>JADWQK010001438.1:0-81271 GCA_017933935.1 Sesamia nonagrioides | reverse complement strand
GACCGGACCGATGGGGCCGAACGGTTCTGGAATGGCGCCTGGCATTCCAGAACCTTTCGGCCCTATCAGTCAACTGATGCATGAACAACTCGACAGTTTGTCCTAGGCAAACTCGGTACTCAGTATTCGTCTATCACTTCGAATGTGGCTCCCCCAATGTTCATGAGAGTGTGTGCTATATGGACGCGTATGTATGTACAGCGATCTAAAGCACATATCAGTTTCGAGCGTGCTTGCACGTACTGTACGTAGACGCATGTCAATGTGTTTGGACGTTTTCGCTCCTTGGATGGAACTAACTTTCTTAACTTTCTGTAGATGGCCATCAATTTCGTGAGTTGGCTCCTACATCCTGAGCGACAAACTCTCAAGGAATCAGTACTAAATAGAGGGATTGCATGGTGGAAAGTACTATATTTTCTGAGTTGTGTAGTTGACTTAATGTTTGAGCCGACGCAGGTTCTCACCGGACACGATTGTTTCGGGAAATTCCTTTACCAGATAAGGTGGAAAGAAATGTTAGGGTATCGTAACCACCGATCGTCCTGAGGACACGGTGGAACTTGTGGTGGAGGTCTGCCCACCTTGGAGAGAGCTCCGTCGTGTATTCGTTGTGGTGACCGAGGGCGATCTCTCGCGTACATGGCCCGGAACGATGGTGCATGGAAGGTCCTTACCTCCTTCTGCAAACCAGTAATGATCGCAAATGTGAAGGTGAAGCGCATGCGGCAGGGGCAATATCTGCGCCCTCACACCTCTAGTCACAGTCGCAGAAGACGCCCTGTTTCACTGGGAGACAGCATACAGCTCCCGGCCACCATAGGAAGGCGGCAAGCACTGGGCAGCTCACTGCCCGGATTTACATTTGTTTAAAGTTGTATTAAGTACGTAAAGCTAAATAATTTACTATCGAAGTGAAACATTATTGAATAATAAATAAAAATATATTTAAATTATTGACTAAAAAGTCATTCAACAATTTAAAAAAAGAACGCTAAAACCCTTTACTTTGTAATTTGATTTCGTAATTTTTTGTATAGTTTGGGAGCCATTGTATACAGTATGTTAAATAACAGAGGGCGTTCCCTTAAACTCGTTAATATATATCATTAATAGATAAAAATAAAAATATCAGCATAGAAAAATAAGCATAAAAAAATCCGAAAAAAAAAATTCTAATTGGAAATAAATTTGAAACCTCCTGTTTTAAATCAAAATAGTAGTCGTCATGTATAAATAAATTGCGACGTTGCCGTCTTTCATGTTCGCGTGTACAGTGTGTTTCTTTTACATGTCAATTTAAAATTTTTATTGAATATTTTCTTATTGGAAAAAAATTTAAAACATTTTGTTTTCGAATGGAAATATTTTTTTTAGCATGTATGTATGCTATACTACTTCGGGTTAACGGGAACGCCCTCTGTTAGTTAACATACTGTATATGCTTTTAGGGTAAAGAAAAGCAAGTGCAACGTTTTCGAGTGCCGTTGTCTTTCGACAGGTCTATAGACCTGTAGCATCTATTGATGCTTATTATTTACTAGCTTTCCGCCCGCAGCTTCGCTCGCGTGGAGTTTTAGATTTCCCTCGGGAATATCAATTTTTTCCGGCATAAAAGGTAGCCTATGTTCTTTCTCAGGGTCTAAAGATTGTCTGTGCCGAATTTCATCAAAATCGGCTGAGAGGTTTAAGCGGGAAAGCGTAACAGACAGACAGACAGACAGACAGACAGACAGACAGACGGACAGACAGACAGAGTTACTTTCGCATTTATAATATTAGTTACAAAATTAAAGTTCTGAAAATACGGCTTGCATGAACACGTCCGCTATATTTTGAATCAAGAGTAGTATCGTATCTTTGCGATGTACTCATATCACCTATCAACTTAGTTCTATTGCTACAAAATATCAGGATAGAAGCAAAGTAACCATGATAAGTTGCTAAGAGTTATGGTATAAATGAAAAATAAAAGACAATACGTTTAAGTGATGTTTAAAATCGTTAAATTTATTTCGTTTGGTTTCGTTTTGTTTGTTTTCGTTCTCTAGGCAGGAAGTTTGAAGCCAGTATTATTTTGTACTTGGAGATAAATTAAAATTCAAAATATTTATTTGCGAGAAAATACATAAAAACTTGACAGAAAGGTCTGATTAAGTGTAGTGACACATCTGCGGAACGTACGGCGCCGAAATCTCAGAGGCTGAAGTGTCAGTCGCAATATTCAGTTGTAATGATAAACCAAACGGTCAAAACGCGGCGTCTTGTTCAGCGCGCTACGCGACGGAAAGTGACGTGGCGTCATCGTCAGTCTGTTTGTGTCGACTCTTTATGGTGTGCGGTTTTTGTGACGTTCCGACACGTGCGCGATGCACAATACACGCCGATCGTTCAGCTACGCCCGCCAAACTTTCGGTCGCGCAACGCATCGCTCCGCCCGAAGGAAGGTTAGGCTACTTGAAATACACTGCGTATTTAGCCGAAGTTCCGGCGTCGTTGGTTCAGCAGATGTGTCGCGACACTTAAGGTGCCGCGAGTAATCGCGGTACGGCGGACAGAGCTCCGGCGGGATCTTATGGCGACATAGAGAGTGCGATTGTCGCAACCCAGTGCTGGGCACACCACAATAGCGGCGGTAAGTTCCCTCTTTGAGAAGTGGCTAGAGAGGTACCACGGCGCCCTCACGTTCCACCTGACGCAGGTCCTCACTGGAGACAATTATTTTGGGAGGTTCCTTTTACGGATAAGGTGGGAGGTAACATCAGGGTGTTACCACTATGGAGGTCTCCCGGCTTGGGTAGAGCACTGCTGTGCTCTCGTGGCGGCGATCTCTCGTGTCTGGCCTTGGTCCAGGCCATGGTCCGGAGCGAGAGTGCATGGCAGGTCGTCACGTCCTTCTGCGAAGCAGTGATGCTGGCAAATGAGAAGGCGGAGCACGTGATGGAGCGGGTCTCCCAGCGTCCTCACCATATATAAGAACATAAATATGAAGATTTTACGAAGGGTGACACAATAGGCGGTCTTATCGCTAAGAGCGATACAGAATGAGTTATTGCCTAGGAGTAAAGGACTAGACACCACCTTGGATTAAGGAACTGAGCTAAAATAATACTAGCAAAGAGCTGGTCTAAGCTTAAAGACTACTCTGTTTTGGAGTCCAGAGCAGTTTGAATTGAGAATAATTTACTACAGAATAATTCACAAAGTCTCCAAGTCTGAAGAGGCTTTTGAGTTCTATAATATTCCTCAGAGCTATGATTGTAGAAAACTTAAAGTAGATTCATGAATGGTATTGCCAGTTGTGCAGTACTGAGAGTTCCTAAGGCTAAAGAAATAGAAAGGTTGTAAACCTTGTAGATAGAGTTAACACATTACATAAAATGAAGTGTGCGCTTTCGTGTATTCGTGTTTAATTAAGCTAAGTTATATTGATGATGTAAGGACTGCCTAAGAACGTACGGCGCAGGAGGGCTGTGTTGGCAATACCGAGATACTTTGAGGGTTGGCAGGAAAGTTTTTGAAGAAAGGTATTTCCATAGAGTATATAAAACTTAATGCTATTATTACTTTTCTCATGAATATAATTTCTATACCTAAATAGCTAAAACGTGTTTTAATCACCTTCATTAAATAAATAGTCGATGGAAGTAAAAACGTTAATTATTTTTGTCATCGTTTTGCATCACAAGGCAAAAAGACTAAAGAGCTACAACATGCAAGTCATTGTTCACCTCGAACTGAACTTAATTATAATCAAGTTATGTTTACGGGACACCAACTCGAAACAAACCATTCAAACTGAAATAGATAAAGTTACTTTGATTAAATTCGCGAAAACTTCAAATCAAAGGACAAAGTTACAAGTTGGTCGGAATTCTGTGAATTTGCCAAATTCCTAATTTCTGGCATCCTGAGTAGACTTATTTTACGAGTACAACCCAACATAAGGGTCGTGATGTTTGGTTAACATTAAAATTGGTTTATGCAAATGTAAATTACATACATTAGTTGTTGCGGGACGCATGCGGCTCATGCCTTGTGACTCGTGACTCGAGCTGGCTTGGTACGTGTGCTTTATAAAATATCACTTTAAATTGTTAATTTTTGTATAACTGTTCTGAATGCTATTTGCGTAAGTACTTTAATAATAATTCCTGTATTATCAGGCAACTTTGATCAATACATATTACATATCCTACATAAATAAATATAATACAGATTACAAATATATAAAATGATTTAATAAATAAACTTAAATCTACATTTACACACATATACACACACACACACTCACACACACACATACACTTTAATTACACTGCACTAGTTAGGTTCCTGTGCGTCGTTCAGCACGCCCTGCGGCTAAAAGTTCTTCCCCACTGCTGCACCTCCTTGCAGCGTGCAAGTCGTTAGACGCACCACAAACGCCTTGAGGTTGAAGTTGCAGCGCGACTCCAGCTGCTGCATTCTCGGCACGTACTTCTTCTTCTGACTCACATACTTCACGATGTCCTCCACCTTATGTAATGTACGCACAGACTCCTGCTTCTAGGCACGCATAGTCACATTGTGCTCCGTAAGTACCTACCGTGCTGCAGCGGTTCTTGTTGGCTCGACGAAGGAGCCTCCGTCATTGTACCACCACGAAACTATCATTCTCAGCCCTCACATGGGCCTCTTCAGGCAAAGGATTCTTAATTCAGTCGAAGTTTATTATTAAACATGCGGAATCTTGAAATTACATTGATGCGAAACCTTTAAATTGTTAATATTTTCAACAAATTAAATACTTGAAGTGTTAAATCTACAAATATAATAATATATAAAGCTGAAGAGTTTATTTCTTTGAACGTACTAATCTCAAGAACTAGTGGCCCGATTTAGTCCGCGTTAGATAGCCTATTAATCCATTAAGGCTTTAGGCTATTATTACATCACGCGGCAACTAGTAGGAGCGAAGCATAACAAAAAATTTAAATGTATACTGTATATTTTGGGGTTAAAATAAAATGTTCAAATAAGTAATTCCACGCGAACGAAGTCACGGCCGGCCAATAGTTTGTTATATAAGTCGCAAATAATTATAATGCCGAAACATTAAATACCCGAGCCCGACGACCTGGGAACCAATAGCTATAAGAAGTCTAACATAAGTGCGTCTTAGTAGTTAATGGTTTTTGGCTTGTTGCTAAGTAAATAGGCCCGTCTACCATTTACTTCAACTAATACTTAGCACCGTCCCAGTGCGTTTACAGGTCTGGTATTAGTTAAGTTAAGGTATAAACATTTTCAACTGCACATAGTAAATTCAAAAATTTTGTCCTAAGAGTCCCACCACGCGTAGTGGGAAGGGGCTGTAACATTGAGTGATAACCAGGCAATGCACCTCCTAGTGTCTACGGCAAAATAAATGTCCCATGCGCGCTTTGTCTGCGGATCAGTCCTGCAAGTGTTGACGTAGATATTGTACATTATGGATAATGAAGAAATTTCAATGACAACAATGATAACGAGAAACCAACCAAACAATTCGACAATTTAATATCTCATACCCGTCCCATGGGGTCGGGACGGGGAACTCAGGAAAAATCTTAACGACGCGAAGTAATGCAAAGTACAGCGCCATCTCTCGGGAAATTGGGATACTAATTTATACAAAGTAGACAGGTTCATATGTTGGATTTCCGGTGGTAATGTTGGATGCCGTGATCCGATTTTAATCATTTTTTGTTATTTGAAAGAAGATAGGTACATTCGATAATAAAAGAGGGAAAGAGCAAGTTGGACTCGCCCATGAAGGGTGATCCGTAGCAACAAGCAACATAATTTAAAAGTACTCATTCATTGTCGATTTATGACGCATTAAAAAAGCGCAACCTATTCTATTTAGAAAACTTCAACATCATCCATAGATATCCCACACAATGAAAAAAAAAACAGTTTCAGTTCTATGTATGGGGCACCCCCAATTATTTGTTGTTTTTTTTTCTATTGTTGTCTGAAAATCTTCATGCGGTTTATAGAAAACGTCTACGTACCAAGTTTAAAGAATATAGTTCTTATAGTTCTTTTTGTTTCTAGTTTGGATGTGATATACGGACTGACAGACAGACATGAGGAATCCCATAAAGGTTTAATTTTTTGCCATATATAGCTACGGACCCCTAAAAATTACCCGACTAAAAGGTTTAAAATTTTGGTAGCCGCCATCTTAGATTTTTATTACCCGACTACGGCAAAGCAAAAGGAGGGTTATGATTTTGACAGGCTATGTATGTATGTATGTATGTATGTTCATCTGTTCCCTCGTAACTTCTAAACTACTTATCAGAATTCTACAAATGACATATCACTAGAAGCGTCTTAATTGTCCGCTGGTTATAGGCTATATGGGGTTTCACAAAATCTAATGTGGCGCCCTCTAGTGGACAAAACATACAGAGTAAAAAAATTAAGTTAAGATAAATATGCCGTGTTTGGAATCATTTGAAAGCGCTTTACTTGTACATTTTGAATATATATATAATAAAAAGTAAAAAAAACTAAAACCCAACTACGACAAAAACGACGCTGAAAAAGTATAAAACAAGATTTTCAGAATACTGAACTGAACAAAGTTGCTAATATAGTTGTAAGTAAATGGACACAGTAGAGTCTACCAAGATGCCTTCGTTGTAAATTGACAATAATGTCATACAATACTATTCTGAAGTATGTAATATTCACTATGTAGAGATAAATTTTCATGTTTGGAAAGGCGTAGTCACACGTTACATATACCTACCTACCGTAGCACCTTGACAACGTGTGACTACGCCTTTCCAAACATGAAAATTTATCTCTATATAGTGAATATTGCATACTTCAGAATTCTGAAAATCTTGTTTTATACTTTTTCAGCGTCGTTTTTGTCGTAGTTGGGTTTTAGTTTTTTTACTTTTTATTATTTTGATCTAACAATTGGCTTTCTCATTCTCGAAAACGAAACTAATGACTAAAAAGATTTTTTTTTAGTTGTTATCTGGGATTTTCAAATTGACCGCACTCTGAGTTTCAGTACCATCGAAAATCTCATAAACTATTTCCTTCTCTGTCTGTTTCTATATTTCTTCCTTAAAGACATAAATAAGTATGTGTATTTCTTCTCTAAAGGACAGCCTCCGTGGTGTAGCGGTAGCGAACGATCCCCGCGCAGTGCAAATATTTGTATGCATGAATATGAATATTTGCACTAGCCTGGTCGTGCCTCGGAAAGCACGTTAAGCCGTTGGTCCCGGTTGCTATACGAACATCTAATGGCAGTCGTTACGGGTCGTTGAAGTCCTCAAAGTCTAACAATTGGTCTAACTGCAATGCTTCGATATCGCCTTCGGGTTGTGGAGGTCAGATGGCAACCGCTTCACGGAAAATATCGAAGTTTAGCAGTTAGACTGGTAACGCGGACCCTAGACTCCAAAGCTGAAAAAGCTTCGGATGTGACTGGGATTAACGCTGAGATGTTGATGATGTCTGTCTTCTCTAAAGTCACAGGGCATGGACATAACGCCACGAAACGTTTTTCGTCACGAGACGATTTCTACCAGTTAACTGATACTGCAAGCTGCGTTAGGAACCTTTGTTCCAACAAATAATACAGTTAACAGTTAAATTAACTGGTTGCAGATTGCAAATATAGAACTAGATTTTTCCGAATACTCAGGACCCCAAAACCTGTGTCCTGGACTTCAGTCTCTTCCGAAGTAAGGAAACATATTCATTTATTTAGATGAGTTACTTAATTTAATAAAATAAAGCAGTACAAAGCAAAGCACACTAAACTAGTTTAGAATATTCATATTAACTTAACACTAAGAAAATATATGCTACAAATAAAAAGCAGAAGTGATCGAAACATAGGTATTGTGCTGACCGCCCAGGAACAGCACTGACCAAAAAACCGCGTGCCGATGACGTGAGCCTTCAGTACCGACTCATTCTGTGGCCCTGTAAATAACCACAAGCATCATTAAATGACGAGTTTACGACCCCTGACATCGTTCGTGACCACTAAATATAACCCCGACCGTTAATGTACAAAAATCATTTTTTATTCACAATCCGATTGAATATTCCGTCTAGAAATCGCTATCGGTTTAAAAACGAAAGCTAAAACGGATCGCATAAATTTGCATGACAAACGCGCGCCGCACCGGAGGACATTACTTTTTTTTAAGAAAAATATGACGACCTTCCCCCGATGGAGTTTCCAGGTCTATTTCCATAAATAATAAATAACGATCGAGGACGGAGCAAAAAGTATTCGCTGATATTTATTCTGTTCGCGAATTTTTATCCACTTATCGGGTTTTTCTGTCGTTTGAAGGAATTGTCGCGCGACCCCGGACGACACCGCGGTCGCACTGCAAGGAACCTATGGAGATGACTTAGTGTATTTATGAATGCAATATGTAATAAATTATACTGCTAAATGGTAGTGTGGTTTTATGAAATCACGGTAAAAGTGAAACTTCATTTCACCTTATAGACATTTAACTAAAAAATTTTGGAACAATATTTCATTACGAGTATTGAAAACTTTTTTACAAAAAAACAACCGACTTCCACTAACTAATTTCGGAAGTTGGTGCCTTTGGTTTTGTATATTCGTTTTAGACACCGACTTCCGAAATCAGTTATTTTTTACTTTGTAGTGGTTTTTGGAAGTCGGTTGTTTTTTTGTAAAAAAGTTTTTATTATACATTTTTTAGTTGTTAAAAGTACTATGTATTCAGTTGCATCCGGTCAGACTGGAAGCTGACGCAAATATAGTTGGGAAACGACGTAATTTTGTTTACTTTAATTTTTACACCTAAGTATTCCCTCAACTGCATAAGGTCTTCATCATCAAATTTACTGCAGATCATTATTTTAACCCAATGGGTGCAAAGGTCTCATCAATATAAATGAATTAAATCCAACCACAAAGTAGCTACTGTAAACCGTTGAGGAGTTCCCAGAACTGGCCTTTGTCTTCATCATTAGAGCTCTTATGACAATCGTAACCCATCTAGGTGTAAAGTTCTTATCAATACAAATTAATCGAGCCCAACCACAAGGTAGCTGCTGTGAATTGTTGAGGAGTTCCTTCGACTGTCTCCCGACTCCATCATCAGATCTACTCCAGACCTTTATTAAATTGTAGTGCTTTAAAATACTTAATGAAAATGCTAAGAAATGCACTAGTCGCCCCTGCAATTTTTGAAAGTTCCCCTTGTTTTCTCTGGACTTCCACCATCACACCCTGATATCCTTATAATGGGACCACCTTGGGAACGTCTTCTTTTCAACAGAAAAAGAATAATCAAAATCGGTTCATAAATGACTAAGTTATTCGCGAACAAACATAAAAAAAAAAACATATATACAGTCGAATTGAGTAACCTCCTCCTTTTTGAAGTCGGTTAAAAAGCGAACTATAGGCGTCGCTATATTGGCCTTGGCTGCTCTAACGAGCGTCTTTGGCGTTATCCCTACTCCTAATATGATGTTACAGTGTACAGTTTGATATCAGTCTCAATTCGTCAAAAATATCTCTAATTTGCCTATTTTTGAAACAAGTTTTTGACATCGATTCAATTTCATACATGGTTTCAAGTTGTGGTATGTACCAATATGATAACTACATACATACATAATCATTGGATAAATCTAGTTTGCCCTGCAACTTTCTCGAGTCGAGTTCGTTGTGTCAAAGGGCTCTGACAAACAAAAACTATTTTAAAACATGATTTGTGTTTGGCCAGTTGGTAACAAACTGACAAAGCAAAATTACCTACAAAACACCACAAATGTTTACTATTTGTATAGGATCTGATAGACATTATCAGTTCCAATGAATCAACATGGTCCATTAATATAAAAACAATATTAAAAGCCCACAGTCGTCCATTGTCCAAAACATTAATTACGAACAACTTTCGACAGTCCTCGTTAATTTTTTAATAATTCCGAATTATTAATATTTTATCTTTTATTGACGAATAACATGTATGGTCATCCAAAGTAAAATGTTTTTGAACAAATAATAACATTGTAGCGTTTAGTTACGATATTCGTTTTATTGATTGCAATAATTATATTTAATTACTAAAAGTCACTCTGTCAAAGTTCATCAAATAAGAAAAATATATAAATGTAGGTTACACTATCCTATTAGAATTTTAATATGTATAATCCTATTGTGATTGTCTGTTTGTTTGGATGTATGTTTCTAACTTTTCACCCATAAACTACAGAATGGATTTGGATGAACACCGATGACTTATAACCAGGATTTATTTGAGACAAAAAACAGTTATATGTTACAATATTAATAGTCGGCTAAGGTATAATATATAGTAAACAAACATAATATAACCCACACCAATGTCCACGGAATCACATTGATTGTTCAAGACATAAGGAAACGGACGTATACAGAAGGGGACAGTGATTATCATAATATAGGAGTTTTTATCCCGATATTCCCACAGGATAGAAACTTAATTTATGCGGGTGAAACCGCGATGCGCAACTAGTAAATACGTAACTTCAGATAGCTGCCAACTCAAAAACCTAGTTCCTTTATCAGTAGGTGTAAACTATACCAAACGCGTTAGAGATCGCAATGGAGTGGGTGTTTTGGTTTCATTATATTTTTTATTACAATTATAGAGAAATCAGCCTCAAACAATCATATTGTAGTGACATTTTATTAGTAATCAAGTTTATTAATGTAGTGTACCTACCTATTTCCATAGTCTACCAAATAATCATAATATTCAAAATATCATTAAGCTGAAATAAACTTGTTGCATTAGTAAATGTACGCTTCTTTTTGGGCAAATAGGATTCAATCCCTTAATAACAAACTGATTAAGCATATTTTTCTGTACCTATCTAGTTGTCATACATATTTTTTTGTTAAATACACATCGGCCTATGTTGTATACGACATTTAGAGGATCAGCTTATATTTTCACTTAATGATAATTTATACCGTTTGATGTTTCTTGAGACGATCAAGACGAGTGTACCCTAACGTTAATAAAATTGTATGAGAATATTATTTATTTACCAAGTATGATAAAAAATAAAACACACTAGGTTTCACCACAGACTGGAGCACAATGTCCCCATTAGCACCACCAGTTAGTACGACGACGGCACTAAGTCAAATATGCGCGTGGTGGTGCCAAATAGTGTGCGATGAGCACCATCCTGACCCCGTTTGGTCAATCGACTCGGACAACTTGTTCATTACGCCCCGATTTCCTCGCGGCATACACAATACGGGTTGGGTGTTAAGCTATTCGAGGTATTATATTCTGCAGTTTGTGGTAGCATAAGCAAACTATCATGTGTATTTACTGATCTGCTATGTATTAAATCATACAATAAAAAAAAATGTGCATAATTTCACGAGGATTTTTCAAAATACCTAATGCATATATATTATTATATATGCTTTCAAAGGGTATGGTATAAGGCAACACGTAATTTGCCGCAAAAAATAAATTATAAAGTTTAATTTCTTGGACACTTTTGCTGCTCTTTTTCTGATTGATAACCTGACTAAAATTTGCTATATACAACAAATATATAAAACCTAATTTGTTCAGAAAATTATGTATGAGAGTAACCTCCACCGCTTCAGTTCACAGTCTGTCTGATTTATATAGATAGATTAATAAGTTGTAGTATTGTGAGCAGTATTGTACAGTTCACACTTTTTTATTATAATTATAAACTAATGTTTGACAACAATCCCGCCTGATGGCAAGCAGTGATGCAATCGTTCATGGTAAAGCGCACAAGTTTATTAAGCCAATTCACTTAAAAATCTTAGTGTAGTCAATGTTAAACCCAACAACACGACCAACGATGCTGTGCCAGAGGGAGATTAATCTGGAGACCCTCCACGATAAAACTCCCGACACAATAACATTTGGCGCATCGTACCCGGTACACATCGCAATACAACTGCTCAGACCCGTCTTCCGTACGGCTTCACCAGACATCATGCCGGAACACGACGAATCGCTTAGCGGCAAGACTTTTTCTGGTGGGAGGTAACTTCTGCCGGCCACAATCATACGGTAACAGGTGCTACAATGGTCCACAGGTATGTGTATTATGCTATTTTCTAGACATGCATAACCCGATAGTCTAATTTACAACATTCTTTATGCTAACACTAATACAAGATGTTAAATATTTGATTCCCTTGATGCTCACGGAAGTACTATTAATTATTCTTTTGTTATCGCTCTGTCGACCGAATTAACAAAAAGTTAATTCGGTTCCGCTGAACACCGGTTAACGTTTCCTGAGTGCCAATTTTAACAAAGTGACAGTTAAAATAAACCAGTATTTAGAACCGCGTGAAGTTGGACTTAATTCGTTATGAAATAATCATTTTAATCGAAAAAGCCCCTGAACCATGAAATGGTTGTTTGAGTAACAATCAAAATAAATAAAACCGTAATGAAAACGTAAAGTTTGCAATAGGCGTGCTGATCTTTTAGATAATCTTTTATTGGACTAGTTTATTTGTTTACCGTTCTTATCGATTCAGATGCTAGGGTTGTTTACCGCCCGGATTATTTCAGACGCAATGGTTTACTTTAGAATTGTATAACACGCAGTGGTTTGTGATTGGTTATGAAATGTGTTTTTAGGGTTCCGTAGCCAAATAGCAGAAAACGGAACCTTTATAGATTCGTCATGTCTGTCTGTCCATACGGACGGACAGACGGACAGAGCCATTTTTTCCCGAAACTATAAGAGCTATACTGTTGAAACTTGGTAGGTAGATGTATTCTGTGAACCACATTATGATTTTGAAGCAAAAAAAAAAAAATTAAAAAAAAAATATTGGGGGCTCCCCATACTTAGAACTGGAAATACATTTTTTTTTTCATCCATCACGTACTTGTGGGTATCTATGGATAGGTCTTCAAAAATGATATCGAGGTTTCGTAAACATTTTTTTTCTAAACCGAATAGTTTGCGTGACAGACGCTTCCAAAGTGGAAAAAAGTTAGTCCCCCCCTCTAACTTCTTAAATAAGAAAATGAAAAATCTAAAAAAAAACGTATGATGTACATTACTATAAAAACTACCAGAGAAAATTGTTTTGAACGAGATCTAGTAAGTAGTTTTTTTTAATACCTCGTAAATCGCTTATTACCGCGTAATCTTTCATACAAATAACTTAAATCCTTTATTTCATAATTCAATGGTACGGAATCCTTTGTGCGTGGGTCCGACACGCACTTTGCCGGTTTTATATTTCTTTATTCAATTCAGTGTTATTAATTCATTTATGCCAATAGGTGGGCTGTACAATGGCAAATTTTGTTTATGTGTCCTTCAAAACAAAAATGAGTATCATCATCATGCAGAAAATTTTAATAATTAGGGCATTTTCGTCCGACGACCTCAGTGACTATGGTGATATTGAGAGGGAGCGCAAAGTTCTGTCAGTCAAAATATGTTGGCACAAAAATTTGCTCGGTGTCGGTTCACTTTTTTACTTGCACAAGGTTTTACAGTCTTTGAGTCAACTACTCGAAAAGGTCACTGCATATTCTGCGCACCCAGTATAATAATGTTTTAGGATAGTGTAACAATTGTATTGTTTCTGCTGTGCCTCAGAAATGTCCGTGATAACCTCTACTGATGGGTTTCATGGATCCATAGACCGAGCTCTCTACCTTTACCGATTTTATTTTGTGAAAAAAAAATCCTTTAATTAACATTGCCTTTAATAAATTTGCATCGAATTCATCCGTCTCAGTTGAACGCTCGTCACGCCGATGGCGCCCTCTCGCGCCGCACGTCGTATAATTATGTCGAGAAGTGATTCGCCATCAAAGCTCCTCCGCCAATTACACACGGAAATTGGAGCGCGACATCCCTCGCCAGTCGCCTGAACTGATTCACTGGAGGTCTGTTGCACTTGGGGGTTAACAGTTAAATAATGGCGAGGGATATATTCCAAATAAGTGGCTATGTATGGTCTGCATTTGTGCTATGTGTCTATAGTGATTATTGAAATATTATTGATTTTTATTTACTCTTGCTTCGCTCTTACTGACATACTTAAACTTTCCAACTGTTGCTTTTTCATTCGAAACTGCTCCCGCTCAGCAGTTATATGACGATATTAAATATCAACAACATTCACTGCATTCTATACTTTGTTGATCAAACAAATTGAGCAAACATAATAACGTTACGCAACATTCTCTAACATTACAAACTGCTGTGTGGAGCACCCACCATCGTACTCGTGCTAAATGTTCTATCTAATTCTAAAAACAAAGCCGAAAATAAACTTATTCCTATGGACTGATCTCATTTTAATACCTTATAAGTCCTGGTAGTTGTAAATGAATAATTTATTAACAAAAAATGATCCACTGCCGACTCCTCCCACTGATAAGTTTCGAACAAGTTCGTAGTCCTAGTTCCTAAAACATGTATTATTATGGTTTTACTAAAGAGGCACACTCCGCGTTGCATTTGTTAAAACCAAAGATGACTGCTGTGGTACATTTTAAAACGTGTGGCCAACAACAGTTTCTTTTTTTATTTTATCTCTTTTAGAATTTAATGTTCATCGATGTATCACAATTAATGGCGCGGTTTGAACCATTATTACAAATTAATGTTAAATTAATACCGACCGCATATAATATCAATGTGTTTATTCATCCAGGCTTGTTGGTTTCGACTTTTATACAAACTATGTAAATTTACGAATCCGTCTTGTTCTCATTTACATTGCTAATGCGGTCATACGGCTCGGACACGGTCCGGTGACGGGGAAATAATGCCGGTTTTCCGGATAAACTCATCATTTCGGGTATAAATTGTAATGTCCTTTAAGGTTGATTCATTACGCACGCACCGAGTGCTGTCATGCTCTTGAATTCGTATTTATGATCATTGGGAGCAAGCATGGCAGATTACAATGCACGGCGTAGCACGAGCATAGCCATTACGTAGCGCCGTAGCTCGTAGCACAGATCACAGCTACAAGTTCCGTAGGCGTTACAAATGGCGTAGCACGTAGAGTTTCTCGTACGTCTACTACAAAATGGAGCTTGATTCATTTTTTTGTATTGCTCCGTAGTAGTTCGTAGCACCGAGTTCAGCCATTGTGTCGTTTTGTGATTGGATTCTGAAGCCTTGTGGAGTACAATAGCTTTTGTGTAATATTTGTACTCTTAATTTATTATTGCAAACTCTTTGAAAACAATTGGTTGGGTTAGTTTTGTTAGGGTCCTTTGATACAAATGCATTGGTGACTAACCTTTCTAGTTTATTACTATAGCGCTCTATTTTAAAAGCGCTAGTTCCGGGCTATCTTCATACATTTTTAGAGCTAATTTGGCTCAATAAAGGTCATCGCGTGGTCGTACATCAGGTAGATAAATGAAGAATAGAAGCTTTTTCATTTCCTTAATCTTGATAAAACTTGTCAGTATTATTAATAGTCATTATTCGTAAGAATAATTCTCTCTTTTAAAAATATATCCCGCGTCGAGAATTACGAGGGGCTTTTTCATGTAAATTTATTCCATCAACTCGGGCGGTTTAATAAAAAACTTAGCAACAAAAACTGCATCTTAAAATTCATTACGTTTATTTTATCGCAAAAAGTTAAAATGACATTGGAGTCACTTATTATTAATTTTATACGTAACACTAAAGATTACGCAGTACTTTCAATCAATGAAGAAACATGTTAAAAGGTGCATCAATAACTTAGAATTTTCTAATGATTATGAGCAGATAATGTGAACTTTAAAGAGATATGGACACGAATATTACTTCATGTGACTATGGTTATGAAAAATATTAATTAACAGCTTTAGTACAGAAATGGGTACCAAGATTTTTTAGTCAAAAAGACGTCAAAACTTTGTGCAAATCAAAATGAAATCTTTATAAATCACGATCACAGCAGGGAACTTCCAACCACTAGTCCAACGAACTAGTTTAACAATCTATTCTGATTTATCTTTTTAAATTACAGAAAAAATAATAAAGAATGAGATCCACAGACCATTTGGAATTATTACGTTGTTAAATTGAAGACTGCACTTGTGACGTAACATGAGAATTGTTTACCTCTTTTCTCTCATAAATAATTCGTCTGTAACTACCTCACTATCTTCCAGTACTCCTATTCACCAGTTCAGGACATATTGAGCTTTTCTGATGTTCGCTAATATTGTTATGTTGTTTTTTTCTAATCCATTGTGATCGTAACCGCTGAAGAAAAAAGTGTTTTCTATATGACCTCTTAAATGTGGTATTCTAGAATTTTTAACCATAACATGTAACCAATATTCTCAAGGCATCTGTGATACCAACATATTACTGGTATTAATTAAATTTACATTCCATAATATTGCAAGTAACTAACTTTATGAATGACTAAATAGTCATGCATCACCTCGCTCAACTGCCGTCATCCTTCCTATTCCTAAGTTTTTTAAGTGAATAGGCTTAATAAACTAGTGCGCTTTACACTCAACGATTGCATCACTGCTTACCATCAGGCGGGATTGCAGTCAAGCGCTAGTTTATAATTATTAAAAAAAAAATAAAGGAAATGTTAAAAATCTCGATACGGTCATTTTTAAAAATCTCAAATTAATACAATTTTCTGTCGGCTCCCTGGCGGTATAAAACGGATCAAACTGAACTCTTTTCAGCGATTAAAACTTTTATCCCCAAGCTCAAAGTTCAAGTGTGTTTCTTTTGAACTCAAATTAAAAATATTTCTATATTAAAATGGTTCTTCTTGGAACGAAATGAAATGAGTAGAAGTTTAATGTTTAAGCTGTACATTGTGGGAAACAACTAAACAAACCCCCATTCAAGAGCATTTACTTAACTGAAAGAGTCATTCGAACACAGGACCTACATGATAGTTTCACCTGAAATCATCGCGAGAAAACCGGTACATGCCGCAAATTACATTCAATTCATTCATTCGTTGGTATCATTGAGTTAGTATCCCATAACACAAGTCTCAAACTTACTTTGGGCCTAGCTCAATCTGTGTGATTTGTCCGTATATATTTATTTAAAGATATGTGACTTCTTCCAACCCGCACAGATAGATTACATTACTGATTAGATGCTCGCTTTCTCTTAAAGACAAGAGGCCTGTCCCGGGCTGCGAACATTATAGGCTAATTACGAAAGCTTGTAATAAATTATCCCTTTGAGTAACGCTACTGAACGAAATTAAATGAAATTGGGCACACAGATGCTAACCAGGCTTAATATATAGGATACTTTTTATCCCAATATTACCACCAGATCGAAACTCATGTGGGTGAAACCGCGGGGCGCAGGTAGTGTGAATATGATAGATTGATTGGGTGAGCAAAATAAGGCCACTGAGCTGCTCGCTCTGCTAAGCATTGTTATTAAGCAAAATGCGTAATTATGCTACAATTATGACATTTTAAACACTGTTTTTTTTTTCAAATCACGTAATTTATTGTAAACATTTTCATTTTTAATGCCTGGACTTGAAAAAAGACGACGATCCCTGAGTTTTTTTCGGCTTTTTCTTCTCAGAGGTAGGCAGTTCGGATATGCCGGCTCCACCTGGTTTAAAAAAATGTGATGTGTAAAAGTGTTTAGTGATCCTACTTGCTTAATAAAAGATTTCATTTCATTTCCACCTGCTCATTTCCGTCGTTATAAGTTACATTACACCGACTACTTCGAAATAATATAGTAGAAGTATAATATATCTTAAGGTACAATATCCAAAGATTGACTATAAAAGGTCGCGTTTCGATATGACCGCTCATCGTGTCACGTGCGCCCACAATAAGTAAATATTCCAAAATTATATCATTAGAGTCATCATCTACGTAGTCTGTTCCCAACTATATTGGGATCTACTTCCGACCTGACCGGATACAACTGAGGACTAGTATTTCACACGGAGGGCCAACCCAGTTAAGTACTGGGGAAAACGATACCTCATAATAACACTCCTTATCAGAAATTCCAGATTTTGATGACCCGTAACGATGGTTGTGATATTTAAATTTTAAAGAGTATTCTATACTATTACTTCATGCAATCAATAAACATCTTGCTCTCGATGGTAGACCTTACAACATCGGCTGCTGGGAGAAGTTACCACACAATGTCTTGCCGCCAAGCGATTCATCGTATTCCGCCATGATGTCTGGTGAAGGGACCGGTCTGGACGAGTAGTTATGTTGCGATGTGTGCCGGGTCCGATGCGCTAAATATTGTTGTGTCGGGAGTTTAGTCGTGGAGGGTCTCCAGAACAATCTCCCTCTGGCGCAGCATCGTTGGTCGTGGTGTTGTTGGGTTTAACATTACATCAACTCACTCAACTGCCGTCTTCCTTCCTATTCACTCAGTTTTCTTTTCCTAAGTGAATAGGCTCTGAATAAACTAGCGCGCTTTACCATCAACGATTACATCACTGCTTACCATCAGCCGGGATTGCGGTCAAGCACCAGTTTATAAAAATAGTCAATCTTTCATAATGCTGATCCATACGTCATGTTCGTGAACGGACGCCGTCGGAGGGAACTGGTCTGTGTGTTTTCCATAATGGACGCTCTCAGCGTACAATATATTTTGCATCGTTCTCACACGGTTGATTTCAACATGATTGATGTAATCAAATATTTGTAACAATAGCTTGAAGATTTAAAAGAGTGTCCATGGAGTTCCTTGCCAGTTCTTCTCTATAGGTACCTACTCTTTGAAATGGGCGACTAGCTTCATCTGACTGACCGACCTTCTGACAATTCAAAAGTGCCTGTAACTGGTTTATTTGAAATAAATGCTTTGATTTTGATTTTTAATCATGTTCTTACCGAGAACATAAATTTTGAAGAAATTCCCAAAACAACTTCTGAAATAGGGAGTTTATTCCTAACAATCGTTCTTTGTGTTCTTCTATACGATCGACTGTGTCATTTCATAACCTAACTATACATATATAACCTTTTATCATGATATGTTCATCGTCAGAGGCTTTTATAACAGCATATTATTAATAATAATAAAAGGGACATAAATCCCTTACACAAAGGAACAGAGTAATAAATACGAACAAAACATGTCGATACGACGCCGAGGATTTTGTAACTCGATTTTTATGAGACATAATTGACAATACCTGTTCATATATCACATAATTGACAATACCTGTTCACATCAAATGCATTAGGGAAATGTGTTGTCATCATGAAAATATGGGATAAAAGCTTCTACGTATTGATGTTGCCATCACACGGGCCGGATAATCGGTCGGCTTTTGAATGTGATAAAAATTTCAGTCGATGTTTTGAATTGCAGAATGTTACCTACCGGCTGATTTCTTCGCTTTCAGTTTGATTACTAAATCACGGGACATTTTATAAAATACTAGTGACTCGCCCTGGCTTCACACGGGTGCAATACTAATACTAAATACATATTATTTAGTATCAGCATTGTTTCTGTAGTGTTTAAACACTAAAGAAAAACTGTGAACGTTGTAGGTACAGAGAAACAGCGACCCGCCACTCCCACCGGCCGCCCCGGCCAGTCAGTACTGCCGCAAACGCTACGACCCGCAATATTTAAATCTGTAATATCTTCGAAAATATTTATTTCAATCATATGCTGTAAAGGGCATATAGATCTACTTATATTAAATCAACGATTTAATATAGGTCGTATCAGTATTTAATTTATGATCAGTATTTAATGTATTTAATTGGATAAGGACTATTGCTGTATTGGTTAAAATCGCTCGAAAATTAGCCATTATTTGTAGTACAAGGTAAATGACAAAAAATGTTATTGTAGGATATCGATAACAGATAGACATACATATTTTATGTGAACTTTTCAATGTGTACCATATTTAGTATTTTTTTGATAAATTTTGTAGGGTTTCAGCCTGCGTTTGCAATGTAAGCGGAAAAATGTAATTATTTACGACACCACATGAGAAACCTCAAAAACAACAGTATTTCTCCACTATTTAATGGATGTTATTATACATATAAGCCTTTCTCTTCAATCACTCTTTCTATTAAAAAAATCGAATCAAAATTCGTGGTGTAGTTTTAAAGATTTAAGCATACATAGGGATATTGGGATAGAGAAAGCAACTTTTTTATACTATGTAGTGATACCTAAATCATTAGTTAACATACATAATATGTATGTTATAATACATATTATGTATCAATGTCAAAGTTTGTAAATAAGTAAATCTGTTCAATATTAGTCATAAAACAAGTTGAGAATAACCTAACTTTTTAGACGTCGACTCATTAGAGAGAGAGAAAGTTCAAAGGAGCAACCCTTAAACACACTTTTAATAATAAACAAGTTACTTAAGAAACAGGGTTTAATGTCAAAAGTGTCCACAATACTAAAAAAATACTGCTGCACTCAAACGTAATTCAGTTGATTGACACACAAAGCACTTAAGTTGATTGTCTACCCAAACAACGCCATCTTTTACCTACCTCAGCATTCCAACCCCTACTGCCTACCTTAGCTGCGTACCTTCGTTCCCTATCGACTGCCTACCTTGAAGGTATCAATCTTAATTACGACACAACGATATTTATTCCACTTACTTCCCTTATGTCAATCATGGCAGGCTCCACCCTGCAGAGCGAGCTGTAATCTCTTTATTTTTTTACTCGATTGATGTGGCTTCTAGTAGGTACGCATTTATTGATATAGAACAAGTAAATGTATGTTTCGCTGATGTTTTCACTAAGCCTATTAAGGTTTATTAAATATTATGCATTCGTATGCTAAACAAACGTCCTATCGTTAATACAGCATATGGATGAATACTATGTAATGACCCTCAGTGGTTGTGTATTAGTAATTATTACAACTATCTATCATTTGCTTAATAGCCTGGTTTGTGTAGTGGGGTATAATCAAACAAAACTGTTAATAGTTATTTGTCTTTGCATAAAGGGTTCGATGTTTTCATGAGTTTGAATTTGTTTCAAAATTACCATTTAATATTTATAATTTTTTAAATCATTGTCCATTCTAGGGCTGCTTGGAACAGATCGCATTAGCGATAAGGCCGCCCATTGTTTATTTTGTAGTTTTAATGTATTTTTTGTTTTGTTTGGTTATGATGTACGGACGGCATAAACAAGTTGGTAATCCAACTTGTTTATTTTTTTATATAAATTATAAACTAGCGCTTAACCGCAATCCCGCCTGATGGTAAGCAGTGACGCAATCGTTGATGGTAAAGCGCACTAGTTTATTAAGAGCCTATTGACTCTAGCCTTGAAGACACTCAAATTGTAGTCCGACGGAAACACCGCCGCTGGCAAATTGTTCCAGTCCCTCGATGTACCCGGTATTAAAGAGGAGGTGAAACCATGAATGAATGCGAAGAGGAAACTTAATTCCCTATATTAGTATTCCACAGGTTTTGATTCCTGGGCAAGTATCAAAATGATGATTATTTTTATTGTATTGACTTGGATGATTTAGAGCACCAAGAACCTGTACAGTAGTCCTACGCATTTGATATTAATTTCAACTTAAAACCTCCACACATTCCTGAACAAAAGGGTCTTGATAGACTGACAGACGTACAACGAAGAGATCCTATAACGGTTATGTTCTCCTTTTGAGATAAGGGGCCCTAAAAACTTGTTCGAATACCTCTCACTATAACACCACTGTCTGAAGAGCACGACACAAAGTTATTGTAATACTAACAAGAAACATTTCCACGACAACGAAGCCAGGGTTTTGTGAAATCTCGGCAGCTCAACTCCGCAGAACACAGAATTCGTCGTGAAAACTGAGCCGATTACATCGTATAGGAGCTCAGTGAAATACGATATTTTATTCAAACTAGTTTGCATACAGCAGTCTGCAGTATACTTGCAACTTCATTACGCCAAGTGTGCAATGCACATCAATAAGGCCTCCCCACACCGGTCGCTGACGTCACTAAATTACGCTAAGGTGTCTCACACGAGTGGGCCGCACGGTTTATTTGACAGATATACGTTTTCTCGTGCGATATATTTGCGGTTCGCAAATATAGTGCTGAAACGTTTCAGACTTTAACTTCTTTTTCTACTGTAGAGTACGTTGGAACATAAAATTCTAATTAAAACGTCGATAACTCAATTTGTCTAAATGTTCTGAATTAAAAGAGAGATTTTCAACATTTAAACTAATTTTCATTCAAGCAGTCTCTTTCATACTTGCGAAACGATCTAAATTTATAGAAGATTCTTCAATACGACTTAGTGCTGTGACCTTTTGTTTTTAAGCATATTGTCTGGAAGGTATTTCTTTACAAATCAGGGGAAATAAGATTAAACTAAAACTAAAAAACATCGTTGATGGTGTGGAGTTGTGATGGAGTGTGGTGATATACTAATGCTTGATCGCAATCCCGCGTGATGGTAAGCAGTCATACAAATGTTGATGGTGAAGCGCGCTAGTTCATAGCGCGCTAGCCTTGAAGACACCTAAATTGTAATTAGACGGAAACACCGCGCTGGCAGGTTGTTCCAGTTCCTCGATGTACGCGCTATAGAAGACGAACCGAAACGCTTCATCCGGACTGTAGTGATGTCAACAACATAAGGGTGGATACTCGCTGTACGAGGTCGTCCGATCATGCGATTCCCGAACAAACTCTCCAAAACGCATCCTTACAACATTGATAGGCTGCCTACTGTATTACAAAGCACAGGTTCGTTCGTTCGTATTAGAAGCTGCCTTTGGAATAATGCCAAGTTTTCTGGCAGCCACCCTAGCTTGAAGCTCAATTAACTTCTTTTTTTTTGGGGTGGAAATGGCGGCCGCTCGCGGTCTTATCGGAGACGTCGAACCGGATATACTGATGGTCCGACAGCGTCTCCACCTCCACGGTGACACGCCAATCATGGGCACGGCTGGCGACAAAGGGGCTAGCGAAATAACGTCTACTATTGACCCGCCCCGCTACCGCACGCACGTGTATAGCGAGCCCCGATTCAGGACGACCAGACCGGTCGTCATCACCCAATCAGCTAGCACCTCGCCCCGAGGATCAGTGACCGGAGATTCCCACGCCGATGACTTGGCGTTTAAATCCCCGAGCACCAGAACGGGACGAGGGTAATAGCGGCCTACGACGGCGCCCAACTCGACAAGGAACCCCTCGAAGTCGGCGAGACTCTTGTTGGGGGAGAAATACGCTCCCACGATGACTATGCCGCAACCCAGCCGCGGCCCCGAGACGGGTCGATCAGAGTCCCGCCAATAATGGCCACCGAGCCGTCAATGCATCCCAGTCAGTCACCACGGGCTGAGATGAAATACGGCTCGGCGACTACAGCCACTTGGATCGACCACTGTGCCATGCTCTGGAACAAAAGATCCTGAGCTCTGGTGCAGTGATTGATGTTGCCCTGGGAGAAACGGAGTTGTGATGGCACAACTCCGTTATAATTATGGTTAGTTAATAATGGTTAGTTAAAAACACTGGCCGGGCTGACCGCAGCGATAGCAAAGATCGCTACGGTCAACCTCAACGGTGCACTTGGCCCGGACGTGACCCTTCTCCAGGCACCGGAAGCACCGCAAAGCCAGGGGCTGCAGGAGTTTAACCCTCTCTGCAACCCAGCCTACCAGCAGTCTGCCACTTGCGGCGATTTTATTCGCCAACGACACAGGGCACCGAACCCAGACTGCGCCGAGTCCGGTGGCGTTTAGTTTTAACAGCATGATACATGTCTTTCACCAGACGTATATAGTGGTCTGGAACTTTTTGTGCTTTTAGGGCTTGCCAGATAAGTTTTCTTGTAAATAAGTTTTCTTGTTTCTTGTATGTTTACTATATAAAAACTCGCTACGAAAAAAGTCCAAATAGTCAAATGTCGCTTGCGTTCACTGGATTTTTTATATCTTGGGTTGGTGTAAATAAGGATTTCTAAGGATCTCTAATTTTTTTCAAGTAAATACAGCCTCTGTTACTGATAAAACAGCTATGTAATGGGGAAAAAATGTTGAAATTGGTCCAGTAGATATTGACTTTAGTTGTTCCATATAAAACTACAAATCTTTTCTTTTATCATAATAAATGTAGATTAACTTCCAGCTTGCAGGTAACAATACAGTAATATTAAGTAAATGTGAAACATGATGGATGAGTCAGTGCAAAATATATTTTTGTTATCACTACACGTTGAGAAGTACTTGTAAATATTCAAATCTTTATTCTTTATTTTTGTAATACCTTTATACAAAACCTTGTTTTATATATTTAGATAAACCCAATCCATCATATCATATTTCACTACATAAATTCACGATATCTCAACAAAGTAAAAACAGATTTTTTCACAAAAACTTTGACGTTTTCATATCGTCAGTCTGAGCACTACCTATGATATAGTCATATTCTATTCAAAAGTTCTGTTTTGCCAAAATGCGCGAATTCTGTCGTGTGTCAAAAACGCCTGGTATATCTGGTTTTAGATTTCGCTAATATTTAGTGACGCGATGTGACGTATGAAGTCGGCATTGATCGTCACCCGGATTTATCTGATGACGGCACCATTAGATTGCGCCGTTGAATGTATCAGATTGACGTTTTTATGGAATAATGTTACTATCAAATATTCTATTGCAAAATATTTATGAATTCAATTTGCGATTTCAACTAAAGAACGCCTGTCACCAAAAAAACATTACAATTTACAATTCAAGCTAAATTCAGACAGCGACGACTTCATTCTTCAGCGTGCTGTCATATTTCCTCATGATCGAAGCTCTCTTGAGGAAACGCTCGCGCGAGAAAAATATTAAAAACATCTCATATGAGTGACGAGGTACCGAGCGACGTGCCGCGGCATCACGTGACGCGGCGCGACACTGTCGCGACGTCAGCTCACGTTGGCGGGGCACGTCGCTTTCGGCACAAATTAATTAATATCATACATATTTGATGACTGGCATTATATTTTGGTTGTTTCATTTGGGCAATAAGATTTTATTTTCTGTCTATCTAGGAATCTACTTCCCAGACAGAGCAATTATTTGTACAGTCTGTCGTAGCATGTAATAACAAACGCTCTATCTTCGCAATAACATTTGCTATTTCATCGGGTCCCAAAAGATCTACTCGGATCCTATCACAAATATGATCAAAATAGATCAAAATATTTGTTAAGAAATAAACCCTCTATTTTCTTTTGACACTTCACCAAAAGGTCTGAAGCAATAAGTGCAGATAATGTTTTATTAGTCAACAAGTGTGTTTAATTATCATTGTGACGCACCTACCAATCTTTGTTAACGCCACTGTGATCCGGACGAAGCGTTTCACCTCCTCTTTTATACCGCGTACATCGGGGACTGAAGCAATTTGCCAGCGGCGGTGTTTCCGTCGGACTACAATTTGAGTGTCTTCAAGGCTTTACCATCAACGATTGCATCACTGCTTACCATCAGGTGGGATTGCGGTCAAGCACTAGTTTGTAATTTATAAAACAAAAAAAGGAAAACGGCAATAAATATGGCATTTAATATATCCTAGGATGTAAAATTGAAATTAACCCTCATAAAACGTCAAAAATGACGAGTGTAAGAGAATTCCGCTTTTTCAAGCTTATGGTCATACCCAAAGGTCATAACTCAAAAGAGCCACAAGGTATATTAAATGTATTTACAGGTAAATACCTCACATCTAATTGCAAGAAACCTGAACAAGGAACACCTAAGTGTGCATACTGTGGCTTACCTTACGCTGCGCAACGGTCTGTGTAAAGTACAATCAGTACAATCTACGCCATTTTAAGTGTGCATACTGTGGCTTACCTTACGCTGCGGAACGGTCTGTGTAAAGTACAATCAGTACAATCAACGCCATTCTAAGTGTGCATACTGTGGCTTACCTTACGCTGCGGAACGGTCTGTGTAAAGTACAATCAGTACAATCTACGCCATTCTAAGTTATAAACAATCATCACGTAAAAATAAGTTAAATTTAAATTACTTGTTTAGGCATTGTAATTAAATTAAAAACCAGGTTCTTTTTAATAGCGGAGGAAAAAAAACTTGTAAACGCGGACTTATACCATGCCATATTATTTCCTTTTTAAGAAGTAAAGTACTAAGTAACTATAATATTGAAAGCTGCTAACGAGTGGATGACAAAGCTAAAGAACTCCTTATGTAAAGTTTTAACGTCGCCGGAAACTAGACGGGTGTGTTAGCGTCGCCGGGGACGAGACGAGCGTGTTAGCTTTTCAGTATGTACCTACCAGTACCTATACCGGATGACACTTTTCACCGACAATAATATGGTGTACTTATTGTGTAAGTGGTACAAAAGTGGTATAGGCTACGAGATCACAATACTTCGGGTGCGTATGATTTGAAATTCAAAATATTTTAATCACTTATTTTTAGTTCTTTTCAAAATTTATATTTCTGTTGTTCTATTAAGGGAAGTTTACTTCAAATGTGTATTTACTGTTGAACAAATATTATTATTATTAAAAAAATATAAGCTATATTTTGATGCCATAAACTTCTCCTTCATTCTCCTATTATGCCCATTTTTTCCAAGACAGTAATAAATGTAATCCGGTACATTACTCACTGAAGCTTTGAATACCAGAATGGTTACAAGTTAGTTATTCATTGTGTATGAAGGTTATTAATAATATGGTTTGTAGGGAAAGGATTTTATTTCCTATAGGAAATAAACCATAAATACATATAAATTTTAACAATTTAGTTCTGTACTACTGAAGTACAGCAAAGCATTAGGTATCTATGTACAGTCAAGACCAAAAGTCGAGTTACAATCTCACAAAACTATGGCCAAGCAATACTAGTTGTAGTTACGACCTTCTTCTATAATAAAGTTTGATACACACTTATACACTTTGACAACTTGCTGCCCGCTTATGATTGTTAGGTACTACTTACTAATTTCAACGCTCACAGTAAGTGTTCAAATAGCCTAGCGGTTCTCGTCTTGATTGGCGTTCAAGGTGGTTCGAGTTCAAATCTAATAACTTACAAAATATTTTTGAAATGTTTATTGGTGAGTTATAAATGCTGACAACAAAAATATGTAAAAATACCGATCCGCAACTTAACGATGATACTTTATTTTAAGATTTTTTCTATATTAGAGTCATTATAAAAAGATGACGGTAGATTTGAAACAAACTGAACAAAAAATATTCCACTACCTACAATAACTATTATTAACTACAATAACTCAAATAATATTACTTAGCTGTTGTTGGTTGGTGAACATATAGTTACGAGTTTGTGTTATTAGTTTTACTTTTTTAATCAATATGCAGGCATATGCAGCAATATATCTTAAATATCATAATATGAAACCGGCTTTTGTGTAAGTTGTTTTATTATTATTTGGGTAAGGTGCAAACCAATCTCTTGTTGAAAGTGTGTAATAAATTTGTTATTGTTTTAGAGAACTACTGTAAGCCAAAGTCAAGAGGTTGGAGGACGAAGGTGGCTTATGTGTCGAGACAAGTGGAACGAAACAACAATATTTACCGTTGAATAAACCTTTGAATCTTGCGAAGAAGAGAGGTTGCATTTGTGGTTTAAAAATAAACTGGCGATACTGGTGGAGACTTATCGAGCTAAACAAAAAAAAAACAATTTATAACAATCACAGTGCAGAAGTGTCCTACAAAGTGTTTTAAATATATGTCATTATATATCGTAATAACGGACTCTAAACCAACTCGTAAAGTAATTTAGCTAAGTGACAGTAATATGTTCGGTTGGCTTAATGGCTAACAGATGTCGCCTTTTGCAATTTCAATACAAATTACTTTTGGTAAATTATAAAAACAATAATTTCGGAATTCGATAAGAAATAAGTTCGTTTACTTTTGAACTAAGAAAGCGCTTGAAGATTATAATCTCATGCCTTCAAACTCCGAAAAAAGGCACTGCAGGATGGCATGCTATACACGCAAAAAATTGTAAATGTAATAAGCACTGTTTTGTGTTCTAAGTATAGATTATTTTATGATTGTAATAATATTCAGGTTAAGCTTCAATCCTCTTTTCTGTAAGAAAATGAATAATTAAGCTATAACCTCTTTAATTATAACATGTAATACTATAACTTTCATATCTAAAAACCAAAAATGTTTTTTATATTTTTTACCATAATAATATCATAAGTTTGTCAAGGATTACTTTTATATAAAATATTACAATGCTGCCATTTCAACGTTTGTTTCATTTATTAGTATAAGTATATCTATACCGAATAATATATAACTTTATAATATATTGCATTATATTATTTATTATGTTACATCTATAGTAAACTAAAACATATAATAAAAACCTATTTTGGTATAAATATTCAGTAAATTTTCCTATTCGTTTAAATATTATTTGCAAACATTTTTATTTTAAAATACAAATCAGTTATCATAATTTTAAATTATATGAAACAACAAAAAGATTTGCCGTTATTAAGGATCGAACCCACAATCACTCGCTTATGATAGACCATTGTTAAGTGCGGCCGCTAACTTAACTTCAAATGAAGTAACGAAATTTTGCATTACTTTAAAGAAAGATGAAGACTGCGATAATAAAAATATTGCGTTAGTGTGCGTGGCTGGTTTAGCGCAGGCGACAGTAGTCTTTAAGGTGGGAATGGACTTCTACAGCTGATTGTACATATTGTACATGATTACATACGATGGTATTTTAGCAGGAATAAATACAAATACATTTGAAAACAGTGTGAGGATTTTATAAACAGGAAATATTATTACTGAAGCTCAACTAGATAAACTTGAGCGACTTCAAAACTTTTGCATAAGATTTATAATATATGGCCTGCCCAAATATGATCACGTCATATCTGAATTTCGTATAAAACTTAAGTGGCTTCCCACACATCTTCGCCGGAATTCTCATATAGGTACTATTCCCGCTCTGCAGCATTTCGTTTAATCCTAAAACCCCCTTTTATCTTAAAGAACGTTTCAAGTTCCTTCATGACACACATATTAGATATCTGAGGTCATCGGAAAACCTGATTAGAGATGCCGATGCATTCCACTACTTTCTATGATAAATCTTTTACTGTACAAGCAGTTCGGCTATGGAATAACTTGCCCGCGTCCGTGAGGCGTGCTCAAACTCTGTCCACTTTTAAAACTATGGTAGAGAAATACTTCCCCTCTACTTTTTTATTTTTTTTTCAAATCACACAGATTGAGCTAGCCCCAAAGTAAGCTCGAAACTTGTGTTATGGGATACTAACTGAACGATACTATATTTATAATAGATATCCAGATACTTATAATAGATAAGACTCAGGCAAATCAGGAAAAGATCGTTTTTCCATCATGGCCTGGCTGGGGAACGAAACCGGGGCCTCCACATCGCAGGTAGGCGTGTTGACCGCTGCGCCACGGAGGACGTCTATTTAAACATAATATTACATTTTATTTGCTGACCGCCTCCGTGGCGTAGCGGTAGCGGACGCGACCGCTGCGCAAGGAGGCGCGGGTTCGATCCCCGCACAGTGCAAGTATTTGTATCCATGAATATGAATACTTGCACTGGTCTGATCGTGCCTCGGAAAGTACGTTAAGCCGTTGGTCCCGGTTGCCATATAAACATCTAGTGGCAGTCGTCACGGGTTGTTGGAGCCCTCAAAAGTCCAACAATTGGTCTAACTGCAATGCTTCGATGTCGCCTTCGGGTTGTGGAGGTCAGACGGCAGTCGCTTCACGGAAAATGTCGAAGTTTAGCCATTTCAGCAGTTGGACTGGTAAAGCGGACCCCAGACTCCAAAGCTGAAAAGGCTTCGGATGCGACTGGAATTACCGCTGTGATGATGATGATGATGATTACATTTTATTTGCTCTTGATACACTTAACGTATATATTTATTATATAATCTATGTAAATAGTACACTGTAGACTACCTACATTTTTTTTTCTCTCCTTCCCCTTAGTATTCCATCCAAAGGTTGTTTGTAAAAGATCGCTCTTACCGGGAAGACCGCCCATTGTGTCACCCTTTGTAAAATCTTTTTGTTTATGTTCTGTAATCTATATGATGTACATGATAAAGAGAATTCTATTCTATTCTATCTGTCATAATTGGTAACAATTTGGCATATTTCGGTCTAGAGTTCTGATCTCCGCTTAGATAGAAAAATGTTTTTCCCCAGTTTGGAGAGCATGGCGCACAGTGCAATCTGCTTGATTACCTGTGTATCGTCCGGACTTTATGTGGAGCGTACGAACCAGACAAAACAACCAACATTTTGACATGAAGCAACAAAAGCGGTTTTTGTTTACATATCATATTACACTTTTGTTTAACTTTTCATAAATAATTGACTTTTGTACAAAGCATTTTCGTTCGTTTTTGTTCAACAACGTATACGTATATGTGCCTCTTTATCTTGTTAAAATACTTTTTAGAGTTCCGTAGCCAAAGGGTAGAAACTCTCTTACTAAGAGTCCACTGTATGTCTGTCTGTAACCGAGAAATTTTCACAGATACTAGAAACATGATTTTTATAGACTGTCTGTTTTTATACCTCATTCATAAACGATCATTAAAGTTACATAAAAAATGTATGCTTACGAGTCGCCATTACTATCCATACTAATATTATAAATGCGAAAGTAACTCTGTCTGTCTGTCTGTCTATCTGTCTGTCTGTCTGTCTGTTACGCTTTCCCGCCTAAACCTCTCAACCGATTTTGATGAAATTTGGAACAGACAATCTTTAGACCCTGAGAAAGAACATAGGCTACCTTTTATCCCGGAAAAAATTGATGTTCCAGAGGGAAATCTAAAAAGCGCGATATAACCGAACTCCACGCGGGCGAAGCCGCGGGCGGAAAGCTAGTTGAATTATAAGTAAGCAGCGTTTGTGAATAAAGGGGTAAATGTTCTTATCAGTGTTTCCAAAACCCTTTCCTGCTCTGCCACAAGTCCACTTACAGTTCGTTATTCTCTGTCGGTATTTGTTAAAATGAACTGGGGAACATCTTTCATCATTAAAACATGTACTAAGTACATTATCTATACTAATATTCTAGATGCGAAAGTAACTCTGTCTGTCTGTTATGCTTTCCCGCTTAAACCTCTCAACCGATTTTGATGAAATTTGGCACAATCTTTAGATCCCGAGAAAGGACATAGGCTACCCTTTATTGAAAAAAAAAATGATACTGAAGAGGGAAATCTATAAAGCACGATATAACCGAAATTCACGCGGGCGAAGCCGCGGGCGGAAAGCTAGTAACTAAATAATGTGGAAGAACAAAAATGCAGCCTCTATGTTATGTTATAGGATGTTAATTGTTAAATAAATTGAATTCCTACATAAAATGTAAATATGTTTAAATGATAATTGTTTTTCTTTACTGTTACTCTTTTACAGTTGAATGAAAGGGCTGTCATACACACACCTAATTATCGTGGGGTGTCAAAACAGTGTGTAAAGAGTTTTATTTCAAGCCGTTGTAAGAACTTGGTGTGAATTCACTCCTAGGACAAGTTCATTTGTCTTTAAGTAAAGTTTTATAGAAACACTGAACTGTGCATTCGCGACTTTTCGCAAATATTAAAAAGAAGATTATGTGTGTGCAAAAATAACGTTAATTCCTACATAATAAAACTAGGTTCATTTAAAAAAAAATTATGAGTGGTCACTCTAATATCAACTTAATTACCATTAAAATAAAGTTGATCTTTATTTAACCTGAAATAACCTCAATTTCAAGTCTTTGACCAGTGTGTGTTGCCAGTGATGACTTACGGAACTGAAACGTGGTCGCTCACAATGGGCCTCATATGAAGGCTCAGAGTCACACAAAGGGCAATGGAAAGAGCTATGCTAGGAGTTTCTCTGCGTGATCGAATCAGAAATGAGGAGATCCGCAGAAGAACCAAAGTCACCGACATAGCTCTGCGAGTCGCTAAACTTAAGTGGCAGTGGGCAGGGCACATTGCTCGTAGAACCGATGGCCGATGGGGCAGTAAGGTTCTGGAGTGGCGGCCACGTACTGGAAGACGCAGCGTAGGGAGGCCCCCAACAAGGTGGACCGATGACCTGGTGAAGGTCGCGGGAAGCCGATGGATGCGGGCAGCACAAGACCGGTCATCGTGGAAAGCCTTGGGGGAGGCCTTTGTCTAGCAGTGGGCATCTATAGGCTGAGGAAGGAACATCAATTTGAAACATTTAGAGTAGACTTCTCAAAATATCATTATTGTATTTCAAAAGCGGACTGTCGGAAACTTGTGACGTCGATGTTCTATGTAGGTATATAGCACAAGTGAAACTTGTGACGTCGATATCTATGTAGGTATATAGCACAAGTGAAACTTGTGACGTCGATGTTCTATGTAGGTATATAGCACAAGTGAAACTTGTGACGTCGATGTTCTATGTAGGTATATAGCACAAGTGAAACTTGTGACGTCGATGTTCTATGTAGGTATATAGCACAAGTGAAACTTGTGACGTCGATGTTCTATGTAGGTATATAGCACAAGTGAAACTTGTGACGTCGATATCTATGTAGGTATATAGCACAAGTGAAACTTGTGACGTCGATGTTCTATGTAGGTATATAGCACAAGTGAAACTTGTGACGTCGATATCTATGTAGGTATATAGCACAAGTGAAACTTGTGACGTCGATATCTATGTAGGTATATAGCACAAGTGAAACTTGTGACGTCGATGTTCTATGTAGGTATATAGCACAAGTGAAACTTGTGACGTCGATGTTCTATGTAGGTATATAGCACAAGTGAAACTTGTGACGTCGATGTTCCATGTAGGTATAAAGCACAAATGCTTTCGATCTTCTGTCCTCTATTGCGTCAGATCCTCATATGATTGAGCCTCTTTCAGACTATTTGAACGTGCGAGGCTGCAGTGTGAATCTCATCGCAGTTATCCATTAAAGCGATAGATAATGTAAATTAATGAGACGTACAGGTACCTGTTATGACTTTAGAGCAACGGCTCCCCTGATGAAGAGGACGAAAAGGGAAATCGTGAATGTTAAGAGCTTCTAATTCTGCCTACTTGGTTTTAATTGGGCTTTATACTATTTTTTAGGCTATAAACTATCGTGTCTGTTTCTTCATATTTAAACTCTTTGATATTCACGTTTAACAGGACTTTTAATTGTTGCTGATTTCATTAATCGAATTTACCGTCGTTTATTGTTAGAGGAGAAACCTATGCATAGCATAGCCTTCTATGGATCACCATATATTTATGCCTGTTTATAAAAACTATAATAATAATAAATTGTTTATTTGCATTAAACATGGTATACAAAGGTGTTGAATAAGAATACAGACGAGAAGAATATAGGGTGTTTTAAATTAACTCCTCAATTCATATTACCCGAAGTTATGTAAGTAGTGATTAACGACTGTTTAACCATACGTTTTCAAGGTTTAAACGTCAATTCAACACCGTTTGTAAATAAACCCCCAAATTCCCTACAGAGCAAACAACTGGAAGAAAACGTCACGTAACACATTGTTCACTAAAAATAGCATCACACGAGAACGTCATTTCTGTAGCAAAGTGAACTGCATTCTAGGTGTGGTATTAAAGCTCTTGGTCCTGCTGTGACGGTCGCGTCCCGGGTGTCACTCTCTGCACTTTGTTTCGTCATCCCAGAATACTGTAACAGTAGTGATAGTATCTGTTACCCACCTCTGGGCCGAGTATTCACAGTTCACAGTGTGAAGTTTTGTGTCATCATATGTGATTTTGATTCAAAGACCGAAACAGAATAGTGCAATTACTACCTAGTCTGTTGTGTATGTACACTCACGGCAGTTGTAGTAGTGTAAGATTACTTACTACAGTGTGGTAGTTGGAAGTGTTCATGGCGGCTGTACCGTTCTCCGTTAGATTTTCTTTTTATAGCTGTGAAATGTTTGCGTTGTGTGCTTTTATGATGTCTCAAAGGCGAATAAGTACGTTTTATATAAATAAAATATAGTATATAGATATAAAAAATATCCTTTAAATTTGAGAGCAGTGGTACTGTAATAATTTACACAAATTAAAAGGCCTGTTTTGGTTCGAACCTACGACCTATTAATGATTTGTGGCCCATTATTAAATATTTAAGTATAAGTACGTCTGTAAATTAGTAGGTTTATTAAAAGCGCTGTGTTAATCAGCGAGTTGAGCCTTAATTCAAGACCTTTGCCAGTACCTACCTACTTGAAATTTTATATTAATCTAGACTTTTCTCCTTCGCAAAAAATATAATCTTATTCTATTAGTTAAATTTTAATATTGTATTCATCTAAAGGCCTCTCCCTATGACTTTCAGCTCTTTAGATCCAAGGTTAAAGTAGTTCATTGGTAGTTTGTTTTGTTCAGCTCGTTCAGTCTTCTTCTATGAGTACCTACAATCATCATCATCTCAGCGTTAAACTCGATCGCAGCCGTAGCTTTTCAGCTTTGGAGTCTGGGGTCCGCTTTACCAGTCTAACTGCTGATTTCGGCTAAACTTCGATATTTTCCATGAAGCGACTGCCCTCTGACCTCCACAACCTAAAGACGATATCTAAGCATTGCAGTTAGACCAATTGTTAGACTTTTGAGGGCTCCAACAACCCGTAACGACTGCCACTAGATGTACCTACAGTATAGTACCTTCAAGTGAGTTTAGGGTGAGGTGAGAGGCATTGAGCGTAATCACCACGCTTGCTCAATGCGGGTTGGCGATTTCAGACTTAAAGTCCAGGTTTCCTCAAGATGTTTTCCTTCACCTCGCTCAATCCTTCTCTGTATGAGAGGAGACCTGTGCTCAGCAGTGGGACGATAAAAAGGTTTGATGAATGAGAGGCATTAGGCTGACAAGGCAAGGACATAACATACATATGTTATGTTATTTTATAGGAATAATTACGAATTACAATGGTGTTTGGTTTCAGTCGTCGCATAGCATGTTTATAACTTTGTTGAACCCTGTTGCGCTAATTGGGAAATGCTAGCAAATTATAAGCCTCAACTCGTTTGCTAGTGAAAGGAACCTTCATTAGCCTAATAAACCATGTAAAGAAAAACTGCTAAAATTAACTCCACATATCACTTATGTTTTTTGAATGAAAGTACCAGGCGTTCATAAACCAGCAGCAGGTCAACGTGTTCCGAGTGGTTGCGATACGTACAAAAGTACCAGGCGTTCATAAACCCGCAGCAGGTCGCGCTACGTACAGAGGGCACGAATTACCGCGCCCAGCAAATGGCGTCCTCAGACGACCCATGTGTGAATGACGATACTTGCAACGTAATTATGCACTCCTCTCTACTACATGATTTAATAAAGCAATTTAGTTACAAGTTTAGTAAAGAGGTTCAAAACGTTGAAGGACATTTTTTGTTCCCTTGAGACATGCTCCACAGTTTTATTCTTTTGCAATCGCGAGCGGACAGAATTTTTTTAATAATATTTTATTTTTTAAAAGAAGGTGAAAATCCACGAAGAATTTATTTGTAAGTCTTTTCGTTCAGTGTTGTAATGATGTTTCAGTTTATTACATTATCGTGAAGTCAAGAAATCGTAGTGGCCCAGTGATTAAAGCACCAGCCTCTCAAGTATGAGTGTAAGGGTTCGATTCCAGGTCACCAATGTAACTTTTATAAGTTATATGTACTTTCTAAGAATAATTCTTGGACACTAATGACTGATTAAAAGGTAAATGAAAACATCTTGAGGAAACCTGGACTTTAAGTTTGAAATCGCCAACCCGCATTGATCAAGCGTGGTGGTTACGCTCAATTTCTCTATATGAGAGGAGACCTGTGCGCAGCAGTGGGACTATAAAAATGTTGATGTTGATTACATTGTCGAGCAAGCATTAACTTTTTATGGAAAAAAAACCTGCCTTACTAACCACAACAAAAGAAAACAAAATGTACCGACCACTCAACTTTAATACCTATTCACGCCCAAATAACCAGAGTGCCGCTGACACTCACATTTAACTACAAAACCAAAACAAAATAAAAGGTTAGCAATGAGTCTAAGTACGCACTTAGTGTTAACTAGAATATAACACAATTATAAGTCAGACAAGACGTCTACAAATGGTCTTAAATAACACCTAACTAATCTAGGACCTTGGTATCACTTAGGGCAATGGTCCCCAAGTTGAGGCCCGGTGGCTCTCTGCGGCCCACTGGGCTTTTCTGAGGCTTGAAACAGGGTAATTAATACCAGCGTAGCTTAAAATTATTGTCGTAGTACTCGTGTCTCATTGTGCCGCAATTTACGAGAGGCCTATGTACAAATTGTTTACAGACATGGACAGAGCACAGACTGATGGTCGGCAGGAACACGAATTTATTAAGTCCTTTGTGTAATATATTGTACTTTGAATAAAGGCTAAAAGTCTATTAATATTTTAAGTTTTCATGTGATGTAAGTCTAGAGTAATAACAAAATTAATTAAATCGTTCTATAATTGTGATTATTATCACCTTGTTCGGCTAAATAAACTCTGTTCGCCCAATATAGGAAGCCCGGCAAGGACTAGACCCGGGTTGACGGCGCATTGTGTTTCACGCGCGCCTCATAGAGATGTCAGCACATCGTGACGGGTTCATGATTACCAATGGGTCTTCACCCCGCAACCCTGACCTGAGGGATGCCTCAGGTCAGGGTTGCGGGTTGGTTAAAAAAGAAACCGTGGCCCTGGTGCATAGGCAAGTGAAGAAACACTGGCAGGTTTTAGTCAGTAAAAGTCTGACAGGCCCTTCCGCTCCCGGAGCGGGAGAAGCCATTTGATGATTTCCATGGACAAAAAAATACAGGTTCCTATATTCTGTTCTATATACCGCACACCATAAATCGTAAAAAAATACTTATATAAAATAGAAACTTTAGGTATTCAAGTACAGTGTATGTTCTACCAGTTGCAATCTTTTAGCCCTCTTTTACGACACCCACACGGTGGTTATATCGCTTCACAAAACACGTAAACCACGCATGTGGTGCACGAAAAAAGGTTGAGTAACTCTGTTCAGTCATTTCAGACACAAAGTATCCCTTGTAGACACATTATGATCGTTGTGTGTGTGAATGTGTGGTGTGTGCGCTCATTACGTTACCGCTAATGACACGATGTAATGAGGGGCGCGAAAGTATCAAGTTTAGAGTGATGTGTTGCGGCCAGATGCTGGCTATGTACGAGTTTACTGTTAGGAGTTAGTGTGGTTTAAGTGATTTTTGGGTTATTAAGACACATTTGAGGAGCAGAATTATTGCTTTATTGTTTAATTTTAGGTTTTTTACTGACAACCCCATTTTACAACAGCTACCTTTGTTTCTACATTTCGTGGTTTCAATATTCACAAAGGAACGTGCGGTATACATACAGATAGACAAACACGTATTCCATATGCCATGGTACTCAATCAAGTGAAAAGGTAAAAACGATTTAAAAAAGTAAACAGAATCTTATTACAGCACCATTTTGCACTAATAGGCTTTTTGTACATCCATGCAGAACGAACAATGCACCTTTGAGTGCACAAAACAAACACAGACTAATTTATACTTTCTGCTGTATATAAAATGACTGGAGCGAGTTAAATAATTGCTTAGCTCAATTTTAAAGGCTGGTACTGGACATTGTCCCTTAGTAACATCACTAGTTAAAGCTTGACATTCATTGCACGGCATGCAGCGTCGCGTCGGTCGTGTGATTTTGTGTAAAATGTTGGAAGAGGAATCCAGTGTAGTGAATGATCAAGGAGTGCGGGGTAATAGATACGCCGCCATTGTATGTAGTTCGTCGTTTCATATCGAGGTCACACGCAATGTCATGTAGACAAAATGTCATGGGAAGAATTGGGTTCGGTTACTGCTGTTGGGGATCCGGAAACATTTCTGAATTCATTGAACTGGATATAAGTTTATTACGAACATTAACAAATACTAACATTAAATACTATTTATTTAGTTTCATACAAATCGGCTGTTGTCCGGATTTATCTACAATATATCTCTTTAGGACATGAATTTCTATTTAAAAAAATCACTAAATATATTTGATTTATCCAAAATACATTTGTATTTGCGGTATTCCCCTAGGTTCAAACCGAGTCTCCAGCATCCCCGGAGAGCTCAAGATTTAAAGAGCGCTAACTTTTTGCTTCGACTTTTTCTTTGAGACCTTGCTTGCGATGCGACACTTTTATGTAGGATCTAATGGTTTGCTTTAGTTTTGTCGGTTTTTCTGTGACAATACACGAAGCGTTGCAAAGTTCGTTGCAAGATTCTCGCTATGTTAATAGACATGTGAACTATGTACCGCGAGGTCGTTAATATTATGTTAGTCTCAGTTCGAAGTTTGGAAGTGAATCAAATATTTAGATGTCTTCGAAGTTCGCGAGGTTTTGAATCTTTGACTTCTTGGCACGTAGAAGTCAACTGTGGTAAACGTAGTACAGTAGTGAGTTACGTATTCTCCTCGGTTTAGTGCACTTTTGAACATATGTAAGCGCCTAAAATTAACTGTTTTATTTTTATTAGTCGGGCATAAACAGTGCCGCAGGAAAAACGTATCCATTAACAAAGTTACATAGTCCATAGACCACGCCGTAGAATATCCTCAGTTTGTTTACCGTTAAGGTCCTCTGTGTTGTATAGATCACTTTTGTATTTTATCATGGCAAGGAAACAGTGTGTGTGTATAGAAATGGCGAAACAGTCTGAGATCGTTCATCGTTCTATTTTTAGGATTTCGTTAGTTCACGTGTCAGAACCCTTAAAGTTACGTCATGTTCGTTGGTCCCTTCGTCGTCGAATTACCTTTTAAACGGTTAATTTTTTAAGGATGAAACTTTACATGGATTTGTGTATTTACCACGTCGACAAAGTGCTAAAATAAAATCGTGGTAAATATTTTTATTATACCTACTCCTACAAATATTTTTATTATTACTAAATATTTTTATTATTCGTACATTAAATTATAAAAGCATTTATTTCTGTTAGTAGGTTTAATTACAAAAATAAATCTTTTATAATTTTCTCAAGTCTAGCCTATAGTGTGAAGTATCGTGAATCTTTTAGAAAATATTAGTTGCACATGATTCAATTTTAAAGTGCATTATTATGTTAAAATAAGGCTATATTTTAACATAACAATGCACTTTTAAAGTTGTCTCAAACTCCACACTCTTAAAGTTAAGCAGCTGTCTCATAAATTCTGATATAAAATATGACGATCATTAAATGGACTATGTATTTGATGAACTTTGAAGAAAAAGTATTACGTGTTAGGTAACTTTATTAATTCAGGAGTTAAAGAAGCCATTACGGAACCGTTTGTGCGCGAGTTTGTCTTGCACTTGGCCCGCCTCGGAAATAAAAATACTTTTTTACTTTCACCAAGTTACCCACTCCTTTTAAAACCTTAACAAAACTTCCCTACAGCCGTCACAATATGTCTACAAAAGCAATGGAGTAAACAGCTTGACATCGCAACTCACAGGAACGAGCCACTAAGTATAATTTTCTTCAGGAAATGGCAGAAAAACGTCTCCTTCCCTTGGGAACGTTCCGCCTGAATAAAGTGTATCGCAACGGAATGTTGGACACCCGGCGGGTATCGGCAGTACTACCGGGTGTCGCTCTCGGAACTATCTGCTTTACTTTGAAAATAATCAAATAAATGGTCGTATCAATAACGTGGTGAGTTTTAGTAGTGATGTTCACAAAACCATTGCAGAGACGGAAGATCCGTTCGGAGTAGAAATGAACTACAATAAACATCCTTACGGTCCCTTGTCAATACATTTATGAAAACATTATGTATGTTCGGAAAAATATTGATCTTTTTAAGAAGATAAGTGACAGGCACAATTTTAATACTAGGAAAAGAAACAATTTAGATCAACCTCGGTTCAGACTAGCTAAAGTAAATAGTTCGTTTATGGGGTACTGTGTAAAATTTTATAATAAAGTACCGCTAGAGATTCAACAGCTCAATGAATCCAAATTTAAAACATGCATTAAACGCACGCTGTGTAAGCAAGCATATTATAAACTGGAAGATTATATCCTTGATAAAAATGCTTGGATAAATGCCATCCTGCTCCACAGCCACAGACAATTTTGTAGGTTTGGAAGAGATGCCATTCCCCCTTTTTGTTGTTTTCTTAATATTCCTTTTTATTTTATTTGTTTATTTCAACGTTGTGCACAATATTTTGCAATAGTATTGTATAATGTAAAAGCACTTTTCAAGTTTGTGAATGTGAGGCACCATGGACTATAGTTTTTTTTTTTATATATATATATATATAACTTGTTTGACATTGCGAGATTGGCAGTTGAGAATTGTCATGCTCACTCAAATGTCTTGCTGATGGTGGCGCGTGTTGTTGGGTCATTTGGTTCCCTTCAATATAGTTGAGCTAAGTGGGGCTAATGCGCGCTCGTGATGCGCATGCAAGCATGCTCGTGAACGGGGGCCGTCAGTGGAGACTGGTCATCTCTTAGCTGCCAGTGGGCTTAATTCATTTTTATATTTTAATTAATTTTACATTGTGCTCACATGATAGAAGCAACATAAATAAGTAACGAAGAAATGTAACCCATATATTATGATTTTAAAAGAGTGTCCATGGAGTTTCTTGCACGTTCTTCTCCATAGAGATCTACGCTTTGGAACGTGCAATTTAGCTTCACTTTTCTTGAACTGACCGACATTGACTATTCAAAAGTACCAAGTGATGGTTAATTTGAAATAAACGATTTTGATTTTGATTTTGAATACCTATAATTAATATTGCGCTAATATAAGATGTTGGTTTTCATACAGGGCCTGGCATTTTTGATACATCCATGCATGTTATTTTTATCTAAAGCTAGACGGATAACAACGCTGACAGTCTTGCAGTTTACTCTATTTCCCGCATTTTCCATCAATGCTTGCAAAAAAAAAAAAAACAAATAATTTCATGTGACTGTACTCGAATTAGAACATTCCTTTTCTTTAATAACCGACTTTAAAAAAGGAGTTTATCAATTCGACATGTAGGTATTAAAGGAATGTAGATATGTTCATACCTATTATAATCTATTACAACTTCCAAGAAAATATTAAAAATATGATAATATATAATTATAACGTATTTTTTAACTTTAAATACGAAACCTGAATATAGTTTGTTCAGAATAATCAACTGAATCGATTCCAATCATTTTTACACCATGTTATATTTTTTCCCAAACACATTTAGAAATTGTTGCAGTGTGGTTACCGAGCGCACGACACAGATGGCGGTATAACATAGTACTATCCGTGGTACTAGCACAATGAGACAGCCCCTCTCCTGCGCCGCGCCGATTTCGATAAAGGCGCGAACGGGCGAGCGGTGCGTTGACCATATTTTTATTTTGACAACCAAATAAGATAACAAGCTCATAACTTTGTGGATTCCATATCTTTTTGAAATTTTGTACATAGATTCTCCAAATAAAAATACTGGACACGTGTTTCGGGTTTCGCATTTCAAAAAATAACGTTGTCTATATAAGTACTAAATTAAAGTAACTGATCAGGTCGGAGGTGCCCTAAACATTTAAAAATCACATCGTCAAAATGAAGTCTTCGCAGCAAACCGACGAATAGCCGTTGATCTTTAGCCGGGCCGGCGGCGGCGGCGGTGGTCCGGCGCTGCGGTGTCGGCCCGGATATTTAATATTATTACAGCATTTCCGCATCGGACGTCTCGGGACCTGGCTGCTGGAGTGACTCGAATTATCCATCTTCAACTACTCTTAAACACAATTTTGAAGTGGAAATTATTTTCCAAATTGAGTACGGAGTCTAAAAGTCTTATTTTAAAAGATATATTTTAACCTTAATATCATTTACCAAAATATGCGCAGTAGACCTTGTAGTTCTTACAAAAGTATTGACAATAGTTCAACGAATAATCAAATTTACGAATGGAAACAACAAGGCAAACGAGTGTATAATATACTAGTAGATATTCTTCGTCATGTATCATAGTCGATCATAATTTAAAATTTTCCTTACCACTGGGTCAAGTACCTGACACTAGTGTTGGGCGATGCACCTGTGGTTCAGGAGCTAGTCCCAGGAGCTAGTTCAGGAGCTAGTGCCCTCTCCAGATCTATTTCAAATACTAATAACTATTAAATAATCACCATCTCTTGAACTGTTAAACACTAATAACCTGTATTGGCTGGGCTCGCCAAGTCTTGGCAAATATCAACAAGGAACATTTGAATCTCTTCGCTAGTATTTACGAATGCCAATTCCTTTGCGACAGAACTTGGTCTTGCTACTACAGATATTATAACTTTGTGAGTTCACTTTACAACATTACAGATATTCCCTTCACGGGTTTCAGACACTGAGACACTTGACGGGGTTAAAAGTGTCCATATTGCTCTGCGATTTCCATCGGAACACTTGGAACCTATTTAAAGTTCTCTCTTTCAAAGGGCCCACTTACATCCTTTAAAAACTGTACTCTGTAAGAAAATATAAACAAAAAAAAAAAAAACCAAAACACTTTAGCCGCAATAATTATGACTATTCTTGTCTACTTTTATAGTTATGTTTCCATTCCATGTGTTACGTATGAAAAAAAAATCTACATAAACAAAAATTGTCGCAACTGAATTCTGTCCTAATTATTATAAAATTCATCACCAGTCAACACCCCAATTCGATTACACTTCATCTAATGGAGACAATACTGCTGATTGAAACATGTCTGACTAGGAAACCATGTTTACTGAGATACGCTAAAAAATGGCGCCCGGCGCTTGCAGGACATCCAATTGTGTTTATTAGCAAGCTCTCACTCCATCGCCGGCTCGATATCCCGGCCAAGCTTAACTGATTCAATTGCTCCGACAAAATGTACAATGTACGCGGTGTAGCTACAAACAATTTTTGTTCGGATTGGGGGAAAACTTTTTTATCCGCATGAAAATTGGGGACGTAATAACCGAATTCCTTCCAACGTTCCAATTAGGCAGACATTTTTATTTGTTAAAGGCGTAAACAAGGCAGTTTCGGAATTGTTAGAATCAAAATGGACGCCGGGAAATATAAATAATGACAATGCGATATTTGCTAAATGCAAAGTAGTATTGGGTCGCATCCGGTCGCGAATCATTCCGGCTATCAATCTTAATAAACGCTTGAAGCCATATTTTTCTTCGTTTTGTAGGCGCGGCCCGTGTCAATCAATTTGATAGACTGCCGATAATACCGTGGGGTCACTGAGACTACAAAGTTCAACCAGCTAAATTGAAAACATTTTTGGGTAACCATGAACATGGCCCGAATACAGGACGGAGGAGCTACTTGGAAAAGTTTGTAAAAACAAAACAAAACTACTTTTCACTGGTCAGATGAAGTTCACCCAAAAAAAGGTCTAGATTCAAGAAAATCTATAAACATTTAAATGACAGCATCACGGTCATTAGAGTACCCTTTCACACTAAAATGAATCGTTCGATTTCAGAGAAGCGTGCAGGCCCATTTTAAAATAGGCGTTTGGAATAAGATATTGCTTTGTGTGAGCGGTCTTGTGTAATAAAGAACCCGAGTTCTTTATTGTGCACAACCGCTCACACTTGACCGATCAGTCTTCCTTTATTCGAAGAATACATCGGAAACAGCTACAATCACAATTTAGACGTTTTAAGGGTTTGATTTGTGCTGTGGCTGTAGCCCTGCGCACTCTGAGGTGGTCCGACCAAGGCGGCGCCTACGTCCGGCGTCCACAGAAACAATAGCATTGTTCGCTTTGTCTTGCCAGTCCTTTGTATTTATTTATTGAGACGAACCCACGGCAGCTCGCACAAAACGATAAATAATTGCGTCTGAATTTCGCGGCGAGTGATTATTCAGACATAATGCAGTCGTTGGCGTTTTGATTGGCCTGTCAACGTTAGTTAATTGGCTCGGAAAGGGTTAGTGAATTGATAAATTTATAATGAGTGGGGGAGTTGTAAATGGCGGCCACGATCGATCGCTCTATGAGCTTGAGGAATGAAGACGAGTCTTCAAAATCTTATGACTAGCAGGTGATAATTGGTAAATTTAAACAGGAAAAGCCTGGCAATATAGAAAAACCTGATATTGCCGGGCTTAATTATATTACTTACAAAACTTAACTTTAACGAATATCAAGTTTTCTTTGAACCTTAACCAGCTTGCAATGGGCAGAAGTGGATTTAAGTGAAAATTGTACTGACCCGCCGGCACATTAAGTTACTCGATTTGTTTATTAATTTATACACTTGTTCATTTTATGAATGCTGCTGTAATTGTAATCGTAACATATTCAAATAAGGCACTTTAAACCATCAGGACAAAGTATTATAATGTTCTTCATCTTACATATCATTATTGTCACACTACCGAATATTGCCCGAAAGCGTAGAGTAACACTCATTTTAATTACACGACTCTGTGATTATATTCAATTGCGAACTAATTATGAATTATAACGATTCCATCATCAGTTTAACAAAGAAAGCGGGTAAAATAACATTAGTGGGAATTTTATAGAATTCACTAGTTTAAGCATCACGAAAAGCTTGTTATACATTTTACTCGTAGCATACAGGTAGGTACCCATACGTGTAGGAGAAATCTTTCTCGTGATTTTATTTGAAGCACTTTGTCGACGTGGTCAATACATATATATAGACAGAGTTTGTCGACGTGGTCAATACATATATATAGACAGAGTTTGTCGACGTGGTCAATACATATATATTGACAGAGTTTGTCGACGTGGTCAATACATATATATAGACAGAGTTTGTCGACGTGGTCAATACATATATATAGACAGAGTTTGTCGACGTGGTCAATACATATATATTGACAGAGTTTGTCGACGTGGTCAATACATATACAGTATGTTAACTAACAGAGGGCGTTCCCGTTAACCCGAAATAGTATAGCATACATACATGCTAAAAAAAATATTTCCATTCGAAAATATATTTTTTTTTAAATTTTTCCAATAAGAAAATATTCAATAAAAATTTTAAATTGACATGTAAAAGAAACAGACTGTACACGCGAACTTGAAAGACGGCAAGGTCGCAATTTGTTTATGATACTACGCTACTATTTTGATTTAAAACAGGAGGTTTCAAATTTATTTCCAATTAGAATTTTTTTATTCGGATTTTTTTATGCTTATTTTTCTATGCTGATATTTTTATTTTAATCTATTAATGATATATATTAACGAGTTTAAGGGAACGCCCTCTGTTATTTAACATACTGTATATAGACAGAGTTTGTCGACGTGGTCAATACATATATATAGACAGAGTTTGTCGACGTGGTCAATACATATATATAGACAGAGTTTGTCGACGTGGTCAATACATATATATAGACAGAGTTTGTCGACGTGGTCAATACATATATATTGACAGAGTTTGTCGACGTGGTCAATACATATATATAGACAGAGTTTGTCGACGTGGTCAATACATATATATAGACAGAGTTTGTCGACGTGGTCAATACATATATATATAGACAGAGTTTGTCGACGTGGTCAATACAATATATATATATATATATATAGACAGAGTTTGATATTTCTATTACCTGAATGTACATGAAGAAACTATATATATTCTGAGATGTAAACTATGGAAATCTAAAACTTTTTACAAAAAAAAAAACCAACCGACTTCTAACAAACACTACAAAGTGCACAATAACTAATTTCGGAAGTCGGTGTCTTTAGTTATTGGATGTTCGTTTTGACACCGCCTTCTGAAATTAGTTATTTTCACTTTGTAGTGTTTTTATTTTTTTGAAAATAGTAGTTTATGAAGATTGTTACATAATGAGGGATATTACGCACGAGTGTGAGTTTAAAAAACGAGCGAAGCGAGTTTTTTAATAGTATCACACGAGTGTGTAATACTTAATTATGTACAGTTTCATACACTACTTTATCTAATCTCATACATTGTATTGAATATATGAAATAAAAAATAGAGATTGATAAAGTTTATTTATTGGTTATTGTAAGTGTTAACATTATGTATATTAAAATAGGCTATTTGACAGTATTAATTTTTTTTGTGATTATTTGCTTTAAGGCGGTTCCTGAGGAAAAACACACCGCAGGCCGTTTTTATGTAGTTTTTCGGAGCTATCCACTCTTTATCCAAAAGAAATATCAACTTATTAAAAATACATAAATTTTCTCCATAATCTTGGCTCCAAAATTGTAGATTTTTTTTTTTTTTACTAAGCATAATGTTTAAATAATTCCTTCACAACGAAACCTCTGACAAGAGAAATAATTATCAAAAACGTTATTATTATTATCTCCTCGAAAAGTAAGCATTATTTAGATTGCGTTCTTACAATAATGGGTAGGCAATTTTATGACGAACATTATTGTAGAAATATTTTTTTTAAAACGACCAAAACAAAAATTTTATTCAACAATCTGAGTGTATTCCCCATCATTTCTCTTGCCCGAGCTATTGAGATTCAGTATGCCACAAGCTCTCGAAGGGGGAACCTGTGTCGTTCGTCATCGCGCGGTTCGCTAGCATAGCGGTCGGCGCGTGAGCGAGAAAGTATCTGCTTGCTCGCTCACGCACCGCATGTCGCATAGAGTATAATACTATCATAAAGTGTCTCTGTTATTGATGTTCATTTTGGTGTTCGTTTTTTTAACTGATTTCAAAAGGGAGGGGGTTATATGTTTTTTATGTTTGTTTGCGGATAACTTTACTATAATATAAATAATAGGGTATTTGACTAAAAAAAAACTAATTAGTCCGTCATTCAGATTATAGATAAATATTGGATAGGTTTATTATATACGTTTTACATTTCGTATATTTTGTTTTATCAAATCAATAAAAATTGACAAATATAATAGGCATCAAAGATCAGGAGTGATGGCTGGTGACGTCACTGGCTGCTAAAAAGTGTAGCGTGCAGTGACGTCACATGAGTTTTCAAAGCACTGTGTCGTCTTCATTTTTTGTTTATATGAAAAAAGAAAAAAATATGTGTCTAGTATTTTTTGGGTAGGCCCCCGACAAGGTGGACCGACGACCTGGTGAAGGTCGCGGGAATCCGCTGGATGCGGGAGGCACAGGACCGGTCGTCGTGGAGAACCTTGGGGGAGGCCTATATCCAGCAGTGGACGTCTTTCGGCTGAAATGATGATGATGAGTATTTTTTGGAAATCTGATTGACGGACTAATTAGGTTTTTTTAGTCAAATACCCTATTGCATAAGTTGATAAAAAATGCTATGCAATAGCTTTACCGCGGCAGTTCCCGAGTGCCACATGTTTTTTTTTAATTAGAAAGATTATATCTTCAAGGTAGTCTCATGTTAAGGAAATTAGGGTCTGATGATGGAATACTAAGGAAACCTAGGAGAAATTTAAAAAATCATAGGGGCGCCTAGGGCATTTCTATGTTTTTTTCATTAATTGTTTTAACGCACTACAATTTAGTAAAGTTCGGAGTTGATGATGGAGCCGGGAGACAGCCGAGGGATCTCCTTAACGATTCACATCAGCTGCCTCGTGTTTGTGCTTAATAAATTTATATTGATAAGAACTTTACACCTAAATGAGTTGTGATTGTCATTAAAGCTCTGATGATGAAGACAAAGGCCAGTTAAGGGAACTCCTCAAAGGTTTACAATAGTTACCTTGTGTTTGGACTTAATTTATTTATATTGATGAAAACTTTACACCCATATAGGTTTAAATGAAGGTCTGCAATAGATCTGATGATGAAGACCATAGACAGTCGAGGGAATTCCTCAACAATTTACAACAAAGTACTTTAACATAGTACAAACACTACCTACTCGTCATGCTTATGCAAAATCAATTAAAATCAAGAGACTGAATTTAAGTTGTGTTATTTCATTGCGTTATTTCTAGAAATGCTCATACTTTCATTGTGGTCTTATAGGAATTAAAGCAAACGAAATACGTCGTTTGCTTGCAGGCCTTTTCCAAATATGCTGCCGTCAGCGTCCAGTCTGACCGGATATTGTACAGATGTTTATTATTTTTTTGCAAAAGGAAGCTTTGTGTAAATAATATTATAGTATATGTATGTGTTTTTTTAATACGATAGTTTTATTTTTTACAATTTACGTATTTGTTTTATTAAACGAGAATAATAATATAATTTCAGTCTTGCCTGAGCCCAAAAAAAACATCAAATCTTTTTTTTATGTAGGTTTCCTGTCTGCAGAAATTTATTTGACCCTGATTAAGTTTTCCCTTAAAATAATAAATAATGATAAATTAACCTTTATTATATTATTTTTCTATCCCTTTGACCATCTGACTTAGCTAACTTTCAATCTACAAAACTAACTTCCAACCCTGAAGTTACAGTCATAACATATTTAGTGGTAAAGGTCTAATCAATACAAAATAAGTAAGCCCAAACACATGACAGTTGCTTCCGATGTGGATTCCCTTGATTCTCTGTCATCTCCATCATCACGTCGGGCCCAAATCTTCACGGTTTTATAGTATCATCCGATATAAATACGAGTATCAAGTTTTCACCCGAAGCGTGCCTACAATTTTCGATAATTGGCCTAAATTTCTTAGAATTTCCATTATCGACACTGACGTGGTAACAATGAGATTATATAGGCAGCATACTCTTTCATATAAAAAAAGAATGGTCAAAATCGGTTCATTAACGATAAAGTTATCAGCGAGCACACATAAATCGAATTGAGAACCACACTTTTAGGAAGTCGGTTAAAAAATAAAATACGCGAAATTTTTATTATGAAGTATCGTCAACATTCGTTTCAGTCTATAATAACCAAAAGTATTCGGGCGCACCAATAAACAAAAATAAAAATGCCATGTCTGTTACTTCTGTGGTCTATGAATTTAACTTGTATTTGTAAGTACTTCGTCCGCCAGACGGCGCTAGTAATATTTTGCGAAGTATTGTAGAGGTGGGGCGCGGTGAAGAGGGAACAAATGCTCGAGGTCATTTGGTGAGGGTACGACCTTAATTGCATAAAATGAGGGTTCTTTATGTCATTTACATGAGTTTTAATAAAAACAATAACAATTAAATATCCAAAAACACAAAAATATGTTTGACTTTTTGTATCTCGCGCCACATATTGTGAAACGATCCGGATTGGTAATGTCACGATGACGTCATTCGCGCATCAACGCTAGTTTTCGGCAATTAGTTTAGTAAACTAATAAACAGTTTTTCGGGGTTTTTTAAATCGATATTTATTTGTACAACCCGGTACAGCACACCACTTGTAAACCATTTTATTAGATAACAACAACAAATAACAAAAATAAACACAAACATCACTGCTGAACCGAAAACCGCTTGTGACGTCACTTACAAAGCTCGACGCCATATTGCTGAATAAAACGTTTCGGCGGCTTATTTGAATTTTGAATTTTTTATTGGATATTTCTTACGAAATATGTATTTAAAATTAAAAAAAATACTTTCGGTGAACTTCTTAACCGCAGCCAAGTAATTCAAGATAAAAATTATAAATCTGTCAAATAGCCTATTATGAAACTGAATATGGAATTGTGTTGCGTTGGCGTTACACGCACTCGCACTTGGTGTAGGTGCAACTGGTACATTAATATTGATTTTATTTCTATTATTTTCTATGACGTTCAGAATTGAGTTAGACACCAATATTTTGTTTGTCATTGATTCATCTATATAGCCTTCTGCCACGGCTGTTGATTTCCATCTGCCGTGGCGTTTTAGCGTAGTGATATCCCCACAATCAATCAGCGTCAATAAGTAGGGTCGCAGAAGTGCGTTTTAAGCAATGTCCAGGATACTGCTCTGAACTTGGAAGTTGTAGAAATCGGCTATAGTTTTACCTAAAGTTCCAAATTTGTTGATGCCAACTCTCTGTTGCGTGCATTTTCCACGTTGGTACAGGCATTTTTGCAAGAAATGGGCCGTAGATCCATGTATTCTTTACATATGTAATAGTATTTTCCTGTAATAATAAACGAGCAGCCTTGTTTATTTTTTGTATTACGAATTGTTACTAATATTGTATTTTCGTAAACTTCCACATCCTGAAATTGCAAATTGTAGAGTTCTTGTCTCCGACATGCACCCATAATACCGAAAATAAGTGTAGTCTGGAACAAATGAAAATAAAAATTTAGAATACAAGCCTGAACAAGAAACGCGCTAATACAATTTCACTTTAATATAACTAAAATCCAAATATTTATTTATAAATAGATACCTTCGTTAAAAGGTATTCGCGTCCAGGAGCTTTATTTAGGAATGTATTTAATTGTTCAGGTGTAAACATTTTCGCTTTCTTCCCCTTAAATCAAATTCCCTTCCAGGGGGGAAGGGAATTTGATTTGAAATAAAAGATTTTCTTTTCAAAAATGCAATCAATTTTGCAAATTTCGATATATCAACTTGGTTATAAAGGGTGTATCTGACATCGACGCACAAACGAGTACCATGGATCCAGTACATGATTCTGAACCCCCCAGTGGTGGAATTTTTCTTCGGCTTTTTCGTGATTTAAAAAAATATATATGTAGTTTTTTTCACTTTAGACCGTTCATAATTGCTATACTTTTATAACCCAATAACATTTTAAAGTAAAAATTAATTAATTCGCTAATCACACAAAAAAGCGCAATGAAAACAAAACTCGAAAAACTATGTTAACCTACAAACTCGCACGGCGCACGCTTGCAACTTTCAAATGCCGAGCCGGCACTTTTTTTTAAACACTGTGAATTCTGTAACCTTTAATTTACGACATAAATGACAAGCGAGGTAGACCAAAGAAGTGCTGGCTTGACGTTGTAAGAGATGAAATGCGTGCCAACAAACTCACACTACGGGATGCCAGTGATCGTGCGAAATGGAGGCGTATGAGTAGGAAAGTGGACCCCGGGCTCCAACGCGAAAGTCGCGGATGCGACCGGGATATACGCTGAGATGATGATGATGATGATAAATGACTATCATAATTTTATTAGTGACATGCGGTCTAGTCTTTTCGCGAAGTTTGCGTTACGATGTCAGATACACCCTGTATATGTTTAAAGTACTCTTTAGCATTGAATACTTAGACCACAGCGACGAACATTTAAAACTTTTAGACAGTTCTTGAAAATATGCCAATAGAACATTTTCTGAGAACGAAGTAGCACTTTTATTCATTTTCCATGTTAAATAATCTTGATAACATTTATCGTATAATTCTTGACTTAATTGGTAGTAAATTAAGACGAAACAATAATAATAAATTATGTGTCCAGCGAAACACAACAACGATTTGCAATGCAAAGAAACGTATTTGGCGCCAAAATTCTGCAACCTGCATCACCGCGCACGAGCCAAAGCGCGCGCAGCCACAGATAAAAAATGAAATAGTGCTGTCTATGGTTTGTAATCTGTACAGTAATAAAAAAAAAATATTATAACATTATTTTGTTAGAGAAATAATGATATAATTTAATTTTTTAATTTCCTTTCGATATACTATTGGTAAAATACCTACGTCAATATAAACTCCTTTTTAGTTTTATATTTTTAATTTTTTGTTATGAGAGTAGATAAAAGTTTTTGTTTTATACTTTTAGTTGTGAAAAGTACTGTTCAGCTGCAGCTGGTCAGACTGGCTGCTGACGATAACATATATGTGAAAAGGCCTGTAAGCAAACGACATAATTTTGTTTACCTTAATTTTTATGACAGCTTCTGTCATAAAAGTCAACAGTCAGCTCCGTAATTATATTTTAAATTAATATGTAAACTGGAGTATTAACGCTAATAAATAACGTCAAGTTAAACCTTAACGTACGAGTGACCAGTGACAGTGTTATCCCTGAGAAATATATAAAATTGACCAAAAGAACAGTTAAAGTGACGAACGGCAAACATTGCTAATAAATTCAAATTTTGTGTACTGTTGTGTATCAGTGCGGTGATATTTAACAAGTTTTTGAACTTAGACATCAATACAGCGTAAATTAAAAGACTAAAAACAGTGACTATAAGAAAAATCAACATAAAACTAAAAACTAACGTATTTTTTATTCAAAAATTTGATAACTTGCAAAAGTGACATCTACCCTACTTGTTTTAATTATTTGCGTGAGTACCATAGACAAATATAGACTACTTACTGATCAAAATTAAATGAACTTATCTACTAGTAGTGCCATCTATTATTAACAAGAGAAATTATTTCGAAGCTACCGAAAGTATTCACCAATTTTGCATATGATCACAAATGCAAAGTTGGCAGTGAGAATTAAGCATTGGCATCACGGTCGATTGTTTGCTGGTTCGAATCCGCCTAGCCACGTCCTTCACTTTTTGTAATCCTTAGTAATTGTTGACATTTAATATGTCGGACTACGAAATTGACAACATTACTCGACGAAGACAAAAACGTGGGCATAGTCTGGATTTCAATTGTAGTGAGTTTGACATGGATGTATCGTACCAAAGTGAACCGAGCAATGGATGTACTGAGGTACAAAATGAGCTAACGGCGAAGTTAAATAAATTGACCACAGAACTACAAATTGCTAACAACGAAATAGAAAACTTAAACATTGAGAACGAAAGTTTAAAAAAAGAACTAAATGTTTATAAAAATAAAATAAAGCTGTTCAAAACTGTGGGTGCGACAGAAGCGTATAACTCAAATAATATGACGCCCCTAAAGTTTTATTCACCGCAATACCGTAGAAGAATTAATTGCTCTAACCTAAAAGTAGGTCTCCCTAGGACATGTTCGCGTGTGATGAATGACCCGACGGATGCTGCAAATCATCAAACTCCCAAAACCAGCCGACCATCAACAACAGGCTTAAGTCGTAATTATGATTACTGGGAAAAACTACAATCGAATGAAAGGTCTCAAACTTGTAATTCAATAGATATGGCCACAATTGTAGATGGTACAGAAAACTCATTAGCACACAAAAATACCTCTTCTTTAAATAGATGCTTAGAAAAGTTAACTCCATTATCACGCGAAAATACAGCCCTAGTTAAAAAGAAGAAAATCGTAATTATAGCAGACCAACAAGGACGTAACCTTCGTCAAAATCTGCAGAAACTAGTTGGTGACGAGTATAAAGTGTACTGCTTCTGGAAAGCCAATGCTAAACTAAGTGAAGTTTTACATACAGATAAAGGAGCTATATGTAATTTAAGTAAAGACGACTTTGTAATCATACTTGGCGGTACAAATGACGTTAACCCAAATGAATTTCAATTCTCTCTAAAAAACTTTTTGGATAGAATGCAAAATATTAATGTGATTGTTTCAGAAGTACCCTATAACCGGCAACTAAATGAAAAAAAGTTAAATTATGAGTTGAATTTCATTTGTTCTCAGTATAGACACGCTACATACCTTAATATGAATTATTCTGTTCACTTGCCCAGATATGATTCGCGTCCGCTGCATATGTCACAACTTCTTCTTAAGGAGATACTTCGTATAACTTATAAAACTAATTATGACACGTACATCAGTAGGAGAAAAGTATCACAGCGTTTGCTGAGTGCTCAAATATATATTGACAAGTCTACTCAAACAGATGCACAGTGTAACAGTAGTGTAGCAATCGAACCAAGTTCCGAAAATATATTGAGTAGTAATGTAGTATCAGAATTAGGCCTCCCAACTAGATCTAACGACTTTTTTCGTGTTTAAAGAAATAAATATTTTACATCAGAATATAAATGGTCTTAACAACAAATCTGACTTATTATTATTATCGTTAGACCTACTAGAAAAGGAGGGAAAATCTGTGGATATTCTTTGTGTTACTGAGCATAATATGATGCGTACTGACACTCAATTTATTGATATACCCAACTTCACAATAGGATCATGTTTTTCTCGTAAATGCCGTCGAGGCGGTGCATGTATTCTTATCCGTAATATTTATAAATACAAACAAATAATCGGATTAAGTAGTTTTTGCGTTGAGGGCATAATTGAAGTGTCAGGAATAGAGCTGGTAGATCAAAAGTTATTTGTGTTCTGTATATATAGGCCACCTAGAGTAATACAGGAAGACATTAACATATTTTTTATGAAATTCACATCGTTGCTCACTAGGTATTGTCTTTGTAAATGCAAAGTTGTACTGTGTGGTGACTTTAATATTAACATTATGACTAAAACGAAACTATCAAAGGACTTCTTAAACATATTATGTAGCCATAATTTAAAATATGCATTTAATGAACCCACACGTATAATTAGCGGTACATGCCTTGACAACTTTATATACAATATTTCAAAATGCAAATCCAAAATTCTTGAGTTAGCATTATCCGACCATACAGCACAAATACTAACATGCCCAGTTAAGGCTAGTGTTGCTCACAGGTACTGGTATATTAAAAAAACGGGATCTTCAGGAAGAAAATATTAAAAAGTTTCAAGATTGCATAAACTCATTAAATTTCACGGAATGTTTTATGAGTAACGATCCCGATGAATCATTTACCTACTTCTATGACACATTTTATTTGTTCTACCGTTTATGCTTTCCTATAATTAAATTGAGAATAAGTATACAAAAGAGACAAAAATGGATCTCAAATGGTGTTAGGTTATGTTGCCGACGCAAAAGACGTCTGTTATGGCAATATCGGAAAAATCGTACAGCGAAAAATAGGGATAATTTTAATGCATTATCCGCAAGACTCAAACGCATAATTAGGCTTACAAAAAAAGCTCAAAATGAGCATTACATACGGACTGCTAGCAATACGTCTAAAGCCACTTGGACCCTAATAAATAATGCAAAACACGCTGTTCCTAAGGAGGAAATACATAGTATTAAAATCAGCGATGCAATCTCTGTTAAAGATCCGTTGTTGATTGCCAAAGCTTTTAATAACTTTTTTATTGATCAGGTTAAAAATAATAACAAAGGCAACAATTTAGCTATGCCAGCGCATGTGTCCAATTCAATATTTATGAATCCTACCACGCCTACAGAAATATGCTCAATAATAACAAATTTGAAAAATACCAAGAGTACTGGATATGATGATATATCTACAATAATACTAAAACGAGTCTCTACAAAAATAGGTAATATTTTAAGTCACGTTATTAATTTATGTATCAGCGGTGGCATATTTCCTGACAAACTCAAATTGACAATAATCAAACCACTATTTAAAAAAGGTGATCCATGTTGCATGGCTTATTATCGACCTATCGCTTTGATACCCACAATTTCGAAAATCTTCGAAAAGGTCATACACGATAGGATCTACCAATTTTTTAGAAAAACACAATCTTTTTTCTAAAGAACAAGTTGGTTTTAGGCAAGGCAAAGGTATAAACATGGCCATTTATAACTTCTTAAAAGTCGTTATAGACAGTGTAGATAAGAAGGTTCCCGTTTGTGCACTTTACATGGATCTCACAAAAGCATTCGACTGTGTAGATCATGAATTATTGTTAAAAAATTAAACGCTAATGGCATAAGAGGTAAGGCCTTAGATCTCATTAGATCTTATCTTACAAGAAGAAAACAGTGTACCCAAATAACGCGCTTATGTCCTAAACTTAAAATAGAGACACATTTTAGGTCAGATTATAGGGAAATTAATCTTGGTATACCACAAGGAAGTGTAATAGGGCCCTTTTTATTTAATGTATACATTAACGACCTTCCGAAAATAACAAAACATCCGACTATTATGTTCGCGGATGATAGCACAGTTATATTTACAGGTAAAAATAAGACGCTTATTGAATCTGACATTTTTGACACCCTTAATAATATTATACAATGGCTGACATTAAATAATCTAAAAATTAATTTATGTAAAACTCACCTAATGACATTTAAAAATCGAACTCCCCTAATGACGAATATCAATATCAACTATAATGACGAAACTATTACTGAGGTAGATACAACAAAATTTTTAGGACTTAATTTAGATGGTAGCTTAAATTGAAAAGTGCACGCAGAGATCCTCTGTACAAAATTGAGTACTCAATCGTATGCATTGTATATGCTCACAAAAAAACTTAGCGAGGTCGCAGTTCTGACAGCATATTATGGGAACGTTGAGAGTATTTTAAGATACGGAATCATATTTTGGGGAAACTGTACCGAAAAAGAGCAAATATTCAAAGTACAAAAAAAGTGCATAAGGGCAATGTGCAAGCTCGATCAAATGGATAGTTGTAGGCCATTCTTCAAAAAACTAAATGTATTAACAGTACCGTGTCTGTACATGTATGAGTTGGCGGTGTTTGTCAGATGTAATTTAGCGATGTACGAAAATTATAAAAGTAAACGTCACAATTTAAAAGTTAACTGTCCTCAACACAAAAGTGCTTTGATGAATAACAGTGTACTGTGTATGGCGCCACGTGTTTATAATCACCTACCAAAACCATTATTAGAAAGCCTAAGCTGTAATATATTTAAACACAAAGTAAAAAAATTTCTCGCAGAAAAAGCCTATTACAGTGTAAATGAATTTATAAATGACATGCAATATAATAATGAGAGATGACATTACTGTATTTGGTACTTACTTATTGACTTGACTTGTTTTAATTATTAATTATTATCTGACATCTTTATAAATTCGTAATTGACCAGTCCATAATAAATTTTTGACATTTATTAATTTTATGACCTTTTTATATCTTTTTTATTTTTTTATTTTTTGTTTTGAATGAATTTATACTTAAGTGATTATTAGTTGTGTATATTCAATTGTAAGTAGAGACAAACGCCAAGTAAAATTGCATGCCTTCAGGCGGATTATGGAGATGCCAAACTATTTTACCTATCGATGTGAATTATATCAATTACCCATTATCGCAATAAATGAGTTTGAGTTTGAGTTTGAGTTTTTATCTGAAATTCTGGTATAAAAATAAAACCACTGAACCGATTTCTATAAAATTCCTATGAGACCAAAATGAAAGTATAAGCAATGCTAGACTTGACACGATTACGCAACTTAAATTCAGTCTCTTGATTTTAATTGATTGTTGCCTAAGTGTGACGAGTAGGTAGTAGTTGTCCTATGTTAAAATTCAATGCTCTATATTATCGAGGAATTCCCTCGACTGCCAATAGTCTCTTTATCGTTAGATTTACGACAGACCATCATTTTAAAGCATGTAGGTGCAAAGTACCCATCAATATAATTGCATTAATTTGTCCAAACACAAGGTAAATACTGTAAACCATTGAAAAGCTCCCTGAACTGGCCTTTGTTTTCATCATCAGAACCTTAATAACAGTCAACTCACAACCCATCTAGGTGTAAAGTTCTTATCAATACAAATTAATCAAGCACAAACGCAAGGTAACTGCTGTGAATCGTTGAGGAGTTCCATCGACTGTCTAGGGTCTTCATCATCAGATCTACTGCAGACCTTCATTTTAACCCTCATGGGTGTAAGGTTCTCATCAATATAAATGAATTAAGTCCAAACACAAAGCAGCTACTGTAAACCGTTGAGGAGTTCCCGGAACTAGCCTTTGTCTTCATCATCAGAACCTTTATGATAGTCAAAACCATCTAAGTATAAAGTTCTTATCAATCCTTTAATTTTCATTATAAATCGGAAAGTGAGTTTGTTTCTTTGTTCCGCTTTCACGCCGTAACTACTGAACCGATTGCGTTGAAATTTTGCAGGCGTAAAGTTAGAAGTCCGGATTAAATAATAGGGTACTTTTTATGCCGAAGACATTTGATATTCCGGAGGGAAATCTAAAAAGTGCGATATAACCGAATTCCACGCGGGCGAGCCGCGGGCGGAAAGCTAGTGCATAATAATCAAGCACAAACATAAGGTAGCTGCTGCGAATCGTCGTGTGTTGTGAAACATTTTCAAATCGGTCCAGGCGTCTTAGAGTACCTACCTAATCAGTGTTCATACATAAAAAAAAAGATTACGACGAATTGAGAACTTCCTCCTTTTTTTGAAGTCGGTTAAAAAGTAACCACTTTTTACCCGACTACGGCAAAGCAAAAGGAGGGTTATGATTTTGACAGGCTATGTATGTATGTATGTATGTATGTATGTATGTATGTATGTATGTATGTATGTATGTATGTATGTATGTATGTATGTATGTTCATCTGTTCCCTCGTAACTTCTAAACTACTTATTCGAATTCGATAATAAAAAGTTAAAAAACTAAAACCCAACTACGACAAAAAACGACGCTGAAAAAGTATAAAACAAGATTTTCAGAATACTGAACTGAACAAAGTTGCTAATATAGTTGCAAGTAAATGGACGCAGTAGACTCTACCAAGATGCCTTCGTTGTAAATTGACAATAATGTCTTACGATACTATTCTGAAGTATGCAATATTCACTATTTAGGGATAATATTTCATATTTGGAAAACCGCAGTCACACGTTATGAAAGTGCTACGGTAGGTATATGTAACGTGTGACTACGCCTTTCCAAACATGAAAATTTATCTCTAAATAGTGAATAATTAAACATATCATTAGAAGCGTCTTAATTGTCTGCTGGTTATAGGCTATATGGAGTTTCACAAAATCTAACGTGGCGCCCTCTAGCGGACAAAATATACAGAGTAAATAAATAAAGTTAAGATAAATATGCCGTGTTTGGTATCATTTGAAAGGGCTTAACTTGTACATTTTGAATATATATATATATTACTAGCATTTGCTTGTGATTTTACCTGTATTCATGGGCTGATTGCATATAATTCACATCTTTTCGTTCATAGATAGCTTCTTTACTACTTATCAGAATAAGACCACTGCAGCACCATTAGAAGGGCCTTGACATTCTGTTGGTTATGAGCTATAAAGCTTGTCACCAAATTTAGTATTACGCCCTCTAGCGGACAAAAAGTTCTATGTTAATACAAAATTAAAATAAATATATCGTATTTGGTATCATCTGAAAGAGCTTCACGAGTACTTTATGTTTGCACATAATCCCTAGTAATGCTTCGTAGAAATTTGAATGTAAACCAGGGTTTGGTAAACGGAGCGATGGGAGTGGTGAAGGCCTTCGAATGGCCTGCTCTTCGGCGCGATCAGTTGGAACAGGAGAACAGCCAAGCGCTGTTCTCATACAATTTGACGACGCATCCATAAAATCAGATACTAACGGACTTATCAAAATCGAGCCTTGCCTCACTGAATTTGACGGCTTGAGGGGTTCTGGGCAAATTCAGCGTAAAATGCTCCCGCTGATTCTTTCTTGGGGTTGTACTGTACATAAATTACAAGGTTGTACTCTAGATAAAGTTACAGATCTAGGAAAGTCATTGTTTGCTAAAGGACAGGCCTATGTCGCTCTCAGTAGAGTTAAAACCATAGAGGGATTATTTATATATGCCTAGGATCATAATAAATTACTTAAAAATCCACATGACAGTCGATCGTTAGCAGAATTAGATAGATTAAGAAATCTTCCCAGGTCCTCTTAATATAAGTTTTTTTTTTTTAATAATTATAAACTAGCGCTTGACTGCAATTCCGCCTGATGGTAAGCAGTGACGCAATCCTTGATGCCTGCGCACTAGTTTATTAAGCCTATTCACTTAAAAAACTTAGGAATAGCAAGGATGACGGCAGTTGAGCAGGTTCAATGTTAAATCCAAGACCAACACGACCAAACTCCCGACACAACAACATTTGGCGCATCGTACTCGCCACACAACGCAACACAAAGTGCTCAGACGCGTCCTCCGTACGGCTTCACCAGACATCATGCTGGAACACGACGAATCGCTTGGCGGTAAGACTTTGTCTGGTGGGTGGTAACTTCTGCCGGCAGCCGATGTTATGGCCTACCACCGTTAGAAAAACATCCAATCTATTTATACTAACGGCCTCATCCACTAATTCATGACCCATTCGGTGCCATCGACGCAAATGTGCGTCGCTACTACGAAAACCCGGGAGCTTCATACGGGGAAACCGTTGCTATACGCGCTACGCTCCAAGCGCTACGAAATAGTAAAATAGGACATCTCTACATATTACTATACGCCGATACATAAGTCAAAAGAGATGTCGTATGTTAACCACCTAGTTTTTAGTTCGTCAATTTAACTTTTATTAATATTATGCGCCACAAATACACTTTAACACCAAAATAGTACAAATAATAAAAAGTTAAAAAACTAAAACCCAACTACGACAAAAAACGACGCTGAAAAAGTATAAAACAAAATTTTCAGAATACTGAACTGAACAAAGTTGCTAATATAGTTGCAAGTAAATGGACACAGTAGACTCTACCAAGATGCCTTCGTTGTAAATTGACAATAATGTCTTACGATACTAGGGCGTAGTCACACGTTACATATACCTACCGTAGCACTTTCATAACGTGTGACTGCGGTTTTCCAAACATGAAAATTTATCTCTAAATAGTGAATATTGCATACTTCAGAATAGTATCGTAAGACATTATTGTCAATTTACAACGAAGGCATCTTGGTAGAGTCTACTGCGTCCATTTACTTGCAACTATATTAGCAACTTTGTTCAGTTCAGTATTCTGAAAATCTTGTTTTATACTTTTTCAGCGTCGTTTTTTGTCGTAGTTGGGTTTTAGTTTTTTAACTTTTTAGGAATAAACCGCAGCACTTATAACCCAGATAATTATATAATTAATAATATAATTAATAATTATATTTATGACTCATATCATAACCTGATTGTTCAGACAGCGACTCGACAGAAACTGATAAAAGTCCTTCTCCTGTCTCATCAAAAAAGAGAAAGGACAACTTGACACTACCACTTACGCTACTCATAAACTTATTTAGTGCACTGCTTATCAAACTTACTATAGTCGATTTTTATAATTCTTACCCAGATATTTGACAAAAACAAAACGTTAAAAAAATTAAACAACCCGTCTACCCAACGCTACAGTATGTACGCTATACAAAGCGGGTTTTGAGGGCAAGAGGCGTTACATCTCGAGTGGCCCGCCATCGATGTGACGCGGACAATGCGCTCCGCTCGCCACTTCACTTTTTCGATCACTCGTATTTGTAATGGGGCCCTTTGCTTAGCGTTTTATGTTAGGATTTGGATATGGCAGTACTTACGATAGATTTTTTTTTGTCATTTTAAGTGTGACGTATTTTGGGCGCGGAAATGATGCAAAGTTTCCTCAAAACGGAAAGGTCTAGTAAATCAACAATTTTAAAAGGTGAAAACAATTATTTTTAATATTGCGTATCTCGGATTAATTAAATAAGTTTGTCAAGAAAATTCAAGTTATTCTATAAATTATGAAATTCAGTATTTTCTCTCTATGAGCTTAAATAAAGCATCGACGCCAACATTTACGAACGGGTATTTTTTTTAAATCTATATTTTTCCAATTAATGATAAAGTTGAAAGTTTCATTCTATTTTATTTAACTTGCAGTGTACGTGTGTGTGTTACATAAGTTTGTTCAAACATTCTTGGTACTCACTGTTGTGATGTAATAAAACAATCATTACTTAAATTCACTCCGGTATATAATCTTCGAGGTTCTGGACAAAATAAACGGCACGATAGTCCACAGCGGCCCTGGATCGAAAGAGTAAGTCATGGGAAGAATGATTTGCCCAGCATTGGGAACATGCAGGCTAAAAGTGATAATTTATTCATCATCATCATCAACCTTTTTATCGTCCCACTGTTGGGCACAGGTCTCCTCTCATACATAGAAGGATTGAGCGTAATCACCACAGTTGCTCAATGCGGGTTGGCGATTTCAGATTTAAAGTCCAGGTTTCCTCAAGATGTTTTCCTTCACCTTGTCATCAGTCATTGGTGTCCAAGATATACTTAGAAAAAGCACAAATAACTTAGAAAAGTTACATTAGTACGTGCCTGACCTGGAATCGAACCCACACACTCATACTTGTGTTTAAACCACTAGACCAATAATTTATTATAATCAGCTAATTTTCTGATCACTTTTAAAACAGTATTCCGTGTTCTTATCTCCTTACTGCTCATCCTCGCACATCTACGGCATGCGTGCGACCTAATTACAGTGCAGTAGTTCCTCTCAACGGCACAGAGCGTGCCGTATCGCACCGCGCGGTGCGTGCGCTGGCACACTTGGCTCCCCTCTCCACTAGGGGGACTATCATAAGTGCCATAAATGTTTATTACTCAAATTTGGGCCTGGATAGAGATGTACGGGGAGGGTATATGGTGTTCAGATTGGGTGTGTCGATTTCTTGGTTGGTTAGGGGAGAGAAAATTTATGATTTCATCGGAAAAATTAAGGGTTTTTTTATGAAACGGGAGGTTTTTAAATTAATTACAAACTGAATAATTATGAGGACTAGAAATCTTTTACTGTCTAAAAGTTCTTGGTTTTGATTTTGCAAAAACATGTTTTCTTTGCTGAACTTCGAGTTTTAGCATAATCAATATTAGCATGTTATTTGTGTCTCATTGTTTAGAATTTAGGGTGTCTGTTGTGACTCAAACACAAATAGGCTGATGTGGGTGTGCTCTATGTGGTTACAAACACAAATAGGCAGATGTGGGTGTGCTATAAGTGGTTACAGACACAAATAGGCAGATGTGGGTGTGCTATAAGTGGGTACACATTGTCTAACGCTTTGAGGATGACATGCGCGGCATTATGTTACGTTATATTGTACATATGTCTTACCAGTCCAACTGACGAACCCCAGACTCCAAACTCCAAACAGACCTCCAGACTCTAAAGCTGAAAAGACTTCGGATGCGACTGGGATTAACGCTGGGATGATGATGATGATATTGTACATATGTAAACTCAAAACGAGTAAGGAAGTAACATTTGCTCCAAGTCCTTGTTCTTTTTTTGTACAGTTTCAAAATTCCTATAGAAGTACATACACATGGCTTAACCCTAGAAAGATAACGTTATTTTTTTGTACTGAAAAGATAAACATGCGCCTCAGAGGCGCACCGTTTAAATAGCTGATTTTTTGATGAATATCAATTATTTATGTTTCATTTACTATTGTAAATTGCTGAATTATTAATAAGTAAGTAAAATACATACGTATTATTATTATTTTTTATTTAAAATATTAAAATTTACAGGATTTTATAAATCCTTAACAAAAATTAGAAGTCTTCTGTACTTAGATAGAAATATTAAAAAATAGGCAACATTTATAGTGTTTTTTCTTATAAACTAATTAATTATAATATAATGAGTCTCAAATTTTTAAAAATATTGAAAAAATCAATGGTTAAAGACAATTGTTGCAAACAACTTTTTCATGTTCTCCGCTTAGTGTCTTTTACATTTTATGCACGTTATTTTGAACAATTCTATTCTTTTTTTTAGTACATAAGCGACAGTACCGTCAAATTTCAGTTAGTGCTTCCTCATCAGCTTCTTCAGACATCTTTCTGTTACTTTGTGGGGGGATATTCAATACTTTCTCTCAAGCGTCTTGATAAAGTAAGAATTTCCAACCTAGTTTTCAAACACGATGCAAAAATATTTCGACACATACAACTAGGCACAATTTGAATGAACTATATTGATTACAGACGTTCTTCTGGTATTTTGTTCTTCAGCAGTAGACCAAACATGCCTATTCTTGCCCCTGATCACATCATTAGGCGGAATTACTATACGTTGGTTATGTACAGTATTTTCAGTGAAGTATCGTTCGAATTTTTCATAGATCATCACTCCTTCTTGTCCATTAACATTAGTCATTGACATGGTCCTCGATCTCACTGTCACTGCCCTCATCAGCGCCTTTATCTTCTTCAGTCAATGAAGAAATAATTTCTCTTTCATCCAACACTCTTCTACTGGACACGGTGTTTAGACACTCCTAAAAACAATTTATGACAATAAGTATTCACTAATAAAAAAAACAACCTTTGTTACTTACCTTACATTAGTAAAAATAACAAAAACAAATTCACTATCGAAGTGGCAAAAGTTACACAAAAGATAAACATGCGCCTCCCGAGCGCAACACATCGCTCTAACAGCAAAACTGTGGTACTTACCGAACAGTAGTAGCCGTCTCTTGGAAGTGTTGACCAACGACTGAATTGGCTAGAAAACACAAGCTTGTACACGCATCGGTAACAAAATTGCGGCGAAATATGTATTTTGCGGGCGCCTCTGAGGCGCACGTTATCTTTCTAGGGTTAATGTAGTAGTGTCTAATTACCGGTGTGTAGAACGTACCACCTCCCCTCCGCCTTTTCACCCAGTTCAAACACTTCATTACCGGTATTACCGCCACGATACGCTGAACACGTCATAAAATACTGCTCGCTGATGAGCGCTCGCACCTGTGTGTTTACTTTTAAGTGGCTTTTAATATTAGCCTGACTTTTAATATTAGACTGTATTTTTAAAAGTCTAGAGGCTTCATTCTTAAGAGAGCTTCACCGACTTAGTCTTATGAAGTCTGTGTTAGATGCTATAAGTACCTACTATAAAATTCATAGGACGTCAATCCACAATTTAGTATTTGAAATTATATATCACTATGTACTGTTAGGTCACCTACTAGCGCCCTAAAACGGCTAAAATATCAATATTTTATACAAACAAGCCATGCTTACTAATATTATAAATCGGAAAGTGAGTTTGTTTGTTTGTTCCGCTTTCACGCCGTAACTACGGAACCGATTGCTTTGAAATTTTGCAGACGTAAAGTTAAAAGTCCGGATTAAATAATAGGGTAGTTCTTATCCCGAAAAAAGTTAATATTCCCGAGGGAAATGTAATAAGCGCGGTATAACCGAATTCCAAGCGGGCGAAGCCGTGGGCGGAAAGCTAGTCCGAAATAATTTATTTACCTGGCAGTGAAAACTCCATTGAAATCCATTGTGTAGTTTAATAGATCTTAACGGTTACATAGATATATTCATGAGTCAGTACGTGTCACACGTTCCGTTCAGTTCCCATTTAGTCAGCACGGACAATAAAGCATCTAAAACTGAAAACACAACATAGTCCATTATTCAACAAAACTATTCGAAACTCCTATTTTAACTAGTTTAATAATAACATATAATATCGTGTGTATGTTAAGGCTCTTCAAGTTTCAACATTTAGTTCATCACACCTGAATTTTATCGCTGACGGCTTTTTATTTTAATGGAACAAAGCAGTTTTCATGTTTCTACGAAATATATCCATCAATGATTCATTATTACGTACTGTATTTTCAAGCATGAGGTGTTGAAAAAAATCTGTCTTCATTTTGCTAAATCATATTGATATATCGTGGTGTATATACGAGGTGTAACATAAAGGGTATATACATAACAAAGACATGGCATCTTTACATGGTATCAAACGATATTGGAAGGGTTTTTTAATCCTATCTCTTTATGTTAGGAAGTTATGAGGACAAACATCGCCTGTGATAGGCTACTATCATACTAGTCGCACAGAGATATTGAAGACATTTATCGGATTTTGGCAAGTAACGTGACGGGTAACGAGTAGTTATTAACGTATGTAGTGTGCTGCCACGTTTGTTATGATTTTATTTTAAGAAACACACGAAACCGAACATTTGGTACCAATTTTTTGAGTATTTTATTTTGAGTTGAAACCCTTCCGATATCGTTTGATATCATCTAAAGATGCTATGCCCTTGGTATGTATATACTCTTTTTGTTACACGTTGTATAAGTCTTGGTGGCCTAGTGGTTAAAACACCAGTCTCTCAAGTACGAGTGTGCGGGTACGATTCTAGATCAGGCAGGTACCTATGTAACTTTTCTAAAGTTATATGTAGTTTCTAAGTATATCTTGAGTGTCTTCAAGGCTAGAGTGAATTGGCTCTTAATAAACTAGCGCGCTTTACCATCAACGATCGCATCACTGCTTACCATCAGGCGGGATTGCGGTCAAGCGCTAGTTTATAATTTATAAAAAAAAAAACTTGGCCACCAATGACTGATTACAATGTGAAGGAAAACATTTTAAGGGAACCTGGACTTAAGTCTGTAATCGTCAACCCGCATCGAGCAAGCGTGGTGAAAACGCTCAATCCTTCTCTGTATGAGAGAAGAGATGTGCCCAGCAGTGGGACGATAAAAATGTTGATGATGATATTATTACATCATGCCTATAACGACTGCGGGATTTTGTCGCCTTAGAGTAAGTAGGAGTATAAACGAATAAAGGCTGATTTATCCAACACCTGATAATTTTACCAGAGGAATAATTGTGAATTTTTGACAATTCTTCCACATAAAATCTGTCCGATGTCAATTTTCTTCAACGAATAAAATTTACCTGTCGATTCAAATATCAACCGTTAGTAAATTATTTTATACATACATTTTGATGTCAGGTTAGCGGTCGCTCGTGACGGGGTCCACGGAGACCGACGCCCTGGCCTACAGACAAGTGATCCTTTTACTGACTAAAACCCACCCGTATTCCTATACGAGTGGGTTTTAGTCAGTAAAAGTCTGACACGCCCTTCCGCTCCGCCCGGAGCGGGAGAGGTCATTTGATGATTTCAAATCCCAAACAAAAAAAAAAAAAAGTTGTCTGTCGCCTGTTTGTCTTCGTCCATCAGATAGAAAAGCAAACATTATAACGAACCAACCACAACAAACAGTAACAGCCTCTCTGTCGAGCTCGTCGAGAGGTACAGAATTCGATGTGATGTCACTTAACAGGCGCCGTATTATGTATTTTAAATGGTTTCGTCAAAGTGCTCTTAACTGTTCACGTCACAACATACTTATGTACGTTTCATGGTGGTAGGCAACAACATCAGCCGCCGGCATAAGTTACCACCCACCAGACAAAGTCTTGCCGCCAAGCGATTCGTCGTGTTCCGGTATGATGTCTGGTGAAGCCGTACGGAGGACGGGTCTGAGCAGTTGTGTTGCGATGTGTACCGGGTACGATGTGCCTAATGTTGTTGTGTCGGGAGTTTGGTCGTGGAGGGTCTCCAGATCATCTTCTGGCGCAGCATCGTTGGTCGTGTTGTTGGGTTAAACATTGCATCACCTCGCTCAACTGCCGTCTTCCTTCCTATTCACTCAGTTTTTTGAGTGAATAGACTTAATAACTAGTGCGCTTTACCATCAACGATTGCATCACTGCTTACCATCAGGCGGGATTGCAGTCAAGCACTAGTTTATAACTATTAAAAAAAAACTAACTTTATATGGGTATGTGAGCTAGCTAATGCCCACAGGACGACATAATTAACCAGCTGTACATTCCAGTTGTAGCTGACCTCGCTATGTAGTAAAGGGTTATTCAGAAAATCAGAAGTCAGCATATACAGGTTAAATTCCTTAATTTTATTTTTAACTAGCTGACCCGGCGAACTTTGTTCCGCCTTAAATGCAATATCACATGATCACAGTTACACAGTCAATAGATTTGAAAGAATGCAGTGTACCAATGTTCTCATTCTGAATTATGTAGTTTTAGTCATCTACATCATTATTTTCCGCTGCCGATATTGCTCGCTTACTCAACCATTATTTATTTTTGAGGTTAGTAATGATGTTTGGGAATACTTTGTTGATGAGTTCGTCTTTCGATAAGACAAAGTTACAGAAATTCTGACGAAATGAAATTAGTCCGCTCGATTCGTCGACAGGTACTTGACCATTACCGATATTCCGCAATTTCTCAGAGAAATCTTCAGCAGATGTATAGTTCAGCAATGCAACTCTCTTATTTGTTGTCAGCTGAAGTTTCTTAACATAGCGCCATAGATTCGATGATTTGAGGCAAGCGTTTATTGCGTTGGCAGCAGTCGATCTGGGAATTACTGGCAATGTTTGGCGGAAATCGCCAGACAGTAAAATCATTGCGCCTCCAAAACATCTCGAGTCATTACCTAGATCTTGCAATGTTCGGTTAAATGCTTCCAATGCATGTTTATGCGCCATTTTGCATTCGTCCCAGATGATGATCTTCGATTCGGATAAAACTTTGGCCACAGCGGAGCGCTTTGTAATGTGACATGTTTGTTCTTCAATAGATTGAAGATTTAACGGAAATTTTAATGCAGAATATGCAATGTGGCTGTTATTCCAGAAGAAGCAACTGCAACGGCAATGTTGGATCTTGCGTGAACAGTGGCTAAAACTACTGACATGAGGAATGTCTTACCAGTTCCACCAAACGCTAGTATGCAAGCAGTAATCATTGCTGCAATCGTATTGAAACGCTGCCTGAATCAAATCAGTATTTGATGAATTTCTTCTTGTGTTTCGTAAATTATCTAGCTGTTAATCTCTGAGGTTTACTCGATTATTTCGCATTGTTAACCAAGCCGTTCACGGGCTGCTTCCCTTTGCTCTTGTGAGTCAGAAGCACGCAGTCGAGCCATATTAAGGCGGTGCTCTTCACGTGCAATTTCTTGCTCTTCTTCAGTGCTAATCTAGTCAGGAGTGTTTTTCGGTATGACTGAGTAACTTTCGGGTCCGTTTTTGTAGAAATATTGTTTTATGATAATATACGGTTTTATTATTCATTAATTATGCTTCGGCATTAATTATGAATCGGACAAATGTGGCGTTATTTCTGTGTAGTCTATGAAAATGGTAAAAAAGCTGAACGCAAATATTAGGGTGTTATAATATTTTTTAATAGCATAACGTTGTGCTATATTATATAAATATACCAACTCTCAAAAATATTTAAATACGTCTAAATATTTTTGAGAGTTGGTAACACTGTAAGGTTGGCACCCGTCAAACATGTCAACCCATTAATTATTATTTTTATATTTTGAAATTTAAATACACGATTTTATGAGCAACGTTGATATTAAGTTGTCGATTCAAAAGTCTTGTTTTAATGCGTTCTTCAATTCGAGTGGAACTGAGAGTACAAATACTGTCAAATGTTTGACAGAAAGTAAGTGGTCAACTTTTATATAGGAAAATGGAATTGTCGTTTTACTCTATCTTACTCGCAATTTTTCCTTATTTGCTCACCGTGTAGACCTACCCTGGACTAAGACAAACATTTTAATACCAAAATCAGCTCAACCGGCCCCGCCGTTCTCGAGTTTTAACCAGACTAACGAACAACAATTCATTTTTATTTATATAGATTGTAGTATGTTGCCACTTGCTCGGTGATTATAAGACAGCAGCACGGAGTCTTCTTTGCAACAAAATATGAAAATTAATGAATTTTTGCATCGGTTGTTATAGTTTGGTCTACGTTATGATTCCCCATAGGTATATATGTATATTGCGGCACTAAGTGAATTCCGCAGTTTCTTGATATTGTTCTCAGTTTTCAGAAAAAATCTTATCGAAACCGGAATGATTTTACTATTTTTTATATTCAAAAGAATATAAAAATTAGTAAAAAGCAGTGTCTTTTGTCCTTTTATCTTGCTAACTGAAAACCATAGACACGGTAATCGTTATAGTGGAGGTATTCTCTAAGAGAGCATCACTAAAACGTTTTGTTCAGATATAAAGCACACGTGAGGTTATTATAATAAGTGCGACACTATATTTCCCACGGAACCTTGTTAATGTGTTATCTAACACGTGCGGTAGATACACGTGTATTACCAACTACGTACTTTCGCTTCGCTTAGTGTGCTTAAATGCTGTTCAATAAACTGTTATAATTTACAATAATTTTCAAGGAAGAATATTTTGAGAATATTTAAATATGAGACTTAAGTAAAAATTTAAAGGTTTTAATGAATTCCATTAAAAATCAGTGAATATTTACAGTTTAATTATGGAAAATATCTTTCTCAAAATATTATTCTGAGTATCGGATATATATACACATAAGAGAAAAATAACTTATTAAAGCTCAAAGTCTACAAGTAACTACATACATATATAATTATTATATTTTACGACATAACACAATTTAAACTCTTTTTTTCTCAATTCATTAGTTTTGGTCCACTGACCGCATATTGTTGACCTTGCACCGTAATATTCTATTATTCTCTTTATGTATGTTATCCAATTTTCCGGATAATATTTTAATAATCCGAGAGTACCAATAGCACGAAACAAGGTATTAGCCTTAAGCCCTGCCTACAGCGCGGCCAGTCCTCCCGAGTATCGTAAATGGCAGTAGGCTATACACGTCTATATCATTGCTTTAATAACATCTAGCAACAATCTTGTCCCTGAAGACTTTAGACTTTTCAACTTCGTTTACCTTTTTATGTGAAAATAAGTAAGCCACTAGGTTGACCTATAACTTACCTTGTCTTAACCAAAAGGTATTATGTCATCCAGGAATGGGTTTGTGGAGGCATACCTATATACCTGTATACGGGTATAAGGAACAGTTTGCTCATCCTCCATAGAAAAGGGAGAATCCTTCGAGCAGACAGCTATCATGGGCGCGATTGTGCTACTTTCGTGGTAAACTTTGTAGTATCTGTCTCTGTGGTGACGCAGGTTTTGACTGACGTCAGTGTGGTGCATAGTTCGTATGTGGTGTTGTAGATGCCGTTACAGCGGAATACCATTGTAGCGGAATACCATTCTAACGGAATACCATTGTAATGGAATACCGTTGTAACGGTATACAGCGGAAACGGTATGTAGTTAATTACAGCTGCATCTGTTTAGATTGGGAGATAACACCAGCATAGTTGTAGGAAAGCCCCTCCAGGCGAAAATTATGTACTAGGATTCTGAGGCCAACAATTCACCTGGTTGGAAATTATTGTCTTCTATGCCATGTTTCTTTTTTTATGTTATACTAGCTTTCCGTCTGCGGCTCCGCCCGCGTGGAATTTGCTTATATCGCGCTTTTCAGATTTCCCTCGGGAATATAAATAAAAGGTAGCCTATATACATATGTCCTTTCTCAGGGTCTAAAGATTGTCTGTGCCAAGTTTCATCAAAATCGGTGGAGAGGTTTAAACGGGAAAGCGTAATAGACAGACAGTTACTTTCGTGTTTATAATATTAGTATGGATTTCTGCAACGCCAATGGGGTTTGTAGACGTTTTGACCACAATCCTAAAGTATCTCTGTACAGTAGCTCCATATATTTCAAATTGGGTTACAGCAACGCTGGTTTGGTGGCTGTTTGCAGAAATTTAGTGACTAACAGCTATTCACAACTTTGTATGCATGTTTGTTCCGACTTCAAAAAAGGAGGAGGTTCACAATTTGTCGGAATCTTTTATGTATGTTCACTGATTACTCTAAGATGCCTGGACCGATTTGCAAAATTCTCTTTTTGTTTGATAGGGTATACTTCCCAGGCGGTCCCATAGTTATCAGGTTATGATTTTATGATAGAAGACCAGAGAAATCAAGGCGAACTTTCAAAAATAGTAGGGGGACTAAAGTAATTTTTAGTTTTTTTTTTTATTATTATAAATATACAGAATAAAACGAACCCACTAGCCTCCTCCAAGCGCTAGCCTAATTTTTTGTTTAATTTCGTAATGATCGGTTTAGTGGTTAAAGCTGAAGAATTTATTTTTTTGTTTAATAACTAGGTGAGGGTGGCAATTCCTCACCGGACACGGTTATTTCGGGAGGTTTCTGTTCTGTATTAGGCGGGAGGAAACGCCAGGGTGTCACCATTGTGTGGATCGCCCTGAGGACACGGTGGAGCATACGGTGGAGGTCTGCCCGCCTTGGGTAGAGCACCGCCGTGTCCTCGTAGCGGCGATCGGCGGCGATCTCGCGTCCGACCCTGGTCCTGGCCATGGTCCGGAGCGAGAGTGCATGGCAGGCCGTCACCTCCTTCTGCGAAGCATTGATGCTGGCAAAGGAGGAGGCGGAGCATGTGAGGCATCGGGAATCCCAGCGCCCTCACGCCACTAGCCGCCGCAGGAGACGTCCTGGTCGGGAGACGACACCTAACTCCCAGCCACCGTAGGCGCGGGCCTGCGGGCGATGAGCAGTGGGCAGTTCGCCGCCCGGTAACGGCGCGTCGTGTTTCACGCGCTCCTCAAAGAGATGTTAGCACATCGTAACGGGGTCCACGAAGACCGATGCCTCCTGGGTCAGAGTTGCGGGTTGGTTAAACAAGAAACCGTGGCCCTGGCCATCGCACAGGCAAGTCAAGAAACACGGGTGGGTTTTAGTCAGTAAAAGTCTGACACGCCCTTCCGCTCCACCCAGAGCGGGAGAAGTCACTTTAGGATTTCCCATCCCAACAAAAAAAAAAGAAAAAAGGGTGGCAATTCCTATCAGACTACTCTCAGATGAAAGCCTGAAACCAACTCAAAAACCGTAAGTCTTTTTGAAAGTCCAGTTTAAACAGGTTCATGTTGATTGGTGCTTCTGAAATGGTATTTTGAGTGATCACAGAAATAAAGAGCTCCACAATTTGATGAACAACACTAGAGAAATGATTTTTGAGTTGGCCGTATGACGAAGAAAAAACGTAAGCGGTCGGGGGATCCCTAACAAACGAATGCGAGGAAGTATCTTACGCGATGCACAGGCACTAAGAGTGTGCCTGTGCGTCGACCAAGAAACCCAGGTACAGTGAGGCACACCGCCGCTATAGGGGCAGCATAACGCTTTTTATCTAGGTAACGATTTCTAGGCACCACAAGACCGACAGCTCACAAAAAGAAATTCACAGTATGTGCGCGGAAGTAAATTTGTTACATTTACTTCCGCGTGCACATCAGTAGGTACAGATAGTTGCTCAACATTTGTCAATTCTGCTAGCATTAAGTAAGCTCTTTGCTACCAGGGCTCTATAAAGTCCTAGAACATATAAAATAAAACTAACGTCAAACTCAAAGCCATTTAATCCCTTAACAGTTCAGCACATAGCACGTGTTAGCTTAACTGTTAGCCAAGCAGCTTGTGTATCTAACAGTTTGTTGGATCAGCTAGTTTGTTGAAATAATTAGATTATAACAGTGTAGTCCAGTGGGTGCAGATATCAACCTTTTGGTCCTGGAATCAAAGACTGGCTGCTACAAAATCAAGGGTTCAATGTTCCGTAATATTCCGTAAAGGACTATTTAACTATAAGAATTAGATTATTAAAAAGAAGAATGAAGATTGACTCAACAGAATGTACGTTGTACGTTATATGAGTTCATGTAATTTACTTTCTTACAATGCATAAATATGTGAGCTGTCACGCCCTTTATACCTGGAGCTTTTATTTAGGTAATTAGTTTTTACTTATTTACATTTCCATTTTAATGATATTTTTTTTGTTTTGCTTTGCTCTTATTTTGGCGTGCCTAGCTGGCATCATCATTCTCCTGCCCTTATCCCAATTTATTTGGGGTCGGCGCAACATGTCTTTTTCTTCCATACATCCCTATCAGAAGCCATCTCGGCAGTCACCCCCCTCCCAGCCATATCATCCCTCACACATTCCATCCATCGTTTCCTTGGTCTTCCCCTACTCTTATAGCCATCAACATTCAGAATTAAAACTCTCCTCACGACATTCTCCTCATTTCTCCGTAACACATGTCCGTACCATGACAACCGATTTCCACACAACTTTTCAGCTACTGGTGCCACATTCAGTCTTCCTCTTATGTACCCATTTCTTATTCTATCCATTCGTGTAACACCACACATCCCTCTTAGTATTCTCATCTCGGCTGCATGCCTTTCATTCATCCCTTTCGTAGCCCAACATTCTGATCCATAGACAGCAGGCCTAGCTGGCATGTGGTAAATAATTTCATTGTTGTTGTATTTTCTTGTGTTCATCACTATACATAGTATTGTATAAAGTCATGTGTTTTTTTTTAAATAAACAGACAGCTGTGCTTCTGGTGAGTTTCTTCCGCCACTTCTCCTTCCCAGCGAAAGCACTAGGAAGTGTCGATGGGTGGGCGTTTTGGGGGACTGTCTTATGTAATATTTATTCAAAAAGTGCTGATTCACAGCCTAATTTGAATAAATGACTTTTGATTTGATTAATGGAAACAGATCTGTATTTAAATATAAGGGTACTCTCAAAAATATAAGATACGTAAATCTCAGACTTAATTTACTCGAAAAGTTAACGTATGCTCGTACACCCATTGGTGGGAACTAGGAGCCATAACCGGGGGACCACGAGTCCACAGTGCCATGAGTGAAAGAGACATGGATCTCATTGTTCCTGAAAGAGACGGGCAAACCTCCTTCTCAACTATTTATGAAAAACAATTCCACCCTATGACTGTAAACTCGATTATCTGAATAATTTAAACAGATGTATTAACTCAAAGGGAAGGCGTCAAAGAGTAAACAACAATGATAAACGATGCCTAAGTGGATGTTGACTCAGTGAGGCAAGAACAGCGCGCTCCGCCATTCAAACGATAGCGCTCACAAATAAATGTAAAAGGCAACTCCACTTTGAAGATAAGTACGGCTTCACTCGTACAGAATCATTGCATGCAAACCAAAGGAAACGGACTTTGATGAAGGAGCGTTAAGTCCCCTACGAGGTGAAATCGTTCAATAGCTTCCCAGATTAACTAGGATTGATGTATTAATGGGAGCGAGATTTCCATTTGTTATAATTAAAGACATGAAGTAGAACTTCAAGACCCGTGGCATCTTAAGTTTTTTGTAGTTTTTCTTTCTTTAATCGGACATCATGATTAATTCAGTTGCAAATTCAAATTTACAATGCGGGGGTAAAAACAAAATTAATAACTAAAATACAGAACTTAATCAATTAGGTGCCGAACAAAGCAACGGCCATTAATTATTTGAGCAAGAAATTACGATATAAAACAGTTAAGATGGATAAACTGCGGTTTCTTTAATGCGATTATGAATATTAATTAGGTTGGTCCGACGTCCGGAAGACGCGGCCGCCACGCCGTCCAGCCGCAGGAACCACGCAAACGCCCCGCAGCCGCCCCGGCGGTAAACAAAAGCAGATGCCCCAATTCTCTAAGTGCTAAAGAATTGTCTGGTTAGACCACTTCGCCGGATGCGTTGTCGGTTGATAAGCTCCTTTGTTAGCAGCACAATGGCGACCGTATCTGGTGTTATTTAAATTAAGGAGAGCAGCGACGTTGTCGAGTGATTCGGTTGTTGCCTGCATTTTGTTTGATAACGTGCTAACGCGGTGTTCTGTGAGCTGGAACAAGAAGATTAGTGGAGAAGGCACAACAAATAAAGTGTCCGTTACGTTACGGTAACTGTTTCCGTGCGCGACACTGTGCCGAACTTGGCAATACCTATTTTTCCCTACTCTGAATCCTCATGCTCATGTGTCATTTTAGTTTAATTGAGGCTAAAAATAAGTAATCGATCCTTAACTTCTAAATAGATAAACAAAAACACTTTTGGCCTCGAGTGAAAGACAACTTTAATAATAGTCAAAAACTATAATGATCAGGAAACGGTTTCCCTTAATTACTGTAATAGCACTACATTTACGTGTCGTGTTCGACAAACGAGCACGATTCCTATTTTTGTTCCAAGTTTGTTGTAAAACATTAATGAAGATGAATGTCGGTGGATGATCGGAGCACAATTACAGCCTCATCTGGTCCATGGGGGAGGAAGCTATCCCCTTAATATCACCATATTTCACTCTTAAACAATTGCGGTATTTCGTGATTGATTGCTGCTACGGCTGCCGTGATATAACAACGTACAGAAGCACTGGTCGCGATTGATACAGATCCCAAATACTCTAAGCGAAATGTAAGGGCTCTAAGCATAATGACTTTTTCGCATTTTAAGAAACTTTTTTGGATAGAGAACATAGAAGATTATATAATATATAATCTTCAAATGTGCACATAATGGAGATGCATCGACTGCACTTTTCCTGCGTGCTACGAAAGTGAGCAATCAGTAGTACCTAATCAGTAATACCGTAGGCGGTCTAGAATTATTCTGCTGTACAGTTATTGGTTTTCTTCACAGAAATGTTCATTTACATTTAAATACCTACACCTTCTGCAATGCCTGTCATCTGCCAACTTGCGCCTAATTAATTACTTGGTATGACATTACCTTTCGTAATGCCGCAGTTTGTAACACTCAAGTATTTTTAGCATGAGTAATGCGCGAAGAAAAGATTTAGGTACTCATAAGCCTTGGTTTCGAGGTTTGTTTTCTGAAATAAGTATAGTGTAGTAGTATAGGTGGAGTCGGGGCACCTTGATACGATTTTTAATTACACCCAATAAAAGACGATCCAATGATAATTAAATCCAATTTAATAACTATAATATATTCAATATATATTCAGTTAGCTTGTTACATACAAATTAATCGAGAGATTTAGGTAATCACAAAACGTATTAGAGCCTATTTCCTAAAAAAAATAAATTTGTATCAATGTACCCCAGTGCCTCACATAAGGGGTACATTGGTACATACACTGGCACTTTGGTTCATAGAAATATTTCTACAAATTAAACGAGTTTTATTGATTTTTCTGACTTTTATTCATTATTATTATTTTTTATATATATTTATACGCTGCTTTTGTTATTGATAATTTTCCTTCCAACAAGTCAGATATCGCAGAAGCCACGGAAATTTCATTGATGGAACTTCAATTTATCTTGCGCATAAATCTTCAAACCATTTTTCTATAAAAAGAATAAAATATATTACCTAAGTCTCACATACACACATATTTAACAAAATATCGGGCTGTCACTGTGCCCCAAGAGCACTAGCATCTATGTGCCCCTGCTTACTACAATCGAAATCAACATTTTATAAAAATTAAAGCAATGAACGTGGACAGTCGTGGTGGCCTAGTGGTTAAAACACCAACCTCTCAAGTATGAGTGTGCGGGTTCGATTCCTGGTCAGGCAAGTACCAATGTAACTTTTCTAAGTTATATGTACTTTCTGTGTAAAATTTTTTCAAAAGTATCTAGTTTAGATACTTTTTCCAACACCTCCTTCAAACTGTCATGTAGGTGTAGCTTGCCACTGACGGCGCAGTTAGTGAGCTGTGATTAAGCTTGTCGTATGAAAAGATTGTAATGAAAAAAAAAAAAAACAAACAAATTTAAATAAAAATAATACACACAAAAAAAGTAACTAAAAAAAATTAACAAGTAGCAACAGCAGGATCTGAAGTCAGCAATGGCCTCTCAGAGGCCGCAGGAGGCTATGAAGTCAGCAATGGCTTCTCTCAGAGGCCGCATGAGGATAAGAAGTCAGCAATGGCCTTTCTCAGAGCCCGCAGGAGGCTCTGAAGGCAGCAATGGCCTCTCTCAGAGGCCGTAGGAAAATCGAGGCGGAACATGGAGGTGGCAGGAGCCTCTGGAGACGGCCGCAGTAATGGCCTAAATTAGAAACCGCAGGAGAGTCTGAGTCGGCACATTTAGTGGACTCTTTTATAAGAAGCTATTCTATAGGAAGCCACACCTCTACTGCTCACAGCTCTACGTCGATTTTTCATGAAACCTCGCAGAACGTCTTGAAGGTGGAATTTTAAATTTTAAAATCATACCACAATTAAAAATTAATTATTTTAAATTTGAAGGAGTTCGGATAACAAAACAGCTACAAAATTACTAGCCATCAATAAATTTCAAGGAAAATGTTGTAATGATGGCATAACCACAAAGGTTGACAAAAACTGTCATAACATTGTAAATAATTGCTATTAATTATTATAATTTAATTTGTAATTAATTTAATTAGTTATATGTTATTAAAAAGTGTTGTGTTTAGTAGGAAAAGTAATACCCTCCAGCGTGGGTGCAGGTCCCAATGCTGAAATGTCACTAAGTCGTCGAAACTTAGCGTTAAAGTTCAGGACTGTATCTGTGAGCTTGGTGCTGTTGTGGACTGTATTAATTTTCGTGGGTTGTGGTGCTCTTCAATGAAACACCTTCGTACTCTTCGATCTTTATTAAAACCTTCTCAATATCTCCATAGGTGGCTTGCTCACTGGTTATCCTTCTTGTTTAGGAGACTATTCCGATCACTGATCACTTTTGACTACGATTTTGTGAGCAACCCACCTTCTTAAGTACATTTCTACCTGGGTACAAGTTGTGCTAGGGGCGCGACATGGAGCTTTTTGATCAGCCAATCCTGATTCGGCTTTGATCACGCGATGTTTTTATCTCTCTCTAGTCCTTGTCGCACCTCTTTACAGCCAATCACAATATGTTTTATTTACCAATTAAATCAGAGTTTACATTTTAATACTTATTCTAGCTATACAAACTACTTATCGACATTTCACATATTTTACACAATCAACGCGATGTCGTCCGTAACAGTTCTCCCCCCGGCGTAGCTCGCGAAGCCTCTTCTTCTTTCACGAGGACGACGAGCTTACTCGCTGGTCGCCGGAAGAGTCCCGTCTTGGTTCGCACCTCCACTACGCGGGTGCTGCCATCTGCTGCAGGATACGTGCGCTCTACAATCCCCATTGGCCATGTGTTCCGGGGTAGCGTGTTGTCCACTATTAAAACCACGTCGCCGGCCTGCAGTGGCCGCGCGCTGTTCTTCGGTTCGCCCCGTGGCGCCAAGGTCGGCAAGTATTCCCGCAGCCAACGCCGCCAGAAATGATCGGCGAGCGCTTGGCTTGCTCTCCAGGTCCTTCTATCGTCCTGGCTGCAGGGCCCCGTTGTGGGCATACCGTCTGAGGACCCCAACAAGAAATGATTTGGAGTCAGGGCCTCTGGGTCTCGAGGGTCCACACTCACGTGCGTCAGGGGTCGTGCGTTCACGGCGAACTCTGCCTCTGTGAGGAGCGTGCTTAGTACTTCCTCTGCAGGCGCCTTCTCCTTCAATGTTGCTGCCAGCGCCGTTTTGACGGAACGCACCATTCTCTCCCACGCACCGCCCTGATTGGGTGCGCCTGGGGGTATGAAGTTCCCCTTCATACGATGTCGTAGGCCTTCGTCGCCTAATGCAGGCAACCATTCGACGTAAGCGGCTCGGAGCTCCTGATCGGCTCCCCGGAAGTTGGTCGCGTTGTCGGAGTACATCACGGCCGGCCAACCCCTACGTGCTGCCATTCTTCTCATTGCCATTATGGCGGAGTCCGTCGACAGGGATGGGACTAGTTCCAGGTGTATGGCGCGTGACGTGAGGCAGGTAAATAGGGCCCCCCATCTCTTCTCGCGCCGACGCCCTATCTTGACTGTCATCGGCCCGAAGTAATCCACCCCGCAGTTTGTGAACGGGCGATGGAACGGGTCCAGGCGGGCGCGCGGTAGGTCTCCTGTAGCGGGTACTTGCGGCGTCCCTTTCCTCCTCTTGCAGTACGCGCAGCTTCGTTCAATAGCACGTACCGTAGGCCGCAGGTGTATTACCCAATACCGCTGCCGTAGGTCATTGGTGACGCGCTCACGGTTTGCATGTCCCGCGGCGCAGTGCTCTCTTAGCACTAAGAGCTTGGTGATCCTGTGTCGACCGTCCAATATAATCGGTCGCTTTATTTCACCGGGTGCTGTCGCTGCTTCAATGCGACCTCGCACTCTCAAGAGTCCGTCCTCCAATACGGGGTCCAACCCGTATAGACGGCTCGTCTTCGAGAGGGGACGAGAGGACTGTATCTTCTTCATGTCTTCTCCGAAACTTTCCTGCTGCGCTCGTCGCAGGAGCTCCCTCTCGGCTCGTATCACATGTCGGTGCTCGACTCTTACTGCTGCGCGACGGCACATATCAATGAAGGCCAGCACTCTTGCCGCCGCTCGCACCAGTGTCTCGTGCTTGGAGAAGCGGGCAGGGTCGGGTAGCCAGCTTTCTCCCTCTTTCTTCGTTATGTGGAGGACTTCAAGTTCCTCGTCTTCACAAGGCGTAGTTGTCCCAGGCCATTGCTCCTGTGGCAGGTACAGGAAGCTAGGCCCCCGGAACCACCGATTATTTTCGTCGATCGGTGTATCGGTCAGTCGGGTGGCGTCGTCCGCGACGTTGTGCCCTGTTGGCAGCCAGCGCCACTCTTCTTTCGAGGTGGGCTCGGCGATCTCCCCCAGTCGATGCGCGACGAACGGTGTGTATCGCCGGGTGTCGTGTTTCACCCAGTGTACAACGGTAGAGGAGTCCGTCCAGTATGTTGTCTTGCTGACCTCTAGCCGGTGTTCCTTCTTTATCGTGTCAGCGAGCCTGGCTCCTAGAACCGCCGCTTGCAGTTCCAGTCTTGGGATGGTCTGCGCCTTCCGTGGTGCCACCTTAGCCTTGGCGGCGCTCAGCACCACGTTCACGGTGCCGTCATGGTTCATCACCCTCCAGTAAGCCACTGTCGCGTAGGCTTGCTCGCTGGCGTCGCATAGCACGTGTAGCTCCACGTCCTCGTGTCTCTTCACTGTGTAGCTTCTGGGTAGTCGGAGCTGTGCAACGTCGGCGAGTTGGGCGAGCCACGCAGCGAAGTGCTCGTTCTCTTGCTCTGGTATCGGCTCGTCCCACGATAACTGCAGTCGCCACAAACTCTGCAGTATAATCTTGGCCCTTATTGTGTAATGGCTCAACAGCCCTAAGGGATCATATATGGACATAACTGCGCTGAGTGCTTCTCTTTTTGTCGGAGCACGTCTTCTATCTCGTACTGGAACGGGTACTCGGCTCATTGTGGTATTAAAGCCGAGCTCGTCTTGTTCTGCGTCCCAGTATAGCCCCAATATTTTGTTCGCGGGCATCTCACCCCCCAGTTGTGTGGGTGTCGTGGCGCGCAGCTCTTGCGGTATGTCGCGTAGCACCGTCTCGTTGTTGGTGCTCCATCCACGCAGCGTGAATCCAGCGACTGCGTGCACCTGTCTTATTTGTTCAATGGCTTGCAGAGCTTCTTCCTGGTCATCATAACTGACCACCAAGTCGTCCATGTAGTGACTGTTCTTGATTGCATCCAGCGCCAGCGGGTATTCTTGTCCGTGCATGTCCGCGTTGTGGTTCCGTACATGATGCGCCATATACGGGGAGCTGGCGGCACCAAAGATCATGCTGGTCATCTTGTAGTGCCGTGGAGGTCCCGTCCGATCGCTGCCTCTCCACAGGAACTGTTGTGCCGGCTGGTCCTCTGGTCGGATTTTAATGCGCAGGAACATCTCTTGAATGTCTGCTGTTACCGCTATGGCTTTCTCCCGGAAGCGGAATATAATCCCGGGTAGCGATAACAGCAGATCTGGCCCTTCCAGGAGTCCGTCATTTAGA
>JADWQK010000280.1:0-34474 GCA_017933935.1 Sesamia nonagrioides | reverse complement strand
CATACTTGAGAGGCTGGTGTTTTAACCACTAGGCCACCACGACATTGTATTGTCTAGTGCTTAACCGCAATCCCGCCTTTTGTTAAGCAGTGATGCAATCGTTGATGGTAAAGCGCGCTAGTTTATTAAGAGCCTATTCGCTTTAGCCTTGACACTGAGACACTTCAATTGTAGTCAAACGGAAAGAGCGCCGCTGGCAAATTGTTCCAGTCCTTCAAAGTAGGCGGTATAAAAGACGAGGCGAAACGATTCGTTCGGATCGTAGTGGTATGAACAACGTAAGGGTGGATACTGGCCGTGTGACGCGTCGTCCTATGATGAAACGGAGATGGAGGAATAAGTCATGCAATTCTAGCTATTTAGCTAAGAATAAGTGAAGATTTGAATATTCTAGAACAAAGTAAAAATTACGCCCGCGTGGAGTTCGGTTATATCGCGCTTTTTAGATTTCCTCTGGGAACATCAATTTTTTCCGGGATAAAAGGTAGCCTATGTTCTTTCTCAGAGTCTAAAGATTGTCTGTGCCAAATTTCATCAAAATCGGTTGAGAGGAGAAGCGGGAAAGCGTAACAGACAGACAGACAGACAGAGTTACTTTCGCATTTATAATATTAGTATGGATTAAATTATCACGTTTTTTTCTTTTAATTATATGCCCCATTTTTAATTGTTATGTTGGAGGCCTCCCTACGCTTTACTAGATAATTATTAGCTAACTGCAGCGTATGCCATCTTACCCGTAAGCTAATTCCAGGAACCAGAGATCCCGTTGCTAATGGAGCGGTATTACCACGTTGGGTTACCGTTTGAAAACCGCTCAGAGTATCTAAGAGAGATCTCGAGATACTACTTGGACCTCTTATTTTTATGCCACTGCAGGAGCAAAACACTTGATGAGCCTAGTGGTAACAACTCCGACTTTTCAGTTGAGGTCATGGGTTCGAGTCCAGGCGACCTTTGTGTAAATAATTTGATCACTGCTCTCAAAACCGTGAGGAAAACATTGTGAGGAAACCGCATATCTAAGACCACCGAAGACATAGTGACATGACATCTACTCTTATTAGGCATATTAGCAATAGCTAATACATCCATACTAATATTATAAATGCGAAAGTAACTCTGTCTGTTACGCTTTCCCGCTTTTTAAACCTCTAAATCGATGTTGATGAAATTTGGCACCGACAATCTTTAGATCCTGAGAAAAGACATAGGCTACCTTTTATTGAAAAAAAAAATGATGTTCCCGAGCACCCGAGTACTGCAGCCACATTTGAGCTGGTGCTGCGAAATGTCACCTGGATACTTTAGATTCAGTGGAGAGGCGTGCGAAGAGGCTGATTGGCGACCCAGACTTAACTCGAAACGGTCTCCAAAGCCTGGAGCACAGGCGTAGAGTAGCCTTTTGGTCTTCTATAGGTTGCATTCTGGTGAGTGTGCAAGGGAATTGCATGATTTAATTCCCCCATCTCCGTTCCACCATCGGACGACCCGTCGTACGGCGAGTTTCCACCCTTACGTTGTTGACACCACTGCGACCCGGACGAAGCATTTCGCTTCCTCTTTTATACCGCGTACATCGAGGGACTGGAACAATTTGCCAGCGACGGTGTTTCCGTCACATTACAATTTGAGTGTCTTCAAGGCTAGAGTGAACAGGCTCATAATAAACTAGCGCGCTTTACCATCAATAATCGCATCACTGCTTACCATCAGGCGGGATTGCGGTCAAGCGCTGGTTTATACCTAACTTATAAAAAAAAACCGAATTCCACGCGGGAGAAGCCGCGGGCGGAAAGCTAGTAACTAATAAGTTGTTACTGTCATATGTACATATTTCTTATGTATCTTTTTTTTTGTCGCTACAGGACTTTAGACACCCTAAAGTCTGCCAACCAGCACCCTAATTGCGTAGCATATTATTACTATCAGTTGAAATCATTTCGAAGCTTATTGCTTCTCCATTGCATCCATGTTGTTCGAAAATGTGTCCGCTTAATAATGCAAATTACGTAATGAATGTTGTTGAACTGTCAAAATGAAACCTATTGCTATTGATAGTGTGTTACGTAATTACCCTGCAGTTTTACCAAAGGGTGTCATATTACCCAGTCACTGCGTTGTGGGGTCAGATAGGGTATCTACAATTCTGGTCAGTCATGGACAATACTGGTTTTCAGCTACACCCGTTTATACTGGAAGCAGACCCAAACATATTGGGAAAAGGCTAGGCAGGGGATGCTCCAGAAATTATTTGCCCAGAGTAAAGGAAAACCATCTTGAAGAAACCTGGACTTTCAGTCTGAAATCGCCAACCCGCATTGAGCAAGCTTGATGATTACCCTCAATTCTTCTCTGTATGAGAGAAGACCTGTGCCCTGCAGTGGGACCATAAAAAGGATGATGATGATGATGAACAACCCAGAGTCAGGATTTGTGCCTAGCTAAAGCGTCTAAGCCCTTTGCCAGGCGAAAATCAATCTTACTGTAGGAGAATTAAGTATAAAGTAATTGGTGTGATATTGGTACAATTTGGCAAAGGTGAATCATTTACCTAGCCTTCTTTTGGTATTAACCTACAAAGAATATTTATCATCCCCTTCACAGAAGCGGAGTGGGGGAGGGGCTTAATTATGATAATGCGACTGTTTTATGATATAACAAGAGTCGGATCGTGATAAAAAACGGATCAATAAAGATAATGTCAGTTACTTGCAACGTGCAGTTTAGAGATAAATGCAGTGCTGAAGTACAATGCAATAAAAGTGAATAAGCAGGTACACAATTTTAGGACAATCTAATCTAATCAGTACTTGATCTACCACAAAGTTAGGGAGAAACATGGATTTGGCTTTTGAAAAGATTGTAAAAGATCGTCCTTATCATCATACCATTTGTTTTTTCATGTCATGGTGGCTTATTAGTTAAAACACCAGCCTCTCAAGTATGAGTGCGCGGGTTCGATTCCAGGTCAGGCAAGTACCAATGTAACTTTTCTAAAGTTTTACGTATCAATCCTTCTCTGTATGAGAAGAGACCTGTGCCCAGCAGTGGGACGATAAAAAGGTTGATGATGATGATGATGATTCTATAATTATAATCTAGTGCTTGACCGCAATCCCACATTTTATACAATCCAAACATCAGAATAGAATAGAATAGATTCCTCGTGTTCTGGCATAATATCTTATGAAGCAGTGCGGAGGACGGGTCTGAGCAGTTGTGTTGCAAGGTATGTCGGGTACGATGCGCCAAATGTTCTAGTGTCGGGAGTTTGGTAGTGGAGGGTCTCCAGATCAATCTCCTTCTGGTGCAGCATCGTTAGTCATGTTGATGGGTTTAACATTGCATCAACTCGCTGATTTGCTGTCTTCCTTCCACACACACACACACTCAGTTTTTTGAGTGAATAGACATTATTTGACCTGATTTGTTAATATTTTGTGAGGTAAATTCAACGTCGATGAATAGATTCAATAATGATTTATTTTTCAATGTTGACTCAGTTTGTGTTCAGACACATTGCAAAAAGGCCTTATGAAGGACTTTACAATAAATAGTTATTAGAAAAGTTGCATGGGTGGATTTTTCATTAGATCATATTTAGGTCCGTATTCCAGAAGAAAACTCAAGCATTGATCTGTGTTTAAACATTACTTAAAACTAGTTGTAACCAATCAAAAGGCTTCAAACGAGACTTAAGTAGAGCTCAAGCTTTGAGTGACGTTCTGTAATACCGACCTTAGGACGCAAAATGGCGTCAATAGGTAAGTGGTGGCAGCTGCCTGGGGAAAATCATCATCATCATCATTTCAACCGATAGACGTCCACTACTGGAAATAGGCCTGCCCCAGGGATCTCCACGACGACCGGCCCAATATCTCCCGCATCCAGCAGTTTCCCGCGACCTTCACCAAGTCATTGGTCCACCTTGTCGGGGGCCTACCAACGCTGCGTCTTCCGGTGTCTGGGTAATGGATAATGGAGGAAAGAAATTACAATATGTGCTGTGTTGTTTCTTCCTTTATTTACTGTTAGTCATCTGATTAATTAATTTCTGCACAATAACAAAATTGTTTAAATTTAAAACCTCAATCAGTTCGGTTTTATGCCTAAGTTGCTTTTAAATACCTACCTGTAAGGATATGATAAGACTTTTAATAAAGGACACTAAGCTCGCTATCTAAAACCGATAAAATTTGGTATTATTTGATAAAACTGATAACCAAAAAATGATTGCATTGTAAGAAATATGTATGCAACAGAAATAGACTTTATCTACCTACAAGTTTCTTATGCCAAGACTTTTGCAATCTAAAGGGTCTTTTAGCAGGGACGGGTCGATGTTAAAATTGAATAAAACAAGATGTGTGTGAGATATTAACGATTTTTTTTTTTTATCAGAATGGCGCGTTTATGACTTTATGGATGGAATATAACATCGTTCAAATGTCCGCCGCGGCTTTGTATGGTGGCACGAATTCGAGAGGTTCAATTTTTAAAGACTCTGCTGCATAGATCCGGCTGAATCGGAGCGATGGCAGGCGTTATGTTGGCTTTCAGGGCAATGGTCGAATGGCCACTCCGGTCTGACCACCACAAGCCAGTTACTGAGCAGTACGATACCCCTTGGTAAGACTGGTGGTCAGACATTCGGACTTCTGACAACCCGTGAGGACTGTCAAAATTTACGAATGATTTATTAGATATATTGATAGCCGGGACCAACGGCTTCACATGCTTTCCGAGGCACGGAACCCTGTTTCTATATGTAAATATACATACCAGCCGCAGCAAGCGTAACGGGGACTCCAGTGGCGTTTTCTCCATTCAAACGTATTCCCCTGTTGTTCTTCGTGGATGACGCTTTTAGAGCAATGATTTTTGTCTATAATTTCACACCTTGATTATACGCGCAACTATTGTTTGATTTTTTCGAAAACTTAATTAATAAAAGAAATATGATGTTTCAAAATCCCGAAAAATAACCCATTTTTATCGCGATGTTTAGACGACTATTACACAAATGTGTAAGTTTTTGACAAAAAAGAAAATAATAGAGGCATAGGTATACTCATCCTCTAAATTTTGGTATGAAAATAATTGAGATCTGTCGTGTTTTGAAAAAGAAAACAGCGGAATACGAAACATCTTTTGGTCAACGTTTTTGTAGGTAAAATCAGCCTGAGGTGCAACTATCCCTTTCGCACTTTACGGGGAAAAGTTGAAAGCGGCGCGACGGCAATGGTTTTTTCAAATACCTATTTCTCAAATTCCTCGGCACTAGAGTCCTCTCTTAAGCTGATCGATTGACGTGTGCGGCTGTTATTTTTTAGTCACAAGCCTTTATCTACATAGATGACATTATCAAAAATAGTGATGTATGCAGCTAATACCTACAATGTTATTATGGACAAATATTACATATTGCATGTTACTTCTTTTTTAACACCCTTGCTCGTAAAGCTGATGTAATTCCACCGGTTCTAAATATGTAAAGCGGGCCATAACAAACGCGTGTGTTATCAAAGCAAATAGTTAAGTTATAGTCCATACAAATTCCATAACAGCATTATTTTCCATTTCAAGTAATTATGGAACTGATCGCCGCCGCACGGCTCGCGCTGCGCGCTATTCCATATTTGAAATGGCAAATAATAATACTAATGGCGGGAAAGCAACAGTGTGCATTTACAGATTGAGTTTATTTAAAATTAACAAAATATAAAATACTTTTTTTCTGTTTCCTCGCAAGTGTGTTAAAAAACGTCGTACGATATACGTGCGTATTGGTTATAACATGCTCGGCTCAATTACACCCTCGCCTACGGCTCGGGCTGAAATTCCGCCTCGCATGTTATAACCATCATTACGCACTAATATCGTAATGTACTATATTATTACATGTTACTTCTTGAGTATAAAACCTTTGAAAGCCTATAGCATAATGAACTTTAGGATTCCCACTGAAGAGACACGAACCTCCTTTTTATTTAGGTAACCAGCAGCGATACATATTTTACAAAATATGACTATTACATTTTTTATGGCCAATTTATTATAGGTTTCCCTGTGAAACTGGAATGTATATTATAATTATAAAGCATGCAAACAGACTAATGCCAAATAGTTCCAATTAAAAATTAATAATATACGGTTATACAACAAAATAAACTTAAAACAAATAAAGTTGGACATTCATAGCAGAAAATAGAAGAAAAAAAAAAGAAAAACTGCTTGTCACTTGTTTGCGTCTATAGTTTCCACTATTCGTTTCTTGAATGTCTGTTTGTCGGGTCTAGATGTTTGTACATGTGAATTTATATGCTTGTAAACGCACTAAAGACACAGAAGCAATTCCTAATGTGTAGCAACGTTCTTTTTTTTTAATTGTCTATTTTATAATGTTCCCCTACTGCTGGGCCCTAGGGCTCCTCTGTATTAGAAGAAATGGGTTATTATTTATCACGTGGGCATCGGTATGTGGATTTCATATATCTTCGAATATTTTCGACCCCATCCTTTGCATCATTGCATGGTTTTTACAAAAGGACAGAACATGGAGATTTCTTTATTATATTCTAGTTTAATAATTATTTTCGGTGATAGGCCATAACATCGGCTGCCGGCAGAAGTTACCACCCACCAGACAAAGTCTTGCCGCCAAGCGATTCTTCGTGTTTCGGCATGATGTCTGGTGAAGTCGTACGGAGGACGGGTCTGAGCAGTTGTGTCGGGAGTTTGATCATGGAGGGTCTCCAGATTAATCTCCCTCTGGCACAGCATCGTTAGTCATGCTGTCGGGTTTAAAATTGCATCATCTCGCTGCTTAACTGCCGTCTTTCTTCCTATTCACTGTTTTTTTTTTGAGTGAATAAACTCTTAAGAAACAAACTAGCGCGCTTTACCATCAACGATTGCTTGCCAGCAGGCGGGATGGCAGTGAAGCACTAATAATTATAAAAAAAAAATCATTTCTTTCCGGAATAAGTTCTCTAAATTATGATGAAACTCGCATTTAAAACAATAACGTGGCCACACTCGATTGTATGTAAAATAGTAAATATATAATTATAGATTAATAGCCAACAATCCTTCAATTTGTTAATTATGCACGCTACGATTCAATCAGCACGTATTATCAAGATAAGCCGCGTGTCATCAACTTTGTGGACTTCTGTGCGTACCTATTACAAAAAAAAAATATAACATAAAAACACTTCTCATTACATAGCTAATCCCTTATCTTTTTTATCCTAATCTACTTTCCAATCACACTTGGTTAAATTTAACATGAATGATGTCATCAAATAATTTGTAACAATTTGCTCGGTGGTAGGCCATAACATCGGCTGCCGGCAGAAGTTACCACCCACCAGACAAAGTCTTGCCGCCAACCGATTCGTCATGTTCCGGCATGATGTCTGGTGAAGCCGTACGGAGGTCGGGTCTGAGCAGTTGTGTTGCGATATGTGGCGGGTACGATGCGCCAAATGTTGTTGTGTCGGGAGTTTGGTCGTGGAGAGTCTCCAGATCAATCTTCCTCTAGCGCAGCATCGTTTGGTCGTGTTGGTCTTGGGTTTAACATTGCATCACCTCGCTCAACTACCGTCATCCTTCCTATTCCTAAGCTTTTTAAGTGAATAGGCTTAATAAACTAGTGCGCTTTACCATCAACGATTGCATCACTGCTTACCATCAGGCGGGATTGCAGTCAAGCACTAGTTTATAATAATTTTAAAAAAAAATGTGATTTTGAAAATATCCGTTGAATTTTTTGCCTGATCTTTACCAGAGGAACCTATTGTTTGTAATAGGCGAATTTTGACTTGTCGAAGGGTCGGTCAGTAAGTAAGGTGAAGCCTTACTTACTGACCGACCCTTCGACAAGTCAAAAGTACCTTCGAGAGCTAGGTGTCACAATAAGACTCTCCTCTGTCTGCCTTCGAAGAATTTTAGAATATTTTGGCCATATTGCCTGAAAGGATGGAGACAACCTCGAACATCTGATGGTTACTCATAAGGTAATAAGCTAGTGTTAAGGGCTAAGTATAAGTGCTAATAAGGTGGACTGACCAAATTCATTCATCTCTGGACACCAGCCTGCATGATGCTATACTCGCGGCCAGGGATCATAACAGATACTGAACTATTGTAAAGAAGAGGATAATTCCACAGGGACATCACGACCCTCAGTAATGAGGAGAACGACTTGAGGAGGAGGAAGGAGAGTACCTGGTTTGTTTGTAATAAAGGCTTTGATTTTTTTCTACCTATTTTTTTTTTCGAACAAGTCAATATTTACATAATGACATGTGTATGATGTATGACATATAATGTACTAGCTTTCCGCCCGCGGCTTCGCCCGCGTGGAATTAGGTTATATCGCGCTTTTTAGATTTCCCTCGGGAATATCAAATTTTTCCGGGATAAAAGGTAGCCTATGTTCTTTCTCAGGGTCTAAAGATTGTCTATGCCAAATTTCATCAAAATCGGTTGAGAGGTTTAAGCGGGAAAGCGTAACAGATAGACAGACAGACAGACAGACAGACAGACAGACCGACAGACAGACAGACAGAGTTACTTTCGCATTTATAATATTACTAGCTTTCCGCCCGCGGCTTCGCCCGCGTGGAGTTCGGTTATATCGCGCTTTTTAGATTTCCCTCGGGAACATCAAATTTTTCCGGGATAAAAGGTAGCCTATGTCCTTTCTCAGGGTCTAAAGATTGTGTGCTTTCCGCCCGCGTCTTCGCCCGCGTGGTGTTCGGTTATATCGCGCTTTTTAGATTTCCCTCGGGAACATCAAATTTTTCCGGGATAAAAGGTAGCCTATGTTCTTTCTCAGGGTCTAAAGATTGTCTATGCCAAATTTCATCAAAATCGGTTAAGAGGTTTAAGCGGGAAAGCGTAACAGACAGACAGACAGATAGACAGAGTTACTTTCGCATTCATAATATTAGTATGGATAGTATGGATGACAATCCCACTTAAAATTATAACGTGAAAGTTGGGATGAAAGTTTGTTTACTCTTTCACGTAAAAATTACTGAATGGGGTGGGTAAAATTTGGCACATAGTTGCTTTATAACGAGTATTAACATATAGGAGGATTTTTATTCGAATGCCACGGGATTGAGACTTATACGGGTGAAAACGCTAGCAAAAAAAGAAGTCCAACAATTGGATATAACTGCAATGCTTCGATATCGCCTTCGGGTTGTGGAGGTCACATGGCAGTCGATTCACGGAAAATATCGAATTTTAGCCAAAATCAGCAATTAAACTGGTAAAGCGGACCTCAGACTCCAAAGCTGAAAAGCTTCGGATGCGACTGGAATTAACGGTGAGATGATGATGATGATGATGACCGGTGAAAACGCTAGAAATATAAGAAGGAAAGAAGAATCAATTATGGCATCAAAACATTCGTCCGAATCGCTATCAATAGGTAAAGTCCCAAAAGACTGACAGCGATATGATTAATGGCATTAATTAAATAAGCCGCAATTTATCTGCTTTTAAGAAATACAAGGCATATCTTAATCCTATGGTCCAAGTCAGCACCAGCCTTTATAACAGGGGATGTGACAGCCACGCTTTAAAAAAAAAGCCTTAAAAATTAATTTGCAGTATACGATGCTTTCTGTATAAGTCGTGGTGGCCTAGTGGTTAAAACACCAGCCTCTCAAGTATGAGGACGCGGGTTCGATTCCAGATCAGGCAAGTACCAATGTATATATATGTACTTTCTAAGTATATCTTGGACACCAATGACTGAAGGTGAAGGAAAACATGTTGAGGAAACCTGGACTTTGGGTCTGATATCGCCAACCCGCATTGAGCAAGCGTGGTGATTACGCTCAATCCTTCTCTATATGAGAGGAGACCTGAGCCCAGCAGTGGGACGTTAAAAGGTTGATGATGAGGATGTTTTCTGAAGTTCACAATCCTAAACGGCGCGAAAATGACGTGTATATAATACCTACAGATATTTTTTTTTTTCATGAAAATAACATAATTATTGTTCAATATGGCGTCAAAATAGATGAATAAAAATTCCTTTTGTTTTTCTTTCAGACACTTTTACTTATTATCGTATTGATAAGAAATGGCATATAAAAATGCGCAACGCAATATCGCGTGACGTGATTGTTGCATTGTTCTAGTGACTTCGATTTCATGACAACACTTTCATACCTACTCAATTGCATTCAAAATGGCGACACATGAAAAATAATATTGATAAGCTTTCTTTCCTTTTTTGAACACGAGAATTTATGACAATTTTAAGGAGTTTTTTCAGTATTTTTCAGTGATAATTTACAGTTTTGATGTATAGACGAATCAGGATAGATTTTATTAGAACCAATTAAGGGCAATCGTGACGTCACAAATTTGGTGCGAAAATTTTCAAAATTTCCGAAAATTTTTCAGTAATTTTCAGTAAACTTACTCAACGGTTTTCTTAAATAGTCGAACAGACTTCAGATAACACATGTCAATAGAAATCACAATGATAACGATGTAAATACTTCGATAAAAATTTCGCGCCAAAAATTTCCAACACTAAAAAAATGCATTAAAAATGCATACAATGCACTTACCAGTTTAATAAATCCTCTTATGCTATGCACACCTCCAAATGGATTTTCTTTAATTGAATTTTAAACTTAACTAAGCAGGTAATATTATTGATTGATTTACGTAAATGATTACGTGCGTTCTTAGAAAAGGGTAGAAAATCAGTGCGCGAGGGCCAGCGAGCGCGCGCTGCGTTCGCGCCAATACTGACTCAGATGCTCCTGCGCAGTCGACCAGCTGATTACAAACGCACACTGTCATAATCATAATGCACCTTATCTGCATTCTGCTACAGTTCAATTCTCTGCGACACATGATGTATTGTTGGAAATTTCACTTCGTTTTCGTTGCATTAAAATTGAAATTTCAAATAACATTGGTCTTTGAACATGCAAGTAAATAGAATTATTCAATGCATTTCACAGTACGGTAACTAGGTGCCTATAAGATATGAGAGATATAAGAGAGGTATTTATTTTATTGTTACTTTCCAATGTGTGGTATTTTATGAATTGCGTGTGAGGACTGCATTCGGTTTTAAGTTCGGATTTCTAATTGAAATCTGACATAATGATGGTAATCGGCTTTTTATATGCGGCCTTCTTTTATTTTCCGTCCTTTCTTTGATATTATTCATCGAATCGTTGAGCCTTTTTTTTTGTTGGGATGGGAAATCATCAAATGACTTCTCCCGCTCTGGGCGGAGCGGAAGGGCGTGTCAGACTTTTACTGACTAAAACCCACCGGTGTTTCTTCACTTGCGTGTATGAAGGCCAGGGCCACGGTTTCTTGTTTAACCAACCCGCAACCCTGGCCCAGAACCGTTGAGCCTTAAGTTTTGACTTGAATTGCATTTCTTATAAATGCGTGTACTGACTGGCCAGGTCCACTCAACCTATGTTCTTTCCTCAGAAGACCACATCGATCTACATAGTCGTCATATAGTCTGACTAATATTATTTCTAGAATTTAAATGATACTGTGACCTCTTGCTTTTATTTCGGTCTTTCAGAGTAGTCAGTAACTTATCTGATTTTAAAATGTGATTGACGTGTGAAAGGCAGACAGCTGTGCTGCTGGGGAGTTTGTTTCGCCACTTCTTCTTCCCAGCGAAAGCACTAGGAAATGGCTAAGGGCAGGCATTTTTCAGGTCTTCGCTTTTGGACATAAATTTGCCTTCCGTGAAAAAGTTTTCAGATTTATGTAGCCATCATCGTCGTCATCAAAAACGTCCATTGCTGGACATAGGCCTCGCCCAAGGATATCCACGGCAACCGGCCCTGCACCTCCAGCGTTTTTTTTTTTAGTAATTATAAACAAGTACTTGACTGCAAACCCGCCTGATGGTAAGCAGTGATGCAATCATTGATGGTAAGCTATTCACTTAAAAAACTTAGGAATAGGAAGGATGACGGCAGTTGAGCGAAGTGATGCAATGATAAACCCAAGACCAACACGACCAAACGATGCTGCGCTAGAGGGAGAGGGATCTTCTCCGAGGGATCTGGAGGAGACTCTCCACGACCAAACTCCCGACACAACAATATTTGGCGCATCGTACCCGCCACACAACGCAACACAACTGCTCAGACCCGTCCTCCGTACGGCTTCACCAGAAAACCGTTTCCCGCGACCTTCACCAGGTTGTCGGTCCACCTTGTCGGCCTACCATGCCTACCCATGCTGCGCCTTCCGGTGCGTGGTCGCCACTCGAGAATCCGTCTACACCATCGGGCATCGGTCCTACGGGCAATATGCCCGGCCCACTGCCACTGAAGTGTTGCGATTCTTCGGGCTATGTCGGTTACTCCCAATGTAGTTATGTACCCAAAGGGTGTTAACTAAGGTGATGTCCATCTGCCCATAAGTTTGTCAGCGAGCTGTACCTACCTAGTGGAGTCACCAACCACAAAGCATGTATTTACATTGACGCTATAACAACAAGTAATAGGTACAAATAAAATAACAAAACAGTGTCTTTTCTTTTTTTTAACCGATTTCAAAAAGGAGGAAGCTACTTAATTCGACCGTATTATATACCTATGCTTGTTTTATTTCTTTTCATTCTTTTTTTCCAGAAATCAATAAAAATCAAAAGTAATTTATTCAAATTAGGTAAAGAATCAGCACTTTTTTAATGTTAATCTATTCTAATATACAACGTGTAACAAAAAGGGTATATACATACCAAGGGCATGGCATCTTTAGATGATATCAAACGATATCGGAAGGGTTTCGACTCAAAATAAAATACTCAAAAAATTGGTACCAAATTTTCGTTTTCGTGTGTTTCTTAAAATCAAATCATAACAAACGTGGCAGCACACTACATACGTTAATAACTACTCGTTACCCGTCACGTTACTTGCCAAAATCCGATAAATGTCTTCAATATCTCTGTGCGACTAGTATGATAGTAGCCTATCACAGGCGGTGTTTTTCCTCATAAGTTCCTAACATAAAGAGATAGGATTAAAAAACCCTTCCAATATCGTTTGATATCATGTAAAGATGCCATGCCTACGCTATGTATATACCCTTTATGTTACACGTTGTATAAAGCTGAAGAGTGTGTTTGTCCGATTGATGAAAAATTGTTATTGCGTTGGATAGCCCATTACACCAAGAAAGCTTTAGGCTATATAACATCAAGCTGCTTCCAATAGGAGCGGAGCATAACTCACTCCACACGAACGAAGTCGCTGGCGGCCGCTAGTATTACATAAGACAGCCCCCCAAAATGCCAGCAATTCGCCACTTCCTACTGCTTTCCCAATTACCTACAGGAGACACATGTTTTCTTCGTGTGCGACTCGCATTTGCCCAGTTTTTTTTAACTCCCCTGTTTTTGCATAGTTCACCTCTACGGCACGACATGCATCCCAAAATAAACGATAAAATTTGAGAGGTGACACTTCCTTCCGGCTTTAGAGAGGAATGATGAGAGGGAGTCTGGATTTCTCTACAATTCCCATAAAATCAATAACGGTGACTAATTCATCTTTATTTCCTGATTGGATGTTTATATAGACATGTATCTATTATAACATATAGTATCGTTGAGTTAGTATCCCATAACACAAGTCCGGAACTTATTTTGGGGCTAGCTCAATCTGTGTGATTTGTCCGAATACTATATTTATTTATTTACTTATTTCATTCTGGGGGGCATTCGCGCTAAAATAATTCAACCAAAACAGAATTGGATGGCAACTAAACCGACACCGCTGTTCAGGGGGGTAACCCTGAACAGCGGTGTCATTGCTTAACACACTAAAAGTAAGAATGGTTTTCATTTTGATATTACAACTACATTCATTGCGTTATTTACGTTGCTATTCCGACAATATCTTTGCTGATATTGAAAAAATTTAAGAAAAAGACAGTAAGATAAGGTGGGCCTTATCTTACTGTCTTTTTCTTCTTTATACTCGACTCCTAATGGTCACAGTCTTTCTCAAATTTTGACTACCAAATGCAAAAAGAATTTGTCAAATCCGTTAAGCAGTTCCAGATATAAAAACTTAACTAAAGCTTTATTATTAATAATATTAATCGAATTCAAAAACACAACAACAAGCCTACACTAAAATAACAAAATTTTACAGTCCCCGTGGCGCGGGTTCGATCCCCACGCAGTGCAAATATTTGTATGCGTAAATATGAATATTTGCAATGGTCTGGTCGTGCCTTGGAAATCATGTTAAGTCGTTGATCCCGGCTATCACACGAACATCTAGTGGCAGTCGTTACGGGTTGTTGGAGCCCCCAAAAGTCCAACAATTGGTCTAGCTGCAATGCTTCGATATCGCCTTCGGGTTGTGGAGGTCAGGCGGCAGTCGCTTCACGGAAAATATCGAAGTTTAGCCAAAAGCAGCAGTTAGGCTGGTAAAGCGGAAACTCCAAAGCTGAAAAAGCTTCGGATGCGGCTGGGATTACCGCTGAGATGATCATGATGATAATTAAAATAACAAAACTTATACTAACTTAAACCAAAAACTATTCATAAACTAAAATTGCTGTCGCCTGGTGATGTATCCAGAAAACTAGCGGCATTGTCACGTTGTATGGAAATGCTCTTGAGGAAACCTGGACTTTAAGTCTGAAATCGCCAACCCGCATTGAGCAAGCGTGGTGATTATGCTCAATCCTTCTCTATATGAGAGGAGACCTGTGCCCAGAAGCGGGACAATAAAAAGGTATACATAGTATAATGATGATGGAACTGCTCTGGCCACGGTAAAAGCCAGCTTTTAGGACATGGGAAGTGTCTACTAGTCGTTTTGACTTCCATGACAAGACTATGAGCTATTAAACCACGGCTCAGTCGAGAGTTTTAGCCCCAAACGGCTCGAAAATGTAATCCATATTCATACTAATATTATAAATGCGAAAGTAACTCTGTCTGTCTGTCTGTCTGTTACGCTTTCCAGCTTAAACCTCTCAACTGATTTTGATGAAATTTGGCACAGACAATCTTTAGACCCTGAGAAAGAACATAGGCTACCTTTTATCCCGGAAAAAATTGATATTCCCGAGGGAAATCTAAAAAGCGCGATATAATCGAATTCCATGCGGGCGAAGCCGCGGGCGGAAAGCTAGTCAAATTATAATTACGTTGCTTGAAATTTGTTTTTCAGTAGCAGATTAATCGTGGACAAAAACATTCCTAGCTATACAGGACGTAGTATTTTAAGGAAGTATTTCGAACAGTAATATTTAAACCGATAACAAACAGCTGGCGACATCGTCTATGTACGTAAAAAAAACATGATTAACCCAGACCGGCTGCGAGAGTGTACAATCCTGTCTAGATTTGATGGTGGGATAAAAAATATGCTTGTCATCATAAACCCTTTCGATTTCATTCCGAAGCAGATGAAGTGACGGACACAAAATCTTTATTAGCTTTATTTGTAACAAATTTGATAGTGTAGCAGTTTTAAAATTAACTTGTTGAAATTCACACTTTTAAGATGTTAATTTTCTTTCAAATCAAATTTCCGTTTACTTTCGAAAGAATTCAACATTTCTTGCCTACTATTGCAATTACATATTTTAGAGTTGAATCTTCATCATCTCAGCGTTAATCCCAGTCGCATCCGTAGCTTTTCAGCTTTGGAGTCTGAAGTCCGCTTAACCAGTCTAACTGTTGATTTTGACTAAACTTCGATATTTTCCATGAAGCGACTGCCGCCTGACCTCCACAACCCGAAGGCGATATCCTAAGCCTTGCAGTTAGACCAATTGTTAGACTTTTGAGGGCTCCAACAACTCGTAACGGTTGCCATACGAACATCTAGTGGCAGTCCACTAGATGTTCGTATGGCAACCGGGACCAACGGCTTAACGTGCTTTCCGAGGCACGACCAGACCAGTACAAATAATCATATTTATGCATACAAAACTTGCACTGTGCGGGGAACGAAACCGCGCCACCTTGCGCAGCGGCCGCGTCCACTACCGCTACGCCACGGAGGCTGGAGGGCGGACAGACATGTGCGTGCACATATTCATGTCGCCAACTGAGGTCTGTTTCTCTTTTACTAACATAAGATAAGTTTTTTAATAATAACATATGAGCATATTTTTATGCAAGGCGTATAGAACAGTCAGTACTGAAGCCTTACCCGTTCTGGCAGGTGTACTTCCAGTCGATCTTGAAGTACAGCGACGTGCTTCAATGTACTACTCCGCGAGGGGGGAGGCCATGGACACTAACTTTGTTACACAACGCGACCTCAATAGAATTTCTAGATTATTTAAACCTCAGACTGACGTCTGGGAGGACCTCTTATCCGAATGGCAAAGTAGGTGGGATAATTCCATCAAGGGCCGGCTCGATCAGTAACCTCCATCTGTTCTTTCCATCCGTTGGCGATCGGCTGGCTAAGACATGGCTGGAGGTTGACCACTGCGTTGCTCAATTTCTCACAGGTCATGGCAACTTTAAAAGTAAACTTTTAAACTTGTTCCTTCGCCTTTTTGTCAGTGTTCTACATCGAACTGTGAATTTGAACAGTCCGCACATCACATCTTGTGGGAGTGTATTCTTTGGCAGAATGAACGCAATATTATGTTGAATAGTGTACAAGGTACATCCGGAGTTGTTTATTATACGGACCTTGTAGAAACTAGAACTAATTTCCGTGCGTTCAGGCGCTTTTGCCATACCTATTATTGGAATCAATTGTAACAGCAAATACCTACTTAGGACCCATTAACTTAATCAAATGTTATTCCGTGGTGCTTGGCAATCTGGGCTTCTCCCAGTTGCAATAATGTCCCTTTGTGCCGATTGGCCTAGTTCTGTTCTGTCTCCTGCTTATTATGGAGGGAAGTGGAAAAAATATCTTTTTTCTTACTCCTCCGCTAGGCATTCTGGCTTTCAGGAGTTGCAGTGGGTTGGGAACAGTGTGGCGGGTTTTGTCCCAACAAAAAAAAATATATATAACATATGGGCCCTGCCTGATATAAAAAGTTAGGATTTGAATTTAATCAGAATGTCATCCCTGTAAGTAAAGAAAAATAAAAAATTCTATAATTAAAAGTCGCAAAAGTCATTCTTACAATTATTACGGTAAGTTTATAAATGACTTCTGAATTGCTTCCGTGGTGTTCTAGTGGTTAAAACACCAGCCTCTCAAGTGTGAGTGTGCGGGTTCGATTCCAGGTCAGACAAGTACCATTGTAACTTTTACATCAACGTCTGCCTCCACGGCGTAGCGGTAGCGAATGCGGCCGCTGCGCCAGGAGGCGCGGTTTCCATCCCCGCGCAGTGCAAATATTTGTATGCATGATTATGAATATTTGCACTAGTCAAACCGTGCCTCGGAAATAACGTTAAGCCATTGGTCCCGGTTGCCATACGAACATCTAGTGGCAGTCGTTACGGGTTGTTGAAGCCCTCAAAAGTCCAACAATTGGTCTAGCTGCAGTGCTTCGATGTCGCCTTCGGGTTGGGGAGGTCAGACGGTAGTCGCTTCACGGAAAATGTCGATATGTCGAAGTTTAGGCATATCAGCAGTTAGACTGGTAAAAGCGGACCCCAGACTCCAAAGCTGAAAAAGCTTCCGATGCGACTGGGATTAACGCTAAGAAGACGATGATGAATAACTGGATTGTGGTGGACTAGGAGCCGACCTAATATGGTTGGGAAAAAGCTAGGCAGGTTTTCTTTTTTTTAGGTGAAAGGTATTTGTGGATTTTTTTTAACAACTTAATGCTGTTTTTCAATTAATAATTGTCTATTATTAACAAGTCAATTTTATAGCCTCAATAAAATTTTGTCACTGCCAGGACACAGATTGGTATCTACCAAAAAATGCATGGGACATCGGTACCATGCACATTTGGCTCTAAACTTGACAGCTATAGTCACCAATTCTCATTAGTGACTGAATAATTTAACCAGCAGGGTAATTGTGTAACACACTATCAATAGCAATGGGTTTCTTTTTCACAGTTCAACAACTGTTTCTTTTTGACAGTTCAACAACATTCATTGCGTTATTTACGTTATTGAGCTGATACATTTTTCGAACATATGGGGCAATGGATTAGCAATATGCTTCAAAATGATTCCAACTGATGGTAATAATGTGTTACGCAATTAGGGGAACAGTGAGCTTTGGCGGGAAAGCTCACTGCGCTCACGCTCACGCTCATTTTTAATTGAACTTTCAAAATTATTTATAGTGTCGTTTACTAAATAACAACACGTAATTTATGTAGTAAAATGTGCATTCAGTGAATAATTCATAAACAACATTGAAATATTGTAGCATAGTGGCCACATCATGACTTTGTTTCAAACCTTCCTCCTAGTCGGTTCACGCGGGAAACGAAAGGAGATAGGATTACGAAAGAAAACAAGATTACAATGAAGAAATGGCTCAAAGGTCTTAGGAACCAAGCCAAACACTCAAAAAAAACTATAGTAACAGTATGTTACGCAATTAGTGTGCTGATCAGTGTTTGTTTATACATTGGTCACATAATTTTAAAACAAGCTATACATGTAACTCTGCACAGGAATAAAGCCAGGACTTCGCGTTCCCAGATCATTGTTGTTGCGCGCGCGCCGTGACGCCGAGGAACTTTATCACCTCCCTTTTTACAAAAAAAAACGTTTTAAATGCTAATGTTCTTTGTTTTTCTAGTGCTAATATATTGTTTTGTTTGCTGTTAACTCGCTTTTTATGTTGTTTGTCCTCTTAGAATAGAATAGAATAGTCGTAATTATATACAGGCGTACAGCATATAAATTACAGAAGTTAATAAATACACATAGGTCCCCCCGGAGTGCAAATATTTGTATGCACGAATATGAATATTTGCACTGGTCTGGTCGTGCCTCGGAAAGCAAGTTCTAATGGCAGTCGTTACGGGTTGCTAGAGCCCTCAAAAAGTCAAACCATTGGTCTAACTGCAATGCTTCGATATCTCCTTCGGGTTGTAGAGGTCAAACCGTCGCTTCACGGAAAATATCGAAATTTTGCCAATATCAGCAGCTAGACTGCTAAAGCGCCGACCCCAGACTCCAAAGCTGAAAAAGCTTCGGATGCGACTGGGATTAACGTTGAGAATGTTGAGATGGTGAATTGTATACAGAGGACGGGTGTGAGCAGTTGTGTTGCAATGTGTGCCGGTTACGATGCGCCAAATGTTATTGTGTCGGGAGTTTGATTGTGGATGGTCTCCAGATCAATCTCACTCTGGCGCAGCATCGTTGCTCGTGTTGTTGGGTTTAACATTGCATCACCTCGCTCAACTGCCGTCTTCCTACCTATTCACTCAGTTTTTTTGAGAGAATAGCCTCTTAATAAATTAGCGCGCTTTATCACCAACAATTGCATCATTGCTTACTATCAGGCGGGATTGCGGTCAAGCACCAGATTATAATTTTATAAAAAAATGAAGTTTTTATAAAAGGTGACACAATGGGCGCTGTTATTGTTAAGAGCGGTCAGCTTTCTCCGTCCTTCTTTTTCCGCCTTTTTTACAGATTATTGTATTTTCTTTGTCTTAATTTTACTAGCAACCAGCTAGACCCGCGGTTTCACCCGTGTAAATTTCGATACCGTGGGAATATCGGGGTAAAAATGTAAATACTGTGTGTCCAACCCAAATCCATTCAGTAGTTTAGGCGTGAAAGCGAAACAAACAAACACACTTACACATTTATTTTATTAGCAAGGATGCATGCAAAGTTGCAACTGACATACTAAATGCTCATACAAGCTAATAGAGCCTAAGATGGAGCACAGGCTAAGAGTAGCCAGCCGGTCGGTGTTATAAAGGACGCATTTTGGAGAGTGTGCGAGGGAATTGTATGATTTAATTCCCCATCTCCGTTCCAACATCGGACGACCTGTCGTATGGGTTTCCACCCTTACGTTATTGACGCCATTACGATCCGAATGACGCGTTTCGGCTCATCTTTTATACCGTGTACATCGAGGTACTGGAACAATTTGCCAGCGGCGGTGTTTCCGTCTGACTACAATTTAAGTGTCTTAAAGGCTAGAGTGAATAGGCTCTTAATAAATTAGCGTGCTTTACCATCAACGATTGCAGCACTGCTTACCATCAGGCGGGATTGCCGTCAAACATTAGTTTATAATTATAAATAAAATGTCCGCCACTAGCCACAAGCCCCACTCCCTGTATAGTGAAAGTGAATATCTTCTGTTCTTTTTAATAGTAAGTTTTCCGCGTCTAAACTAAACAATGGCTGGCAATAAGCACTTTTCATTGCATAAAACAACTGCTATCAGATGATCTCGATAGCGATGATGAGTCTGCTACTGTTGCCTTGAACGCTCGAGCTTAAACGACTTTTTATGCGAAGTTTTGCGAATACAAGTGAAAGCACTAGATAACTAACGATAACACGGTTAGTGCAGTGGGTGAGAGATAGACTGCTGCAATACGTGTCGGGGGTTCGACTTTATTTGTCGTGGATTTCAGTACCATTTTAATAAACATTGCTCTTTTGATTTGTGTTGTAATGGGGAAAACGCTGTGACGTTACTTTGTAATGGCGGCACGTGGACAGAGTCCTTTTGGAAACCGGGAATTGTCGAACGGTCACTTCGCTTTGAGGCCCGGACCAGGGCACTTCTCCGGGGCGAAACTGTCGGTTTGCCTATTTACATTGTTATTGCGAAGATTGGACGGTATATTTACACTTCGTGCTTTAATTCAAAACGCCACCTACGAAATGGACCACCTTTACCACCACACCAAGATTTGTGACGACCCTAACGCTCCGCCATCCCTGACGAGGACGACGTCATATTTATATAGCCTACAAGTATTTGATACAGGTTTGGCTCTTTGTGTATGTGAGTTTAAAATGTTTATATACGCGCCCAAGATACAGGGGCATTTCCTAGTGTGGAGCAAAGTTTAAAAAAAAAAATTAACTGGGCGGATAGACATTCATAGATTAATAAGCATTTAGAACACATGCGGAGATTCATAGACGTCTCCGCCTTTTACTTTAAATGTGCTATCGTTCAACAAACGCTGTGTAGCGGTACCTACAAACGCCATCCACATGGAACAACATGTCATACTGACGTCACACGAATTCTACATCTCGCAAGCAGAGTTTACCGTGCAATTAAACACATACAACTTCCCAAAATCAACCATTGGGCAAATGCCCGCCCGACATAACAGTTATCTGGTCGGAGGATCCTCCTTTTTTACGGAGGATGAGTAAACTTTATACGCCCTGTTCCTCATGCCGCCACACGCTGTGTGTCCTGTTAGTTACACGTTACGGGAATTAGTGGACGCCAGTGATGGCCCCAAAAACGTTGCCGAATTTTGGGCCCAGTCCTTTTAGATTTCCATCGACACGCTAAAAGGAAGAAGTATTTACCTAAAACAACCTTTTTGATCATTGTGTTCTTAAATAATAAAAAGTAAAAAAACTAAAACCCAACTACGACAAAAAACGACGCTGAAAAAGTATAAAAACAAGATTTTCAGAATACTGAACTGAACAAAGTTGCTAATATAGTTGCAAGTAAATGGACACAGTAGACTCTACCAAGATGCCTTCGTTGTAAATTGACAATAATGTCTTACAATACTATTCTGAAGTATGCAATATTCACTATGTAGAGATAAATTTTCATGTTTGGAAAACCGCAGTCACACGTTATCAAAGTGCTACGGTAGGTAGGTATATGTAACGTGTGACTACGCCTTTCCAAACATGAAATTTATCTCTACATAGTGAATATTGCATACTTCAGAATAGTATTGTAACGAACATTGTAAGCAACTTTGTTCAGTTCAGTATTCTGAAAATCTTGTTTTATACTTTTTCAGCGTCGTTTTTTGTCGTAGTTGGGTTTTAGTTTTTTTACTTTTTATTATTTGTACTATTTTGGTGTTAAAGTGTATTTGTGGCGCATAATATTAACAAAAGTTAAATTGACGAACTAAAAACTAGGTAGTTAACATACGACATCTCTTTTGACTTATGTATCGGCGTATAGTAATATGTAGAGATGTCCTATTTTACTATTTCGTAGCGCTTGGATCGTAGCGCGTATAGCAACGGTTTCCCCGTATGAAGCTCCCGGTTTTTCGTAGTAGCGACGCACATTTGCGTCGATGGCACCGAATGGGTCATGAATTAGTGGATGAGGTCGTTAGTATAAATAGATTGGGTGTTTTTCTAACGGTGGTAGGCCATAACATCGGCTGCCGGCAGAAGTTACCACCCACCAGACAAAGTCTTGCCGTCAAGCGATTCGTCGTGTTCCAGCATGATGTCTGGTGAAGCCGTACGGAGGACGCGTCTGAGCAGTTGTGTTGCCTTGTGTGGCGAGTACGATGCGCCAAATGTTGTTGTGTCGGGAGTTTGGTCGTGGAGAGTCTCCAGATCAATCTCCCTCTGGCGCAGCATCGTTGGTCGTGTTGGTCTTGGGTTTAACATTGCATCATCTGGCTCAACTGCCGTCATCCTTGCTATTCATAAGTTTTTTAAGTGAATAGGCTTAATAAACTAGTGCGCTTTACCATCAACGATTGCGTCACTGCTTACCATCAGGCGGAATTGCAGTCAAGCGCTAGTTTATAATTATTAAAAAAAAAACATATATTAAGAGGACCTGGGAAGATTTCTTAATCTATCTAATTCTGCTAACGATCTACTGTCATGTGGATTTTTAAGTAATTTATTATGATCCAAGGCACTTATAAATAATCCCTCTATGGTTTTAACTCTACTGAGAGCGACGTAGGCCTGTCCTTTAGCAAACAATGACTTTCCTAGATCTGTAACTTTTTTATCTAGAGTACAACCTTGTAATTTATGTACAGTACAACCCCAAGAAAGAATCAGCGGGAGCATTTTACGCTGAATTTGCCCAGAACCCCTCAAGCCGCCAAATTCAGTGAGGCAAGGCTCGATTTTGATAAGTCCGTTAATATCTGCTTTTATGGATGCGTCGTCAAATTGTATGAGAACAGCGCTTGGCTGTTCTCCTGTTCCAACTGATCGCGCCGAAGAGCAGGCCATTCGAAGGCCTTCACCACTCCCATCGCTCCATTTACCAAACCCTGGTTTACATTCAAATTTCTACGAAGCATTACTAGGGATTATGTACAAACATAAAGTACTCGTGAAGCTCTTTCAGATGATAGATACCAAATACGGTATATTTATTTTAATTTTATATTAACATAGAACTTTTTGTCCGCTAGAGGGCGTAATACTAAATTTGGTGACAAGCTTTATAGCTCATAACTAACAGAATATCAAGGCCCTTCTAATGGTTCTGCAGTGGTCTTATTCTGATAAGTAGTAAAGAAGCTATCTATGAACGAAAAGATGTGAATTATATGCATTCAGCCCATGAATATAGGTAAAGTCACAAGCAAATGCTAGTAATATATATATATATATATATATATATATATATATATTCAAAATGTACAAGTAAAGCCCTTTCAAATGATACTAAACACGGCATATTTATCTTAACTTTTTTTTTTTACTCTGTATATTTTGTCCGCTAGAGGGCGCCACATTAGATTTTGTGAAACTCCATATAGCCTATAACCAGCGGACAATTAAGACGCTTCTAATGATATGTCATTTATCGAATTCGAATAAGTAGTTTAGAAGTTACGAGGGAACAGATGAACATACATACATACATACATACATACATACATACATACATACATACATACATACATACATACATAGCCTGTCAAAATCATAACCCTCCTTTTGCTTTGCCGTAGTCGGGTAAAAAGATACTTGTACATAAAACAACAGTTGCACTGCAGTGATACACAAATTCTCGCGAAGCACTTCACTTGATTTACTTGTTAACAGAGAAATGCAACCGATAAGGGTTCGTCGACCCCTCAGGTCGGTTCACTGGTCTCCGCTATCGCCTTTCTGCTTGTCCAAGGGTCGAGTTCAATATAATTTGTTGACATAATGCAAACCACAATGCACACAAGTTTTTTTTTTATTATTATTTGCATAAGGATGAGACTTAGTCAGAAATACGATTAGCGAATTTTTTTTTTTTTACATTTTTATAACTTTCCTTAGGATGTTGGTGAATAAATAACATTTTAAAATCAATTTTGAATTGGGTTGGCTACATCTAAGATACTTCATCATTCTTCTTTATAGGCCAGATAAGAAAGCTCAAGGTCGCACAGAGAGCTATGCTAGGTGTTTCTCTACGTGATCGAATCAGGAATAAGGAGATCCGTAGAAGAACAAAAGTCGTCGACATAGCCCAGTGGATTAGCTCTTTGAAGTGGCAGTGGGCGGGGCACATAGCACATAGAGGCGGTGGCCGATAGGGCAGAAAGGCTCTTGAATAGCGCCCACGTATCGGCAAGCGCAGCGTCGGACACCCACCGACTAGGTGGTCGGATGACCTGACCAAAATTGCAGGGAAGATCTGGATGCAGGCCGCGGCTTTTTTTAATAACGCTTATAACTAACTCTAGATCATCATAGTCCATTGATGTACCCAGAAGAGGGCAGCTGCCTCCCCCAGGAAAACTCGCAGAACATGTATGAATTCCCCTAATTACCAATCAAAGTAAGTATGGGGGCTTATTTTTAACTTTTAAATAACCCACGCAGTAGACACTGACAAAATGTAAGGTGTAATTGCCAAAAAAACGCATGCGACTAAAGATTACCGCACGAATAGCGATTATCGCAAAGAATAGCGCACAAAGATTACCTTGCGCTCTGCTGTAATCGGTAATCTTGGGTAGAGAGTTGCGAGCTGAGATTGCGAGCGATTAGCATATAGTTTATTTGACGATTCCACCATAAAAATCTGGATTGCCCCCGCCACGCCCTTTAAGGGGGCGGCGCGGACAATTCAGATTTTTATTCTAGGCCTGAATGAACACTTAATATGTAATATGTATTTATTTATTAAGTACTAGCTTTCCGCCCGCGGCTACGCCCGCGTGGAGTTCGGTTATATCGCGCTTTTTAGATTTCCCTCGGGAATATCGTTTTTCTTATCCAAAAACAGGTAGCCTATGTCATTTCTCAGAGTCTAAAGATTGTCTGTGCCAAATTTCATCAAAATCGCAGACAGACAGAGTTACTTTTGCATTTATAATATTAGTATGGATGGCACATAAACAATATCTTTACAGCAATAATAAGAATAGGTAAGCAATGAGAAGTCTACCGACTACCGACATAGCTCTTCGAGTCGCTTAACTTAAGTGGCAGTGGGCAGCGCACATTGTTCGTAGAACTGATGTCCGATGAGGCAGTAAGGTTCTGGAGTGGCGGCCACGTACTGGAAGACGCAGCGTAGGGAGGCCCTCAACAAGGTGGACCGATAACCTGGTGAAAGCCGCGGGAAGCCCATGGATGCGGGCAGCACAAGACCGGTCAGCGTGGAATGCCTTGGGGAGGCCTTTTGTCCAGCAGTGGACATCTATAGGCTGAAGAAGAAGAAGAGAAGTCTTCAGTTCTCTATAAATACATGCAAATCATTCAACATTTTATTGGTTACAAGAAACATAACAAAAACATCAAAATTCCAAGCCGTCCTTCAAAGTTTAAAACTATAATTTACCCCTCTTACAAATAACGATAGAAAAAACGCTAATCACTCACGTCAATTAAGACAAATGAAATTACTTGAACAGTTAAATCATTTTTATTGGATCCACCCCAACTCCTAATGTCGGCTTAATGAGACCACCATGTCGGGACGGGATGTCAAAACTTTATTGTTATGAGAAAATTATACTAAAATAATTTTTACTATGGCCCATTATTATCATAATCTTGTACATTTTATGTTCACGTTAATAACATAAATGGAAATGGTTCCAAATTCTATCGACCTTGTATAATTAATTTAAGGTGAAAAAAAAAACAGAAAAAAAAAAGAATTAAAAACGTTTGTTTGTTGGATTGCGCCAATTTCTGAAAAAACGGTCGAATTTAAAAAAAAAATCAGTTCATGTTTATTTGACGAATTCTTGAAAAAGGCTAAAAAGAAAATCTAATGAAGTTTTTGGATTGCGCCAATTTCTGAAAAAACGGTCGAATTTAAAAAAAATCAGTTCACGTTTATTAGACCAATTCTTGAAAAAGGCTAAAAAGAAAATCTAATGAAGTTTATTTCTTATCATTATTGAGAAAACATAACAAAATGCGATTAATAGTATGTGTGCGTGCGCGTGCGGCTGCGCGTGCATTTGCGTGTGTGTGTATGTGTGTGTTTATGTGTGTCTATTAAAATGAGCTGCTTTAAAAAAGGGCAGATGATAGGCGATGCGATGCGAAGAAGTGGTTCGAAGAAGTAATCCGTTTCATGCGGACGAATTCGCAGACAGAAGTTGGCTACTTTAAATTACTAGCGTAATTTTCAACATTATTTTTACGCTAATGTGTAAAGTATATTTGTATATTAAAGTCAGTGGGAGTAAGAATAGAGAAGACCAAAGAAATCTCAAAAATAAGGGTGAAATGGCAAAACGATAAGGCCAAGAGAATGAATGATGTTTGAGGTTATTTATTCATTTTTTTTTTTTATAAATTATAAACCAGCGCTTGACCGCAATCCCGCCTGATGGTAAGCAGTGATGCGATCGTTAATGGTAAAGCGCGCTAGTTTATTAAGAGCCTATTCACCCTAGCCTTGAAGACACTCAAACTGCATTGCGACGGACACCGTCGCTGGCAAATTGTTCCAGTCCCTCGATGTACGCGGTATAAAAGAGGAAGCGAAACGCTTCGTCCGGATCGCAGTGGTGTCAACAACGTAAGGGTTGAAACTCGCCATACGACGGGTCGTCCGATGGTGGAACGGAGATGGGGGAATTAAATCATGCAATTCCCTTGCACACTCACCAGAATGCCTCCTATAGAACACCGAAAGGCTGGCTACTCTACGCCTGTGATCCAGGCTTTGGAGACCGTTTCGAGTTAAGTCTGGGTCGCCAATTAGCCTCTTTGCACGCCTCTCCACTGAATCCAAAGTAGCCAGGTTTTGAGTAGAATATAATACAGGAAGACCAAAGAAATACAACTAGACACACAACTAGAACATAATTTGCCAGCGGCGGTGTTTACGTCTGACTACAAGCTAGATTGAATAGGCTCTTAATAAACTAGAGCGCTTTACCATCAACGATTGCATCACCTGCTTACCATCAGGCGGGATTGCGGTGAAACACTAGTTTATAATATGTAAAAAAATATATTTAGAAACACGTAGAATGTCATCTATATTATAGATTTCATATTTGAATAAATTATAATTAATCTAACAATTATTTATTTACCCGTGCAAGGCCAAAGTGATAACGTTATTATGACACATGTAATGCACTATTTATAGTACATTACGATATTAGTGCGTAATGATGGTTATAACATGCGAGGCGGAATTTCAGCCCGAGCCGAAGGCGAGGGTGTAATTGAGGCGAGCATGTTATAACCAATACGCACGTATATCGTACGACGTTTTTTAACACACTTGCGAGGAAACAGAAAAAAAGTATTTTATATTTTGTTCATTTTAAATCAACTCAATCTGTAAATGCACACTGTTGCTTTCCCGCCATTAGTATTATTATTTGCCATTTCAAATATGGAACAGCGCGCAGCGCGAGCTGTGCGGCGGCGATCAGTTCCATAATTACTTGAAATGGAAAATAATGCTGTTATGGAATTTGTATGGACTATAACTTAACTATTTGCTTTGATAACACACGCGTTTGTTATGGCCTGCTTTACATATTTAAAACCGGTGGAATTACATCAGCTTTACGAGCAAGGGTGTTAAAAATAATTTAAAATGGTGCACTGTTACACGTGTCATAATATACGCTCTGTCCTTCTCTGTATGAGAGGAGACCTGTGCCCAGCAGTGGGACGATAAAAAGGTTGATGATGATGATGAACATGCGTCATGTATTATCTAAACAACGGCGCCGATTCTCTTGTTTAAAAAGTAAACTAATTTTAAATTAAGTACCTATATCTTTCTCTTTCTATTTCATTAAGAAAAGGATAGAAGATAACATTTTAGTTTAATCCTGTCAAATTAAGATACTCCATAGACAGTTTAGACGCGATTATAAACATGGCGATCAAAAATGTGCCAATATGCCATCAGGAGCGGCCTAATTTGACAGGTCTAAACTAACATTTTATCTTCTGTCCTTTTCTTATTGAAATATAAATAAATAGATGCACTGAAGCTAAATTTAATTTAGTTTGCGACCAGGGAATCGGGGCCAATATCGGGTCTGTTTATAAGCGTCTATTATTAAAGTGTATGAATATTAAATGGTTTAGTTCTGATACAAAATACTGAGTTATTAAGCAGCTGTCACTGTCACCGCTGTCACTTCGTACTGGGCCCGCGTGGTAGATTACGGCCCACTCCCTCTCACAGGGAAGAGGCATATGTCCCAGGAATGGGAACATAATTATGTTATGTTATGTTTCTTAGCGCAAGTGGGGCGCTTTAAATCGATACGAAAAATAACTGTCAATTAATGTACTGTTAAACGAACAGTATATAAACATCATCAAGAAGAAGATCACGACGTGGTTATGCCGATCTCTATATAAGCCTCATAAGTTACTACTGCCCCTGGCTTGAAGGTTTTCAGTTTCTCTTAAGGCTACCACAGGATTGGGCACGCCACAGTAGCGGCGGCGGTAAGTCCCCTCTTTGAGGAGTGGCTAGAGAGGCGCCACGGCGCCCTCACCTTCCGCCTAACGCAGGTCCTCACCGGTCACGACAGTTTCGGAAGGTTCTTGGTCCGTATAAGGTGGGAAGAAACAAAAAAGGCTACCACAGGATAGTACTTTTCCGTCAACTAAGTAAGAGACGCCATTATCAAAAAAATATATTCGCCCCGATATTGCGGTACTGTTAACTTGCCTAAGGGAAACTCTATTCGTTTGGAAAGTCAACCAGCATAATTTGGTGAGTCCAACGAAAACTTGTAACATCTACCAATCTGCACTGGAACTGCGTGGTAGATTACGTCCCTTTCCCTGTCACCATCTGGTCTGTCACAGGTTCCAGGAGTGGGATCATTACAGGCTGATCATGTTATGTTAGTTCAGCGTACTAACACTTGTATATTAGACTACGCCAATAGAACAGCGCCCCATGATATAAAAGGAGCCGTAAAACTACAGACTTTTTTACCCTACTTCTATGTTCTATGTTACTGGTTTGGTTTCCGCACTCAGTCCCTCCAGTGGATAATTGTGCGTGGGCCATGGCGGCCTTTGGCGGTTATTCCAGCCAGCCCACCTCCCTCCAGAAGCCCATCAGATCTCCTAGCCTGTTGAGAACATCTGTGTAAGATCTTGGTGCCCCTATGGTTTTGCTTGTAATTTGGATAACACCTGTACACTCGAAGAGTACATGCGCAACTGTCTCGTCAGCCTCTATGCAGGTTCTGCACAGAGGGCTGTCCGTTATACCTATTGTGTGGAGATGCTTATTCTGCGAGCAGTGGCCCGTGATGATCCCCGTGATCAATCGTAGGACTTTTGGTTAGCTTGTCATCCAGGGATGGCATACCGTCCTTGGACTGCCTGCAGCCCGGTGACGACGACCACCAAACCTCCACCTTTTCGTAGGTTTACCTTTGTAGCCATCTGCGTATTTGAATAAAAGGCTTTTAATTTAATTACCATACTTAAGACTCGTAATTTACCTCATCATCATCATCATCAACCTTTTATCTTCCCACTGCTGGGCACAGGGCTGGGCTGGGCTCATACAGAGAAGGATTGAGCGTAATCACCACGCTTGCTCAATGCGGGTTGGCGATTTCAGACATATAAAGTCCAGGTTTCCTCAAGATGTTTTCCTTCACCTTCAGTCATTGGTGTCCAAGATATACTTAATTACTTAGAAAGTACATATAACTTTAGAAAAGTTACATTGGTACTTGCCTGACATGGAATCGAACCCGCGCACTCATACTTGAGAGGCTGGTGTTTTAACCACTAGGCCACCACGACATCTGTAATTTGTAATTTACCTACTACCTCAAAAAGAAAAATCAAAGCCTCTTTCGTCACGCTCCGCTTACGCATCGGCAACAATCTTCACATAGATACATGAGACCCTACACATTATCCTTTTTTACTTCTATTCAAAAGGATTCTAAGGGCTGTACTGAGAACTCTAAAAAAATAAAAGAGGAACTAAGGGGCATTGCCCTGAGGGTCGGCCCTCTTTCTAAAATGTCGGGCCCATCTCGAAACGTGTTTTGAATCATAGGAGAGCATTTGTGAGATAATTTTTGAGATGTAATATATTATCACAATATTTTTTGATGGTGAGGCGTGGTGTGTGAGTATAAAAGGGGTATGGTTAAAATAACACGTGGGAAAGGGAAGGAAATATTTATTTATATATACTTTATTGTACACTAAAGAAATACATTACATAAAAAATGGCAATGGGCAATCGAAAGAGCTATGCTAGGAGTTTCTCTGCGTGATCGAATCAGAAATCAGGAGATCCGCAGAAGAACCAAAGTCACCGACATAGCTGTTCGTGTCGCTAAAATTAAGTGGCAGAGGGCAGGGCACATTGCTCGTAGAACCGATAGCCGATGGGGCGATAAGGTTCTGGAGTGGCGGCCACGTACCGGAAGACGCAGCGTAGGGAGGGTTCTCGGTGGTGAACCATAATCTCGGTGGTAGGTCATAACATCGGCTGCCCGGCGAAGTTACACACAGACAAAGTCTTGCCGCCAAGCGATTCGTCGTGTTTCGGCATGATGTCTGGTGAAGCCGTACGGAGGACGGGTCTGAGCAGTTGTGTTACGTGTGTGGCGGGTACGATGCGCGAAATGTTGTTGTGTCAGGAGTTTGGTCGTGAGTCTCAGATTAATCTCCCTCTAGCGCAGCTTCGTTTGGTCGTGTTGGTCTTATAATAATAATAATAATAATAATAATAATAAGCCCCCTAAACAACCACACGTCCTGATTGACCATCTAATCACGTGGGGGGCGGACACACGAATGAGAAATTACTGGCGTGGCTAACGTGGCTCTGGAAACCCACTTAAAAATGGAGACTCGTTCAAAAAGAAAACGTATAGGACCGCTGCCCGGGGGCGATCGCCGGGGCGCACTTGGAGCTGACGCTAAGTGTCTCAGCATACGAACCGTCAGCGGTGAGGAGTTGAGCAGGCGGACTCCCACCGACAAAGATGCTACAGCCGAAGTTATTGATGGTGGTGATAGACAGACAAACAGGACAGACACCCCTGTAGATCCATATAGTCCAAGTACAGCATCGTACGCACCTTCGAACTCATCATCACCATCAATACCATCTTCACCCATACCACCATCACCCCCCATTATTAATTTTTATACACTTTCACCTACTCCAGCCCTGAATGTTGCGCGGGAGGTATCCACCTTCTTACCCGCGTCCACCAAGGCTGGGAAACCTAGAGTTCGCATGAGATGGAGCAAAGAAGTGAACCTGTTTATCATGCGAACTTATTTTTACACAACTAAATTAGAAACCGATATGACCACCTACAGACAACAACTGCATGAACATTTTTCACGACAATACCCTGAGATTTCAGTTTCAGAACAACGGATTTCAGACCAACGAAGAGCTATAGTTAGGAATGCACTCTTGTCACAAACCGAATTAGATCATTTAAAAGAAGAAGTACGCACACAATTACAACACGAATCAGAAAACTATGCAAACACTAACACTATCATGCCAACACAAAACACAAACGTTGAACCACAAGCGCTCACTCCCTTACATACTATTAATCAATGTCTAGCAGACAATCAAACATCACACTTATCCACACAAATCGAATCTATAACCTTAACGTTAGAAAATGATATTGAAATAGCCACCGCAACGAATGAAGTAATAGATATGTATATACAAGATATACATGACAAATTTAAAACTACTCTAACACTGTACTCTGGGATGGACCCAGCAGCTCGACCAAAACTACCTAAACTCAAATATAGTCGCAACCTTTTCCGCTTAGTTAATATATTTAATGAATATATACTAAAACAGTTACTATCTAATGACACACAACTAATTGACATACACACTCTTATTTATTGCACTGCGGCTGTTATTTCTGAAGAACTCAACTTTAAAATTACTGAACACGCGAGAAATACAATACAAAGAGACACTGGCAAACCACCATGGCAACAGAGGCTAGAAAAGGATATTGAAAAATTAAGAGCAGACTGTGGTAGGCTAACACATTACATCAACGGTATTAGATCACATAAAGTAGTTAAAAAAGTAGAAGCAATATTTAAAAACAATCTCACACACACTAGACACGAAAATAATAATAGAAAACCTGAAGAGTTTTTAGATACATTAAAACAGAAATTGGCACTTAAAGTTCATAGGCTCAGAAGATATTTAAAGGCACAAAAACGCAAAAAAGATAATGCCATATTTTCCACGAATGAAAAATTATTCTATAGGAATCTTCAAAAACCACACACATCAACAGAGAACGACACTGACACACCCTCAAAAGAACACTTGGAAACATTTTGGTCTAACATATGGGAAGAGCAGGTATGTCATAACGATAAAGCAACTTGGATTACTGAAGAAGCAACAAAATGGAGAGCAATAGGCGAAATGGAATTTAAAGAGATAACAGAAACTGAAATTACACATATAACATCTAGGTTACATAATTGGAAGTCACCGGGTATCGATAAAATACAAAATTTCTGGTATAAAAAGTTAACAGTACTACACAAATCCATAGCAAAAAATTTAACAGATATAGTGTTAGGAGATCAGAATATACCCGAATTCATTGCCACTGGAATAACCTACATGTTACCTAAAACTAAATACACATCAGAGCCTTCTCAATACAGACCAATAACATGCCTACCCACAATCTATAAAATTCTAACGTCAGCAATAACTCATAAAATTAACTCACACGTTGAACACCACAGTATAATTGCAGAAGAGCAGAAAGGATGCAGGAGAGGCCACATGGGATGCAAAGAACAGTTAGTTATCGACTCTACTATCCATAAACATGCCACCACAAAAAATAGAAACCTTCACTGTACCTATATAGATTACCAAAAAGCTTTCGATAGCATCCCACACTCTTGGCTAATACAAATCCTACAAATATATAAAATTAATCCTAAAATAATAGACTTCTTGCGCATTATAATGACACGATGGAAAACCACACTCCATATAAATAACCGACTCAGTTCTCTCATAACTCGACAGATACATATTAGAAAGGGTATCTACCAGGGCGACTCTTTGAGCCCTCTTTAGTTCTGTCTTGCCCTGAACCCCTTGTCTAATTTACTCAATCGGTGCCGGGTTGGATATCAGTTTAAAAACAATTCCGAAGAAACTACTATCTCGCATCTCATATATATGGATGACATTAAATTATATGCTCAAACCGAAAAACAAATGAAGACTTTGATAGACATAACAAAAACATTTAGTCAGGATATTAATATGCAATTTGGATTAGATAAATGTAGGACATTACATATTATAAAAGGAAAAGTGAAGCCCAGCAACTATACAGTAAGTAACACCGACATAATAGCAGCCATGGAACCATCAGATCTGTACAAATATTTAGGGTACAAGCAACTAAAAAGACTCGAACACACAGCAATTAAACAGACACTAAATACCGAATATCGGAGTAGAATAAATGCAATTTGCAAAACACAGCTATCTGGAAAGCATCTTATAAAAGCCTTGAATACCTTTGCCATACCAATATTGACCTACTCATTTGGCATAATAAAATGGTCAAAAACTGACATCGAACAGTTAGAAAGAACTACACGCACAACACTCACAAAACACAATAACCTACATCCTAAATCTGCGATAGAACGACTCGTCATCAAAAGACAAAATGGAGGGAGAGGCCTAATCGACATACATGAACTCTGGCAGAAACAAATCAATAGGCTACAAACATTTTTCTACACAAAATCTCGCACAAGTAACATACATAAAGCCATTACCTTAAATGATTTTAATTACACTCCGCTGAACTTAAACGAACAGAATACACAAGACACTAACACCATATACCCACAAACGCAAAAAATTGAAAACTGGAAAAAGAAAGCCCTCCACGGTAGACACCCTCATGACCTAGAGCAGTCCCACATAAACAAATTAGCATCAAACAAGTGGCTAAAAATAGGAAACCTTTTCCAGAAACCGAAGGCTTTATTATAGCTATACAAGATCAAGTCATAAACACCAAAAACTACAGAAAATTTATCATAAAAGATCCTAGTGTAACAAATGACAAATGC
>JADWQK010002399.1:0-19412 GCA_017933935.1 Sesamia nonagrioides | reverse complement strand
TTATTCTTTTTCTATAGTTAGCATAGTCTTTCTTAATGGCTTTATTCGTAATTTTGAATATGTCTCTAAGTTTATCTTTTATTTCTTTAGTTTTATCTTTGATAGTTAACAACTTAGTTCGTTCATTTATTAAGTCTGTAGTAGTTTCTGATAGTATTTTTCTGCGTTTGCTTTTACTTATATCTGCTGTTGGTTTTGACTTTAGGCTATCTCTTATTGTTTCTTCAATTTTGTTATAGTAAGTTTGTATGTCTTGCGTTTGATGGAAAGTACTAAGCTGATTAATATTAGATTTTAGGTTATGTATATAACTTTTACAATCTTGATCGCTCTTTAGAATGTTGGGCGTAGATTTGAAGGTTTTCCTATTTTTTTTGGGAGTGTTCAATGTGAGAGAAGCTCTCAATACTCTATGGTCGGAATGGAATTTTATTTGATTTAATACTTCTACATTTGTTATTCTGCCAGGTGTATTGCTCATAATAAAGTCAATTTCGTTTTTAGTTTTTTGATCTGGAGAGATCCAGGTCCACTTTTGATTTTCTTTTTTTCTAAAGTATGTGTTCATAATTGACAATTTATTTTCATATGCATATTGGATCATTCTCTTTCCTCTTTCGTTTCTGATACCATAACCATATTTTCCCATTATTAGCGTCTCGGAGCTTTTAGGTTTTCCAACCTTTGAATTGAAATCTCCAATCACTAGAACTATTCTGTCTGCTAGATTGTGAGCTTTACTTAGGTCTTCATAAAACTTATTTAATTCCTCTTCACTTGAGCTCTCTGTTGGTGCATACGATTGAATTATAGACACAGCAGCATCATCAAATTCTAGCTGTAGTAAAGCCACTCGCTCTGATATTCCAGTAAAATTTTTGATATGCGATTATATATATTTTTTAATTATGAATCCAACTCCGTACTGTCCCGGAGTTTCTCCTATATAACAGAATATATGGTCGAGATGTTCTTCGATTTTGCATCCTTTTCTTCTTACCTCTGAGAGTCCAATTATGTCGTAGTTTATTTTTTCTAGGGCATTGCATAGTTCTATATATCGTTCGGAAGATGATAAGGATCTCACATTATAAGTACATACTTTTAATAACCTTGGTCGTTTAATAGTTGTGTTCGGAGGGTGGTGGTCATTTTCCCCCACGATGACCAATCGGCTTGGGGGAAGTTGTTTTGTTGTTGTTATATTGTTATTTATTTGTTGTGTCCAGTGGTCAGTGTGTGATTGCTATTGTTCTTTTGTGGTTGGACAAGTTGAAAGAGAGTGCGACCTATCCCTCATCATATCAAATGCATTTATTCTGTTAGTTTTTGATGTGGTCATAGTTTGTTTTCTTGGTTGTTGCTCTGTTTGGGGGGAGGTAGATATTTCTCTCTTTCTTTTTTCATTGACATTCTTGTTTTCTTTTACAATAAGTTTATCATATTTTATATAGGCCAAATGTCCCTTTTTCCTTTCTTCGTTTAATTTTGGTTGTAGTGACCTCCTTTTTTCCAATACTTCTTTTGGGTAGTCCTCCGTTATGTAGCATTCCTTGAGTTTCTTTTTGTTTTTCATAATTTCGTTCTTCTTCCATCCACACGTTAATGAGAGGAGAGTAGGTTTTGGTTTCCCATCTTTATTTGTGTTCCCTATGCGATAAATTTTATTTACTTCGTACTCTTCTAAGGTGATATTAAGTTCTTCAGAAAAACATTGTTTCACCATTTTAAGTAGATCTGGTGTAGATTTTTCTTCTTCTTTCAATCCGTGTATTATTAAATTGTTGTTTTTCTTGTCTCTCTCCAAGTATTCCACCTTTTTTTCTAAGTTTTCCACTTTTAGTTTCAAAATTTTGTTTTCTGTCTGGTCTAAGTTTATTTATAGTAGGTATAATGTAAGTATGAAATTTGGACACCCGCATTAAAAGTGAAGGAAAACATCTCGAGGAAACCTGACTTAAGTCTGAAATCGCCAACCCTGGGTATTGAGCAAGGGTGGTGGGATTACGCCCAATCCTTTCTCTGTGAAGAGAGGAGACCTGGTGCCCAGCAGTGGAACGATAAAAAAGGTTGATGATAATGTCACTAATCGAAGGAGTTTGATACTCCTGTTCACAGCACATTGCAGCTGATTTCCTTGTTCAAAAACTAAACTAAATTTAAGTTCAACTTTTTCATTAAGAAAAGGATAGAAGATAAAAAAAATATTAGTCCTGTCAAATTAGTCCGCGCTGGACGTAAATTGATGTAGGTATTTTTAGTCGCCATGTTTTCGCATCTCGTTTAAGCTTAATATGGAGTATTTTGAGTTATCAACAAACTGCTAACTACTCACCATCAAGACACATAACTAATACAAATCAACCAAACCAACTATGAACAATGAATCTGCGCGGTAATTGCTAAATTCACTGTCAGTTGTAATAAGTTTCATTTTGACATTTCATTAACTGTTAGTAAAAATTAAAGGGTGTAAAAATATTGTTGTGTAATTTCTAAATAATGACATCGACAATCAAAAGTCACTCACAATTTCCTTGTTTAATTTACTAGTTTCAGGTTTCCAAATGCCAACGATGCTAACGAAAACTTTGACACTTAAGTGTCCTTTGTTTTAGTAAGTATTTATCATATTTATGTATTTGCGTAGTAAGTTAGTTAGTCATTTAATTTAGTATCCAGTCCGCTAAAGGTGCCAAAGCACTCAGGAAGTGTCGATGAGTGGGACTTTTTTGGGGGACTCTCTTATGTAATATTGACGTTCAAAAAGTGCTGATTCTCGGCCTAGTTTGAATAAATGACTTTTGATTTGATTTGATTTGATTTGACTAAGAGGTTTCGTTGAAATTTTCAGATGTAAAATGTGATATCGTAAGTTAGGACATCTGATAATAACATACACTTACGAGTCTCTGTATCAGTATCATAAAGGGTGTATCTGACATCGACGCACAAACGAGTACCATGGGTCCAGTACATGATTCTGAACCCCCCAGTGGTGGAATTTTTCATCGGCCTTAACCTGATTTAAAAAAAAAATGTTGTTTTTTTCACTTTAGACCGTTTATAATTGCTATACTTTTATAACCCAATAAGATTTTAAAGTAAAAATTAATTAATTCGCTAATTACACAAAACAGCGCAATGAAAACACAACTCGAAAAACTGTCTTATCAGCTGATTTGATAGAGTTTACATCAGGGATCAACGCGCTGGCCCGGTACCTACAAACCCGCATGGCGGCACGCTTGCAACGTTCAAATGCCGAGCCGACACTTTTTTTAACCACTGTGAATACTGTAACCGTTCATTAACGACATAAATGACTATCATAATTTTATTAGTAGCATGCGATGTAGCCTATCCGCGAAGTTTGCGTTACGATGTCAGATACACCCTGTATACATATTTATTTTTGTGCAAAAATGTCAAGTATCGTTTAAGAGAGAGAAGTTGTCTTGAGTGGTTTCAAAAGTATAGAAACTGTGAAGACGAAGGATGCAGTGAAAGACTGAAATCGTACAAAGGCACGAAATCGTACAAAATCGCGCCCATTACTACTGCAGATATGACAAAATTATTCTCCTACATGATAATCCTCGTCCGCATGTTCAAAAAACCAGTCAAGTGCGTGTCGGACTCACGCACAAAGGGTTCCGTACCATTGATTTATGAAATTAAAGGATTCAAGTTATTTGTATGAAAGATTACGCGGTAATAAGCGGTTTACGACTTACGAGGTATTAAGAAAACTACTTACTAGATCTCGTTCAAAACAATTTTCGTTGGTAGTTTTTATAGTTATGTACATCATATGTTCTTTTTTTAGATTTTTCATTTTCTTATTTTATATTTACGAACCGCGATATCATTTTTGAAGACCTATCTATAGATACCTCACACGTATATGTTTGCTGAAAAAAAATGAGTTTCAGTTCTAATTATGAGGAGACCCCAATATTTATTATTATTTTCTTGTTTTTGTATCGAAATCTTAATGCGGTATCACAGAATACCTACTAAGTTTCAACAGTATAGCTCTTATAGTTCCGGAAAAAAATGGCTGTAACACACGGACGGATAGACGGACAGACAGACATGACGAATCTATAAGGATTCCGTTTTTTGCCATTTGGCTACGGAACCCTAACAACGGCGTACCTTAACTTATTTGTACACCTATTATTGACTTATCTGTATATACAAAAAAAAAAAAAAAAACTCACTTATCATACTTGCTCCAGTAACTCGCTAAACGAGGCACGACTCCTGCATGGGTTATCATTCTCACTTAGCCTCATACGAGCTCCCATCAGGGATTCATACGAAACAAGAAAAAAAATTAAATATACTTTATTTTACACGTTATTTTAAAAGCGTAATGTTGTGCTCACAGCATACTTAGCTTTTAAGTTGAGTACTTCGTTCTAAATAATGCATAATGGAATGAACGGCTTTCATTTAGCGGAGCTGTGGATCGCGAACTGAAACAAAGATGGCCGACCAGTAACTTCATCTTCTTCTCGTTTTATGGCAATCATAGCGTGGATGGTGGTAGCTTGTCTTAACTAGATCTATCATCATCATTATCAACCTTTTTATCGTCCCATTGCTGGGCACAGGTCTTCTCTCATATAGAGAAGGATTGTACGTTCCCCAACCCGCATCGAGCCCTTGCTCAATGCGGGTTGGGGATTTCAGACTTTAGTCCAGGTTTCCTCAAGATGTTTTTCCTTCACCTTCAGTCATTGGTGTCCGAGATATACTTAGAAAGTATATAATCCCAGGGAAAGTTATTGGTACCTTTAACTGACCTGGAATCAGAACCCGCACACTCATACTTGAAAGGCTGGTGTTTTTGAACCACTCAGGGCACCACGACTCTGAACTAGACCTTATATATATATATATATTTTGGGACATTATATATTTATATATATATTTTAAATATTAATATATAATAAACTTTTGCTTGACCGCAATCCCGCCTGATAGTAAGCAGTGATGCAATCTTTGATGGTAAAGCGCGCTAGTTTTTTAAGAGCCTATTCACTCTAGCATTATTAGCACAGAGGATTACAAGGATTGCCTCTATGAACCACTATTATTTTGCATATATACAATATGTTAAAAAAACCCTGTCCGACCCGTAAGGATAATAAAGGTTAGGTAAACACATGACCAAATAACATATGAAATTTTACATAATCATCATAGTAACAATACTAGTGAATTTTGAAATAATCTCTTTTTCCCGCGAATTAATTCCAACTTCCCCAAAATTTGGTAATTTTTAAAAAGTGACAACATTATTTTTGACGGTATAATTCTGAGCGAATAGCAACGCGATCGCGTGCCGCGTGCCCTGCCCTTCTTCGCCCGCGCCTGTATGGCTTACCGCACATGTTTTAAGTTACCTCTTTTTGCGAAATAATATTCATTTTTTAGGGGGATTTTTTTTAAGATTAGCCCGGTTTTGTAGGCATTAGTAGAATCAGTTATCGATACCTAACAATACCTTCACGGATCGGACAGGGTTTTCTTTACATATTGTATAAGGTCCGACATCCTCTGCCTCTTTTAATATTTGCCTTTTGCTGCGTTTTTTAACATTTGTCATCTGAGTGATGACAGGCATCCATGGCAGCCTATCGACGACCAGAAGGTTTTAAAAAAAATAAAATTACACACTAGGAATTTCTCTTGTATCGTAAATTAATGTACAAACATTTGAATTCATATACACAAACAACCAAGCCCGGAACAACTACCTGTAGGTCATACAAATATTTATCCATACGGGAATCGAACCCGCGACTCGCAAACCATAGCGATCAGCCACCGCGTCAACCGTTTTTCTGTTTAATATGTAAAAACTACACTTTGTAAACACACAACTCTTCCATACACAAAATCAATATTTAAAGATAACGAAAAAGCAGAAAAGTAAAAGTCTTTGAAGTAACCTTTTTTTTTTTTCGGGGTGGAAAACCTCATAGGATGTCCGCCGCCCTAGGGTGGGCGACGGGGTCTGTCAGACTTTTACTGACTAAAACTACCCCGGTGTCTCTTCTATCACAAGCGCGCGTGGGGCCGCGGGAGTCTAAATTCTTCCGCAGCCCCACACTCTCGTGCTGGCCTGGTCTGTCCGGGCCTCGTCTCCGGCACGGGGTAGTGGGGTGTTAAGCTACCCCGTGCATCGCCTCAGAGGCGCGCGCTGACACTCGCGCGCGCCTCCGCCTCGGGGTCCATCGAATAGGGGGCGGGGACTTCCCCATGTCCCTCGCCCCTGGCTTTGAACTAACCTAATCCAACTTTCAATATCTAAGTTCAAAGACTTTGATTTTACTTTCAAAGAGTTATTACACATAAATGCAACTAGAAGTTTTCGATGCCAAAAATAGGTAACTAAAGTTAGCAAGAAGTGTTATAACCTGACAACTTGCAGAATACGAACATGTCTTTAATTACATCTCGAGATTGCGTTGCAACCTACTTTGAAAGGACTTGGAGGCAAACTTGTATGTAATGTAAGTGCCATGTACTTTTTGTTTTTTTAATAATTATAAACTAGTGCTTGACTGCAATCCCGCCTGATGGTAAGCAGTGATACAATCGTTGATGGTAAAGCACACTAGCTTATTAAGCCTATTCACTCAAAAAAACTGAGTGAATAGGAAGGAAGACGGCAGTTGAGCGAGGTGATGCAATGTTTAATGAGACGCCAGAGGATGATCTGGAGAGCCTTCACGACCAAACCCCGACACAACAACATTAGGCACACGCACTCAAAGCGCACACATCGCAAACACAACTGTCACAGACCTGTTCATCGTATTGTGGCTTCACCAGACATCATGCCGAACACGACGAATCTTTCTTGGCGGCAAGATCTGTCTGTTGACTTTGTTTTTGTTGTGTTTTTTCTTACACAAGTGCATGACGAGATACAACACAATATTAAAATAGGTGAAATAAGAGACACTTCACCAACTATGCCAGCAACTGTGTACTGACTTGCTCGAACTTATAACTCAGAATTCTCATAAATATAGTTTAAAAAACTAAAAAAATATGCTTTTCAGAAATATCAAACTAAAAAGTTAAAAATAATTTTTAAAAAAGCGTGAAGCGCTTTGTGCCATAATTTTTGTACATTAAGCGCCTCACGCTTTTTTAAAAATTATTTTTTAACTTTTTAGTTTGATATTTTTAAAAAGCATGTTCTTTTTTTAAACTATATTTATTATCAACTTTTTAGTTCAATATTCTTTTTTACAAAAAAACGAACGAAAGAACGTATTGAAAATGATGGGACATTTTACAGTTATGAGCCGCTCACTCGTAGTTCAAAGAGTTAGAGACGGACAAACAAACAAGCAAACAAGCAAGCAAGCAAGCAAACATACAAGTGAAGCTAATAAAAAGCATGTAAAAATGGATTTGTTTTACTAAAGTAAACAGACATTCTAAAAACGAATAGTGGAAACTATAGACGCGGATAAGGACACAAACAGCTAATCTTCTTTCATCTTTTTTCTCTCTATCTTCTGGGTGTCAATGTCCTACTTTATTTGTTTTAACTTTTAATTTCATAATGGCCATATATTGTTTACTATGTCATGTATTGTATAACCTTCTGTATTGTTTTATTATTTTTAATTGTAACTATGTATTTGGTATTAGTCTATTCGCATGCTTTAAAATTATACATCCAAGTTACACAGGGAAACCTATAATTGGCCATAATATAATGTAATACTCATATTTGTATTAGAAGTTTATGAAACTGTTACATAATGAGGGAAGATATTATGCACGAGTGATACTATTAAAAACGAGCAAAGCGAGTGTGTAATACCTAATTATGTTCAGTTTCATACACTATTTTATCTAATCTCATACATTGTATTGAATATATGAAATAAAAGATAGAGATTGATACAGTTTATTTATTGGTTATTGTAAGTGTTAACATTTTGTTTATTAAAATTATGAATATGGAATTGTGTTGCGTTGGCGTTAGACGCACTCGTACTTGGTGTAGGTGCAACTGGTACATTAATATTGTTTTTTTTTTTTTTTTTATCAATTATAAACTAGTGCTTGACTGCAATCCCGCCTGTGTGGTAAAGGTGATGCACTGAGTGTAAAGCGCACTAGGGTTTATTAAGCCTGGTTCACTTAAAAACTTAGGAATAGAAGATGACGGCAGTTGAGCGAGGTGATGTAATGCATTAAACCTAAGACCAATGTCGACCAAACGATGCTGCAGGCCAGAGGGAGATTGATCTGATTCCTCCACGACCAAATTCCCGAGACAACAACATTTGGCGCATCGTACCCGCCACACATCGCAACACAACTGCTCAGACCCGTCCTCCGTACGGCTTCACTAGACATCATGCCGGAACACGACGAATCGCTTGGCGGCAAGACTTTGTCTGGTGGGTGGTAACTTCCGCCGGCAGCCGATGTTATGGCCTACCACCGAGACCATTCATTCATTCTACGTTCATTTCTATTATTTTCTATGGCGTTTAGAATTGAGTTAGGCACCAATATTTTGTTTGTCATGGATTCATCTATATAGCCTTCTGCCACGGCTGTCGATTTCCATCCGCCGTGGCGCTTTAGCGTAGTGATATCCCCACCGGCGTCAATAAGTAGGGTCGCAGAATTGCGTCTTAAGCAATGTCCTTTGTGGCAGCAATGAATTTGTTGATGCCAACTCTCTGTTGCGTGCATTTTCCACGTTGGTAATTTAAAAAGAAGCAGGCATTTTTTTTACAAGAAACAGGCCGTAGATCCATGTATTCTTTACATATGTCATAGTATTTTCCTGTAATACTAAACGAGCGGTCTTGTTTATTTTCTGTATTACGAATTGTTACTAATATTGTATTTTGGTAAACTTCCACATCCTGAAATTGCAAATTGTAGAGTTCTTGTCTCCGACAGGCACCCATAATACCGAAAATAAGTGTAGTCTGGAACAAATGAAAATAAAAATTTAGAATACAAGCAAGAACAAGAAATGCGCTAATACAATTTCACTTTAATATAACTAAAATCCAAAGATTTATTTATAAATAGGTACCTTCGTTAAAAGATATTCGCGTCGAGAAGCTTTATTTAGAAATGTATTTAATTATTCAGGTGTAAACGTTTTCGCTTTCTTCCCTTTAAATCGTTAAGATTTTCTTTTCAAAAATGCAATCAATTTTGCAAATTTCGATATATCAACTGGGTTATATATGTTTAAAGTACTCTTTAGCATTGAATACTTAGACCACAGCGACGAACATTTAAAACTTTCAGACAGTTCTTGAAAATATACCAATAGAACATTTTCTGAGAACGAAGTACTACTTTTATTAATTTTCCATGTTAAAAAATCTTGATAACATTTATTGTATAATTTTCTTGACTTAATTGGTAGTAAATTAAGACTGACTACTGTCGCAGCCTCTAAAATATCGGGCGGCGTCAAATTTTCTTCACTGTCACTTGACATTTTAAGAAACAATAATAAATCAATTATGTGTCTAGCGAAACACAACACAACAACGACTTGCAATGCCAAGAAACGTATTTGACGCCAAAATTCTGCACCCTGCATCACCGCGCACGCGCCAAAGCGCGCGCAGCCACAGATAAAACATATTAAGTATCGCTGTTGGTTACCTAAATAAATAAATATGTTATAAATTAAATTACCTAAGGCTTTTAGCTTGGTTGTCGGATCGACTTCATACTGGCATGTTGTTATTTAGAATAGATTACTTCAATTGTTGGTACCGGCTGCCATTTACTCCGGGTCGACATAAAGGTGACATAACTAATGCCACTAAGATCAGGCTCCTCCGAGCACTAATATTTCTCAAATTTCTGGCACCCAGCTGAAACGTGGACATTGATGAGAACTGGAAAAAGAAAAGATAGACGCTCTAGAAATGTGTTGTTGGAGAAGAATGCTTGGGGTATCATGGACCGAGTTTAGAACAAACGTTTCTATACTCCAAGAACCGGCATCAAACAGCGTCTTTTCAGAATTAGTACAGTCCTGTATTTCTCAGATTATTTCGGTCACGTGCCAAGGCGCAATTATAACCCATAGGAACGGTTGGTCGTCCAGGGCAGAGGGAACAGACCTCGTGGAAGGTCATCGATGAGGTGGACCGACCAAATCAAGTCGGCAGTGTGGGGGGGACCTGTTAATGAATGCTTCAGACTGTCGTCCAACAGGGATAGAGGCAGAGATTGTGCGACGTGCGACATCATCAAGTCTCGAATTCAGTCATAGGACCATGACCGCTCTTATCAAGAGCGAGACGAAGAAGAAGAAGAAGACGGATAGTCAGAAGCCCGAAAGTTTGACAAGCAGTTCAACTAAAGCGTAACGTATTACCACCTTCGTTTTAACTGGATTGCGGCAAGAGAGACTTTCTTGCTTTTTAACATAAACTAAGTGCTTGGCCGCAATCCTGTCTGATAGCAACGATAATCGTTTTGCCACCACCACACTTCTAGCCTTGAAAACACTTAATCGTGGTCGGACGGAAAGACCGCCGCAGGGAAATTGTTCCAGTCCTTCGATGTATGTGTTAAGAAAGACGAGGCGAAATGCTTCGTCCGGATCATTGTAGTCTCAATAACGAAGGGTGGATTCTCGCCGTACGACGGGTCGGTTATTTTTCAAGCGGTCATGATTTTTTGTGTCACTAGCAAACAGACTGTTTATAGTATAGACTGTATTTTATAAATGATGGCTCGAAATTTTGTCTCTTCCAAGACGTCGTCGGTGGCTGCGCAGAGGTCACTTTTGACTGCATCATAATCAGCCTTCTTTGTATGAGAGGAGAGCTGTGCTCAGCATTGGGACGATAAAAAGGTTGATAATGATGATGATGATAAACAGCCTATAATGTTCCCACTGTTGGGTCACAGGCTACCTCTCGGTGAGAGGGAGTGGGCCGTGGTTTACCACGCTGGCCCAGTTCGGGTTGGTAGGTGTCACATGTCTTAGATATTTTTCTTTTTGGGTCTAGGACATAAGAAAAGAAAAAGAAAATACATTTATTTGCGGTAAACATGACGTAAAAGTGTACAAAAACAATTCAGTGATAATAGTTGATATGCGTCACATCCACGCAAAACGGCTATCGCTCAGCATTATGCTGCGACCCTATCCAAAACAGAGTCCAGCGCTGGTTTTCAGCGACACCGGTGCCGGTGTCCTCATGATTTTTTCTTTCAGCGTAGACTGCATGTATTGTGATAAAAAGGACATAGGAGGTGGAACGTTGTTTGTGACTTTACCTGGTTGTAGTTACACTTTCCCGTCTTCTCTTGAGATGTCCGCTTCTTGAAGAAGAGGTTTTATTATATAAACAACCTAAACCGTACACGTATTTTTGTTACCCGACTACGGGAAAGCAAAAGGAGGGTTATGATTTTGACAGGCTATGTATGTATGTATGTATGTATGTTCATCTGTTCCCTCGTAACTTCTAAACTTCTTATCAGAATTCGATAAATGATATATTATTAGAAGCGTCTTAATTGTCCGCTGTTTATAGGCTATATGGAGTTTCACAAAATCTACTGTGGCGCCCTCTAGCGGACAAAACATACAGAGTAAAAAAATAAAGTTAAGATAAATATGCCGTGTTTGGTATCATTTGAAAGCGCTTCACTTGTACATTTTGAATATATATATATTGCTAGCATTTGCGTGTGACTTTACCTGTATTCATGGGCTGGTTGCATATAATTCACATCTTTTCGTTCATAGCTTCTTTACTACTTATCAGAATAAGATCACTGCAGTACCATTAGAAGGGCCTTGATATTCTGTTAGTTATGAGCTATAAAGCTTGTCACCAAATTTAGTATTGCGCCCTCTAGCGGACAAAAAGTTCTATCTTTATATATATAATTCTGCTGTACGTGTGTATGTCATTGAACTCCTCCTAAACGGCTTGACCGATTTAAATGATTTTTTCTGTATGCGTTTGAGTGGCGCCCTGGATGGTTTAGATTCACAAATCAGCCCGGCAGATGGCGCTGATTGCTTGAAAAAGCATGTGATCTCGGAAACGGCCCTAACGATTTCGCTAAAATTTGATATGTGGGGGTTTTCGGGGACGAGAAATCGATCTAGCTCAGTCTTATGTCTGCGGAAGCGCATGTTTTCGATTTTTCTCTTTCGCAATATTTCACGCATAATATGGGCGCTAATTTCGCGCGGCTTGACATTGCGGCTGTGGCGTAGTCGATAGTGGTATGGTTCTACTCGCGATGGCTGGTGTTCAAGTTTTGGTTCAAACCCAGGCAGACTCAAGTATTTTTTGTTTTTGTTTTTAGACAAGTTTATAGTTTTTTTTTTTTTAGTTTTTGGAGTCACTTAAAAAGAAAATTGTACATAAGAACTGAAAGGGGGGAAAAATAAAAATAAATAAATATTTTAATTTTTTTTATTTAACTACAATTGTACTTAAGAACTAAAAGAAATAGAAATAAATACATATTTTAATTTTTTTATTTTACTTTAAGAGACTGAAACAAGAGCTCTAGGGGTAGAGAGAGGTGTGATATCTTTGTTACAAAATGTAGATGACAATGCTTTCCGTGGGTATATTCCTTAATCTGCTGTACGTGTGTACGCCACTGAAGTCCTAGCGCTGGTCCGATTTGAATGAATTTTTTATGCGTTTAGGTGACGCCCTGGATTGTTTAGATTCACAAATCAGTCCGGCAGATGGCGCTGCAGTCGGTGTCTAGGTTATTTATCCTAAACGGCTGAACTGATTTGAATGAATTTTTGTTTTTACATTCAAGTGGGGGCCTGGAAAATTAACATTCACAAATCAGCCCGGCAGATGGCGCTGCAGTTGGTATCTAGGTTATTTATCTATACCTACTGCACCTAAACGGCTGGACTGATTTGAATGATTTTTTTTGTTTGCGTTTGGGTGACGCCCCGGATGGTTTAGATTCACAAATCAGCCCGGCAGATGGCACTGCAGTCGGTATCTATGTTATTTATCCCTTACGGCTGGATCGATTTGAATGAATTTTTGTTTATACATTTTACTGGAAAATTTACATTCACAAAAAAACAATTCGGCAGTTGGCGCTGTAGTCGGTATTTACGTTATTTATCTCGTTACGTAAAAAAAAATCGTACAAATCGGTCCACCCGTACAGTTGCAGTATGCAACTGTACGGGTGGACCGATTTGTACGATTTTTTTTTTTAATTTGATACATTTTTTTTTTATTATACCTAGACTATATTAATCACTCTGGCAACATATAGTAATTAATCAAACATCACAGGCGAACCCGGCTTGCTGATGATGTCTTAACTTGGCTCGCCGAACTTGACAGCGTGGCGGGAGGCCTCGGTGACTCGGACAAGTCTGGCTGAACCAGAATATTGCCGATGTTGCGCTCCTGACTTTTTTCTACCTCATTCAAATCGTTTAGTTCTTCGGCAGTTAAATGAAGCTCTGAAAATGTTATTCCCTCAGAAGATGATGGTGACATTGTTGAGATGTATTTCCGTTTTAACAAGTAGTTGCTTCACTCGATTTTTTTGTTCCTTAGCCCTACTAATTCGTATTATTCGGCTCAAATTGTGACCACATTTGATGCAAAACTTGAAGGTTTCAGCGGTTATTGTAAAACATTCGTCGCATCTTAACAAGTTTTTTGTGCAATTATTGATTATAACGAATTGTTTTCGAAAAATTGATGTTATTTCAAAATAAAGAATAATAATAATATTATTGATCTTTCCTTTCATACTTTTTAATACCCTAATAGCTTGAAATATGATATGCAGGACAACGTCTGCCGGGTCCGCTAGTGTTAATATAAAATTAAAATAAATATACCGTGTTTGTATTCACGTGAAAGAGCTTCACGAGTGCTTTATGCTTGTACATAATTACAAGAATGCTTTAATGATGTTAAATATGAGCGATAAGAGTAAAGCGCGGATCACGGGAACTGTGAATCGCTTTATGCAATGTAGAGCAGTGTGACCATTATTAGAAATTATATGTAATGCACTATTGAAAACGACATAAGCTGGGAGTAACTCCACGCGGTGAAGGCGGAAACAGCTTGATAACTGGCTAAATCTCCCATAGAAAGGCCTCTGCACTATATGCCTTCGGGCTTATGTTGTATATGTGCGTGTAGATGTAATATGTCAAGTACCTAGTTTTTAGTTCATCAGTTTAACTTTTGTTAATAATATGCGCCACAAATACACTTTAACACCAAAATAGTACAAATAAAAAAAAGTTAAAAACTAAAACCCAACTACGACAAAAAACGACGCTGAAAAAGTATAAAACAAGATTTTCAGAATACTGAACTGAACAAAGTTGCTAATGTAGTTGCAAGTAAATGGACACAGTAGTAATGTCATAGAATACTATTCTGAAGTATGCAATATTCACTATGTAGAGATAAATTTTCATGTTTGGAAAGGCGTAGTCAAACGTTACATATACCTACCTACCGTAGCACCTTGACAACGTGTGACTACGCCTTTCCAAACATAAAAATTTATTAGTAAAAATATATTATTATAATATATTATAAGTTTTAGTTTTTTAACTTTTTTAAAAGTTGATGTTATTCGCGATTTCTGGCGAATAAATTCTGGACGATGATTGTAAATTGTTTCCAAGGAACGATTCCTTTTCTTTTTTAAAGGGTTTAGCTTATTATGTTTAAGCTCTATTATCTAAAGGAGTAACTTGCGAAATATTAGTAATAAAAAAAAATACTACTAATTTATTTTACTAATTTAAATAATTACTCTTAATTTTTTTTACTATGGTCAGTAGATTTAACAAAAAAATCTCTATCTGTCTGCTCTGGCTAATCTCCAAAACGACTAGACCGATATCGATGAAATTTAGCATGAAGGCACTTTGAACCCTGCAAAAGAACGCAGGCCACGACATTACTTACCTACGACATATCGAGTTACTTATTCAGGCATGTGACATGTTTACCTTGAAATTGTTATTTTTTTTGTGTTCGTTATCTGGTTTTTTTGTGCCGTTTTTTATTCTTTATCTGTCTCATATACCTAAACTTATTTTCTTTCTTTCTTGCCTTCTACCACGCGGGTAAAGCTGCATACGGCGGCTAGTTGTTTATCATTAAATACACTTAAATACAAACACTGCTTTTCTATGATAAGGTAACCTATTATCATAAAACCCTTAATATTATCCAAACTAATAATTAGAACAGTGTCAGACGGTCTTATAGAGAATGTATTTTGACATTGGGTTTTAGGGTACGATCTATTTATAAACGGAGGCGGACTTATGTCGATGCCTCTTGGATCAGGGCTGCGCCTTGGTTAAAAAAGAAATCGTGGCTCTGGCGAATAGGCAAGTGAAGAAACACGGGTGGGTTTTAGCCAGCAGTGCCCTGACTTACACCCTCCGCTCCGGCCCAGAGGTCGTTTGGATGATCATACTCATGCCAAACAAAAACAAAAAAAAAAAAAAGCCAAAAAAGGCGTGGACCTTATGTGTGCTTCTTTCATCATCATCATCATTATTTTGCTGAAAGACGTCCTCTGCTCGACATTGGCCTCCCAATTGGCTATCCAATATCTTCGACTGGAAGTTCTCCTGTGCTTCTCGCATCCAACAGGCTTCTGCGGCTTTCAGTCTTTGGTCCATCTGGTGAGAAGCTTCAACGCTACACCGTCTCTTGCTTGCTCGTTGTGCTGATCATCATCATGATCGTTTCAGCCGAAAGACTTCCACTGCTGACCTATGTCTCCCCCAAGCGATCTCCTTACACGATGACCGGTCCTGCGCCACCAGGATTGTGCTTTATTATAGCTCATACTACCCGAAGATGATTACCAATTTACATGCAGCAGTACGTAGTATGGTGCCGTCCTTGTCACACTTTAAAGACTTTTCATAAAGAAAAGAAAAGAAAAAAAAAATATTCAAATACCCGCTCATCGACCCCACTCCGGTCTCACTGTCCTATGTTCATTACGTTTTTTTTGTGCTGTCCGAGTCACACGCATCATTTTGTGCAAAAAATTACCGTTGCGACTAAGTTGTTTCCAGATTGTCCAATCTGATTTTGCGTAATCATGGTGAAGAAAAGTTCACGTTCGAAAGATATTGATGATTATAGTGGTTTATTTAAGAAATTAAAGAAATTAGGGAAAAAGTGAAACATAGATCTAGATTGAGATTGCCTTCAACGTCATCCTAAAGTGATCAGGTTAAGCGTGATACTCACCAAGAGGAAGTTATTGAAAGTAAGTAGCCTAATCTGTAGCTGCTAATATAGATGTCTAGTAGGTACCTACAATGCGCAAGCGCCTGCCGCCACGCGCCGCCCGTCAGGCGCCACTCTGTCGGCCTCGGGTACCGGTACGATCCTGCGTTGCCGCTGTCACAGCACCGCTAAAAATTGTTTTTTATCTACCTTTTTTATTAACTTTATATAACAAAAGTTTTATGTAAATCATGAAACAAGTTTTATTGGTACTAAGTATATTTAAACTAGTTATTAGATGGTAATAAGCAAAGATTAATCGAACTATAAAATGAGATAAAATGTATGTATTTGTAGTCGTATAAGTAGCTAGGTATTAAATGTATGAACGTAATGTAACGTCTATATTAAATCGCGATATTGTTACCTATAAACATCGCTCGGTGTAAACCGCCTATGAGCGTTGACCTACCTATTTTTTGTTTTTTATTTACTTCGTTTATATTGCGCCTAAGTCTTATAAAAGTATTTACCTAATGTGCTCCGCGTAAATCGTGTCTGAGCGTAAAGTACTTGCACACCTTGCTCCGCGTAAATCGCGTGTCTGAGCGTAAAGTACTTGCACACCTTGCTCCGCGTAAATCGCGTGTCTGAGCGTAAAGTACTTGCACACCTTGCTCCGCGTAAATCGCGTCTGAGCGTAAAGTACTTGCATACTTTGCTCCGCGTCAATCGCGTCTGAGCATAAAGTGCCTACTTGTATACCTTGCTCCGCGTAAATCTCGTCCGAGCAAAAAAGTACTTGCATACCTTGCTCCGCGTAAATCGCGTCCGAGCATAAATTACTTGCATACCTTGCTCCGCGTAAATCGCGTCTGAGCGTAAAGTACTTATCCCAACTTGCTTCGCATAAGTCGCATCTGAACGGAAAGTGCTTGCATAACTTGCTCTGCGTAAATCGCGTCTGAGCCTGGATTACCTATTTACATCCGCGTTAATCGCGTTGCATTACTAGAATGGCTACCAATATTGTTATTATAAAGATTTTGCTTGCTATTTGCTATAAAAGAGAGATTCTTGATATGTTAGGAGATGATCCTTCCTTGGATAAAAGTTTTAGTGAAACCTTACATGAAGACATTGCATCCAGGTGCGAGCACACAAGTAAAGAAAAGCCAGCTGATCGAATAAAAGAATATTTGCCTCCAGAAAACTGTTCTCACCTAAAAGACCCGGCGTAGAATCTCGAGATCAAAGCTGCGCTTACAGAAACAATTAATAAGAGAGATGTTTACAGCCAAAGTCACCAGAATCAGCTTGGTAGTGGTCTGGCTGCGCTCGGAAAAGCGATCAATATAGCTCTAAAAATAAAACAGATTTCCGAGATATCATAAAGCCACTCAGTGATGCAGCTAAACTTTTTTGTGATATACACTATAAAGAATCTCTCTCAAGACGGTTTGCCGCTATAAATACTCTAAATAAGCAAACCCGACGTACTATAAGAAATACGCAAATAGACAATTTTTTATATTTGGTTCAGAGTTGGCCGAACACTTGAAATCGTCCAAAACTATATCAAAATCTAGTATGGAACTACGCCCTCGTATGCCAGCAGTGCGATCTGCCATTAAAACACAGCACGCGCTCTAATCTGGTCCATCCATATCAGCGCGTCGAGGAGCTTTAAACGCGAGGGGGGCGTCGCGGACTGCCACCGCCGGGCCGCGAGTGTATCCGCCCCACTAGACGGCCCGACAGCCGCTGTCGCGCAACCGCAACCCGATGCACACCAGGAGCCACACACGGTACCGCTCAAGGAGGAACTGACTTCAGAACCAGAGGTACACTCATCAATTGTCGGCAGATTGCAGTTTTATTATAATTATTGGTGTACTATTACGAATGACTCCAATATTCTATCTTGGGGTCAAGGTTATAAAATTCCCTTTAAGGAGGAACCCGTACAAAAAATAATACCTAAAAATGACCGATTTTCTTCTTGTGAATCTAAAATAATCCAAGAATCTGTACTTAAACATCTTGATCCAAAATATATTTCATTGTGGAACCCCTGTGATGATCAGTTTTTTGTCGCCCGTATTCACAGTTCTAAAACCGAATGGTGAACATCATTTTACACTAAATTTAAAGGAACTAAATAAATTCATCAAAGTGGAGCATTTTAAAATGGAGCATTACCGTACTGCACTAAAGCTCCTAGACCAAAAGTAATTTATGGCTACATTTGATTTAAAGGATGCTTAGGCTCACTTTTTGATAACAATTAATAATGAAGAACGTAAAAAGCTACGCTTTTATTGGAATTCACAACTTTATGAGTTTAATGTTATACCATTTGAGCTTTGCACTGCTCCACTTGTTTTCACAAAGCTACTAAAACCTGAATTACAATCTCTACGTTCGGACGGCTAAATGTCGGTTAATTACCTATACGATTTTTTATGTATTGGCTCTAACAGTGAGTGCGTTGGAATGTTACTGCTACAAGAGAAATATTAGAATCATTTGGACTCCTAATAAATAATTTAAAAAGGACCAGTTGACACGAAAATTCGCATTAATAACGCAGTCAGGTCTTTTTCACAAACGAAAATGTGCAGAATAAGACAACTTGTGGAATTTCTAGGACTTTTGACATCAGCATGCCCAGCCGTACAGTACGGTTTGGTGTATACTAGGCAAAAAGAACGCGACAAATTCTTAGCTTTATACTATTCTGATAATTATAATAAGCGTATGGTTTTGCCTAGCTGTCTACAGCCAGATTTTAAATGGTGGAGTGACAATATTGAAACAAGCTATTCATCTATTCAAAGTAATGATTATTTACTAGAAATATTTTGCGATGCATCTCGTACAGATTGGCGAGTACCATGTAACAGCGAAATACCTGGTGGTAATTGGAGTGCAAGAGAGATTAAAAATCATATTAACTTCTTAGAACTAAAAGCTGCCTTTTATGCGATAAAAATGTTTGGCTCTCATTTAAGTAATTGCAATTTCCTTCTCAAAATAGATAATACAACATCCATTGCTTACATTAATAAATTGGGAGGAATACAACACACTCGCTTAAACGATCTTACACGACATATGGAAGTG
>JADWQK010002501.1:0-264265 GCA_017933935.1 Sesamia nonagrioides | reverse complement strand
AACATTTAAATCAAAGTTGAAGTGGTGTCAGGACAATGAAACCCAGATTAAAATGGACATCATTGCAACCCTTCACGAAGATAATAAATTCAGTTCTTTTTGGAAGCAAACCAATTCTTTGAATCCCAGACCGAGTCTACCATCAAACGTTGATGACTTGTCACAGAACAGTGATATAGCCGGCATGTTCATGAACCACTTTAGAGTTGTTCCGCATTTTGTAAGTACGTCGATGCGAGGCACTCAAGCCCCGTGTGAGGGCGATTCTCATTTAAGGTTCAGCGTGAAAGACGTAAAAGACGCGTTGAAAAGTATGAAGCGAGGTAGGTCGCCTGGGCACGATGGTTTGAGTGTTGAGCATTTAAGGTCCGCTGGTGTACATTTGCCTAGGCTACTCGCTATGTTCTTCAATTTTTGTATGGGTCACTCTTATCTGCCTGACGATCTCGTACGAACTGTTGTGATTCCTATTGTTAAAAAGAAGACCGGTAATTTGATAATGGGCTAGAATGTGGGGTAACGCAGGGGGGGGGTTGACCTCGCCCAGCCTTTTTAACTTGTACATAGATCGTCTGGTTGGTGAGCTGAGTAGCACTCTGGTTGAATGTTCTGTTGATGGCAAAATGATTAACAACATAAGCTATGCTGATGACATGGTGCTGCTCAGCCCATCAATCTGTGGACTAAGGAAGTTAGTGGCTGTGTGTGAAAGGTATGCGGGGGCCCATGGCTTGAGGTATAATGCCACTAAAAGTGATATTATGGTATTTGAAGTTCGTAATAATACACCCACGAATATACCACCGGTGATGTTACAAGGAACACCATTAAAAGTGGTCTCTCAATTTAAATACCTCGGTCATGTGGTGACGGATTCTCTCAACGCTGACCAGGATATAGATAGGGAGCACTGAGCAGGTAAAACTGACGCTCTTTAGAGCTTACTGCCAGTCGTTTTACTCGTGCAGCTTGTGGGTTAGGTATACGCAAAAGGCTTACAACGCTCTGCGCATCCAGTATAACAATGGGCTGACGATGTTGTTGAGGCTGCCTCGGTTTTGCAGTGCATCAGGCATGTTCGCGGAAGCGCGAATTGATGACTTTTATGCTATCATTCGCAAACGGTGTGCTTCGATGTTGCGGCGATTTCGGGGCAGCCCGAACAGTATCTTAGCTACACTGGCGGACAAGGTCGACGGACCTTTTATTAGGCTCTGGGCGGACAGACATGTGCGTGCACATATTCATGTCGCCAACTGATCCTCTTTTATTCTGTTTCTGTTTCACAAACATAGGATAAGTTTTTTACTAACAACAGGGCCCTGCCTGAAATAAAATGTTTGAATATGAAAAACAATATTTTAATATTTTATGTAACTTCAAATTTATCATTTTCGCAATTTTTCCTTTATCTGTCTGTTATAACGTTGCTTCGTGCCGAATTTCAAGATTCTGAGTTGACGGGAAGTACTTTGTAGGTTTTGATTTCCTAGCGTATGACGGAAATTCGTCTAAGGTGTCGGTATAAACTGCTGTATCTTTTGATCGCGTTAACTCAGAAGTTTGATTTTTTCACGGCTTAAAGGGACAATAGACCTAGGTATTTGGTATAAATTTCAATTTGATACCTTTATTCGTTCGTGAGAAATAAGGTAGTAAGTTTCATTTTATTAAAATATTTTTATTATATTATATAACTAAAAAATGTGATTTTCGCAATTTTTCCTATATTTGCATTCTAAGACAATACTTCGTGCCAAAGTTCAAGATTCTAAGTTTACGGGAAGTATCCTGTAGGTTTTGATTCACCAGCGGTGACGGAAATTCGTCTAAGGTGTTGGTATAAACTGCTGTATCTTTTGATCGCGTTAACTTAGAAGTTTGATTTTTTCACTGCTTATAGGGACAATAGACCTAGGTATTTGGTATAAATTTCAATTTCATACCTTTATTCGTTCGTGAGAAATAAGGTAGTAAGTTTCATTTTATTAAAATATTTTCATTATATTATATAACTAAAAAAATGTCATTTTCGCATTTTTTCCTATATTTGCATTATATGACAATGCTTCATGCCAAATTTCAAGATTCTAAGTTTACGGGAAGTATCCTGTAGGTTTTGATTCCTTTGCGAGTGTCGAAAATTTGTTGAAAATATCGACATAATCGGCTGTATCTTTTTATTGGCTTGGCTTAGAAGTTTGATATTTTCACAGCTTAAAGGGACAATAGACCTGAGTATTTCATGTGAATTTCAGCTTGATACGTTCTTGAGATAAAGGGTCTTGACAGACAGACAGACAGACAGACATACAGGCGGACAACAAAGTGATCCTATAAGGGTTCCGTTTTTTCCTTTTGAGGTACGGAACCCTAAAAACAAATACATATACTATAATATTATTTACACAAAGCTTCCTTTTGCAGAAAAATATCAAAACATCTGACTAATACAATATCCGGTCAGACTGGACGCTGACGGCAGCATATTTGGAAAAGGCCTGCAAGCAAACGACGTATTTCGTTTGCTTTAATTCCTATAAGACCACAATGAAAGTATGAGCATTTCTAGAAATAACGCAATGAAATAACAACTTAAATTCAGTCTCTTGATTTTAATTGATTTTTGCATAAGCTTGATGAGTAGGTAGTGTTTGTACTATGTTAAAGTAAAGTGTTGTAAATTGTTGAGGAATTCAAAAAAATTCAAATTCAATGTAAAATAATTGTTGTGGAGATCTATTGTAGACCTTCATTTAAACCTATATGTGTGTAAAGTTTTCATCAATATAAATGAATTAAGTCCAAACACAAGGTAACTATTGTAAACCTTTGAGGAGTTCCCTTAACTGGCCTTTGTCTTCATCATCAGAGCTTTAATGACAATCACATCTCATTTAGGTGTAAAGTTCTTATCAATATAAATTTATTAAGCACAAACACGAGGCAGCTGATGTGAATCGTTAAGGAGATCCCTCGGCTGTCTCCCGGCTCCATCATCAAGTCCGAACTTTACTAATTTGTAGTGCGTTAAAATACTTAATGAGAAAACATAGAAATGCACTAGGCGCCCCTATGATTTTTTAAATTTCTCCTATGTTTCCTTAGTCTTCCATCTTCTTCTTCCTCAGCCTATAGATGTCCACTGCTGGACAAAGGCCTCCCCCAAGGCTTTCCACGATGACCGGTCTTGTGCTGCCCGCATCCATCGGCTTCCCGCGACCTTCACTAGGTCATCGCTCCACCTTGTTGTTCCATCATCAGACCCTAATTTTCTTAACATGAGACTACCTTGAAGATATAATCTTTCTAATTAAAAAAAAAAAAATATGTGGCACTCGGGAACTGCCGCGGTAAAGCTATTGCATAGCATTTTTTATCAACTTATGCAATAGGGTATTTGACTAAAAAAACCTGATTAGTCCGTCAGTCAGATTTCCAAAAAATACTCATCATCATCATTTCAGCCGAAAGACGTCCACTGCTGGATATAGGCCTCCCCCAAGGTTCTCCACGACGACCGGTCCTGCGCCTCCCGCATCCAGCGGTTTCCCGCGACCTACACTAGGTCGTCGGTCGGTCCACTTTGTCGGGGGCCTACCCAAAAAATACTAGACACATATTTTTTTCTTTTTTCATATAAACAAAAAATGAATACGACACAGTGCTTTGAAAACTCGTGTGACGTCACTGCACGCTACACTTTTTAGCGGCCAGTGACGTCACCAGCCATCACTCCTGATCTTTAATGCCTATTATATTTGTCAATTTTTATTGATTTGATAAAACAAAATATACGAAATGTAAAACGTATATAATAAACCTCTCCAATATTTTTCTATAATCTGAATGACGGACTAATTAGTTTTTTTCAGTCAAATACCCTATTATTCATATTATAGTAAAGTTATCCGCAAACAAACATAAAAAACGTATAACCTCCTCCCTTTTGAAATCGGTTAAAAAAACGAACACCAAAATGAACATCAATCACAGATACACTTTATGATAGTATTATACTCTATGCGACATGCGGTGCGTGAGCGAGCAAGCAGATGCTTTCTCGCTCACGCGCCGACCGCTATGCTAGCGGACCGCGCGATGACGAACGACACGGGTTCCCCCTTCGAGAGCTTGTGGCATACTGAATCTCAATAGCTCGGGCAAGAGAAATGATGGGAATACGCTCAGATTGTTGAATAAAATTTTTGTTTAGGTCGTTTTAAAAAATATTTCTACAATAATGTTCGTCATGAAATTGCCTATCCATTAGTGTAAGAACGAAATATAAATAATGCTTACTTTTTGAGGAGATGAATGTTTTTCATAATTATTTCTCTTGACAGAGGTTTCGTTGTGAAGGAATTATTTAAACATTATGCTTAGTAAAAAAAAAAAAAATATCTACAATTTTGGAGCCAAGATTATGGAGAAAATTTATGTATTTTTAATATGTTGATATTTCTTTTGGATAAAGAGTAGATAGCTCCGAAAAACTACATAAAAACGGCCTGCGGTGTGTTTTTTCTCTGGAGCCGCCTTAAAACGGTCTCCATAGCCTGGAGCACAGTAGAAAAGTAGCCAGCCTGTCGGTATTCTATAGGATGCATTTTGGAGAGTGTGCGAGGGGATTGCATGACTTAATTCCGCATCTCCGTTATCGGACGACCCGTCGTACGGCCAGTTTCCACCCTTACGTTGTTGACACCACAACACGAACGAAGCGTTTCGCCTCTTCTTTTTTACCGCGTACGATGAGGGACTAGAACAGGTTGCCAGCGACGGTGTTTCCGTCGGACTACAATTAAAGTGTTTTCAAGGCTAGAGTGAATAGGCTCTTAATAAACTAGTGCACTTTACCATCAACGATTGCGTCACTGCTTACCATCAGGCAGGATTGCGGTCAAGCGCTGGTTTATAATTTATAAAAATGCAACTAATAAGCAGCATTTCAAAACTCCAGAAAAGTCGTCGTAACATGGAGAATTTTGTGGATATTTTAATTGCAATATTTTTTCAGATCACTTGGGTGGACAATGATGGGGGTGTCCTGACACACGGTGTAAATTACACAGTAGTACCAATGTCCGATGGTCGAAGATTCACTGCAAGGTAAGTTTTATAAAACCAAGTTATTATGATTAAAGTATACATATCTTAAACTCTATGTACAAGTATAAAAATGTGCTGTACAAAAAGCGGACACAATGCTCGAAACATTTTGCACCAGTCAACATAAGGGTATAGAAAATATGTTACATGGCTAACAAATGTCTTGCCGTGGTGCCTCCGCAAGGCCGGAACAAACGGGATAGACCAAAGAAATTCTGGATTGACGTCATAAAAGATGACATGCGAGCTACCATTCTCACACCACAGGATGTTAAAGATCGCGCGAAATGGAGGAGAATGAGGAAGAAAGCAGGGCCCGGGCTCCAACGCGAAAGCCGCGGATGCAACCGGGACTGAAAGCGGAGACGATGATGAATTTTAGGATATAGAGGCAAAAATGGTGACTGTAATGTATAAGTTAAATAGCTAAGAAATGACGATAAAATACAAGAACATATACTAATACAAATATAGATAAAGGCATATAAACAAAATGAGGTAGGAGAACAAATATTGGTGAGGAGAAAATGAATCAAATTAGCACTGCGATGACAAAGGAATCTTTGACGGATATGTTCAAGTGATTTCACTTGAGTCTGAGTGACACTGAAGTTCAGAATGAGCGCTTTCCACAATGATACCACATGGACAATGAAAGAAACAAGGACAGAAAAGAACGGTCAAAAGGACACCGTAGAAGACGAACTTTATTTGTAACATTTAGAAAAAAATAATTATTGTATACTGAAGCTCACATATCACACTTTACGAAATCGGCATATCTTGGAACCAAAATTTAAAAAAAAAAATGTTACAGCTACCAAAACGCGAAGAGCGTCTATGTCCACATTATAGGCTGATTGTGTGTCTCCTTTAAAACTGCTGAAGTCAGAAGGTCACAAAATATATCCTAGATAATTACAATAATGATGATGATATTTGGGATATTATTTTATAACTGACAGTTTTTTTTTTATTTTCTTCATTAGAGTGAGTTTCTCGTCTTCCTTTTAGGGATCCTTTTATTCACACTTTTTTAGATAAGGAAGTATTTTGTGTCTCAAATGTAGGTCTACAAAGATTTTTTTCTGTCCTCAGGTCTGTACTTCGGCTGCGACCAAGAAGACACCACCATAACCAGACCCTCATATGCCAAGCACAAAATACTGCAGACCGAGCTTACAGAGCTGTTACCATCAAGCTTCAGGTGAGTTTCTTTTCGTTATGTTCCTTTAACTATAAACGAATGTGGACGAAATGCGTCTGCTTTATAGCAACGTATCACTCATGTGGTATGAGTACATTCTCAAATACACGAGGGATATGTTGTCAACTGCAGCCATCGACATACGCTGCAGTAGTCGATCCATCGATGGTAGCAGTTGATGATGCGTCGACTGCAACGTGTAAAGTACATGCTTAAATGCACAAGCAGCACGTTGCTAACCACAGAAGCAACTGCAGTCGACACATGTCTGCTGCAAAGGGCCGCTTGTGAATACAAAAGCTACGCCAATGAGCCGCTTATGTATATGAGCACGAACCGTTTTGTACTTTCAATCTCCTTGAGAAAGAGCCGCGAATTTACGCAATTTTTCTTTTCCTTTTAGATGAACGTTTATTTTACATTCATATCTTATTCAGTCTATTTGATTTCTTTGTAATGTGTTTTTAAGCTTAGCCTTAAGGTTTATCACTCTAACAGCGGCGTTTTCTAAGGCAGGTCAAAAATTTTGACTTTTTTTTAAGTTTCTAGAGGTGTTATCTCTCTATAGGTAAAGCATATAAACGGTATTTTTCTCGTGTCTGATAAGGCTAAGGGTGTCCATAGAAATTTGATGCAACAGTTCTTGCCAGCTAAGGTACAGACATATGGCGAAGGACAGGTGATTTAGTGGACGGTTTTATATAATTTTAATGATCAAAAATTCTGATTCACAGCCTATCTATACTAATATTATAAATGCGAAAGTAACTCTGTTTGTCTGTCTGTCTGTTACGCTTTCCCGCCTAAACCTCTCAACCGATTTTGATGAAATTTGGCACAGACAATCTATAGACCCTGAGCAAAACATAGGCTACCTTTTATCCCGGAAACGTTTGATATTCCCGAGGTAAATCTAAAAAGCGCGATATAACCGACCTCCACGCGGGCGAAGCCGCGGGCGGAAAGCTAATTTTGAATAAATGGTTTTTCATTATTTAGTAAGTCTTTTACAGTGAAACCTTCTTTGTGATTTGAAAGTCCATGAAACGAAAAAGCGACAGTAAAAAGAAACAGATACATAAGTTCATAAGATTTAACATGGGAGATAAGGAGATAGGATGCATTATACTTGAACACAACACCATCTATTGAAAATTTTGAGAATTACTACGGCTATTCGTCAGAACAAAAATGATAGTTGTAACTTTTCAAATAATTTCAAATAAAGAATACATGGAGCGCTGGTGTCAAGTTCCAATTTTGACACGAGAATATTATTGATATGTTATCTATTGTTTAGGTTAGGCTACTATTGGGTATTGTTTTCGGGATTCACAACTGTTTTCTTTATCAATACATATAAATCTATACCAGTAGACAGGCTCCGTGGCGTAGCGGTAGCGGACGCGGCCGCTGCGCAAGGTGGCGCGGGTTCGATCCCCGCATAGTGCAAATATTTGTATGCATGAATAAGAATATTTGCACTGGTCTGGTCGTGCCTCGGAAAGCACGTCAAGCCGTTGGTCCCGGTTGCCATACGAACATCTAGTGGTAGTCGTTAAAGGGTTGTTGGAGCCTTCAAAAAGTCCAACAATTGGCCAGCTGCAATGCTTCGATGTCGCCTTCGGGTTATGGAGGACAGACGGCAGTCGCTTCACGGAAAATGTCGAAGTTTAGCCATATCAGCAGTTAGACTGGTAAAAGCGGACCTCAGACTCCAAAGCTGAAAAAGCTTCGGATGCGACTGGGATTAACGCTGGGATGATGATGATGATGACAAAACCATCTAATGAACATTTTGAGAATTACTAGGGCCATTCGTCAGAACAAAAATTATAGTTGTAACTTCGCTCAAAAAATTTCAAATAAAGAATACATGGAGCGCTGGTGTCAAGTTCCAATTTTGACACGAGAATATTATTGATATGTTATCTATTCTTTAGTTTAGGCTACTATTGGTTATTGTTTTCGGAATTCACAACTGTTTTCTTTATCTATACATATAAATCTATACCAGTACTGTAGTTATATAACAAAGAAATTGGCATATGATCTTACATTAAATAAGCCTTTGGTATTATATTGGCGCCGATTCTCTTGTTCCCAAACTAAACTAATTTTAAGTTAAGTTCATCTTTTTCTTTCTATATTATTAAGAAAAGGATAGAAGATAACATTTTAGTTTAATCCTGTCAAATTAAGATACTCCCTGGACAGTTTAGATACGATTATAAACATGGCGACCATAAATACGTCAATTTACGTTAGGAGCGGGCTCATTCTCTCGGAGCGGGCTTTTTCTCGGTGGTAGGCGACAACATCAGCCACCGGCATAAGTTACCACCCACCAGACAAAGTCTTGCCGCCAAGCGATTCGTCGTGTTCCGGCATGATGTCTGGTGAAGCCGTACGGAGAACGGGTCTGAGCAGTTGTGTTGCGATGTGTGCCGGGTACGATGTGCCTAATGTTGTTGTGTCGGGAGTTTGGTCGTGGAGGGTCTCCAGATCATTCTCTAGCGCAGCATCGTTGGTCGTGTTGTTGGGTTACATTGCATCACCTCGCTCAACTGCCGTCTTCCTTCCTATTCACTCAGTTTTTTTGAGTGAATAGACTTAATAAGCTAGTGCGCTTTACCACCAACGATTGCGTCACTGCTTACCATCAGGCGGGATTGCAGTCAAGCACTAGTTTATAACTATTAAAAAAAAAAATCTAAATAAAAAGATGCATTGAATACCAATTTAGTTTAGTCCATTGTCGTGTATTCTGTATTCTATATCTGAATAAATCTATATCATGAAATCTAAAATAATCATCTAACTTTGTTTCATCATGATTATTAATTAAAAAACCCACAATATTATTCTCTTCTCGAAAATTAACATTTGTCTCTTTATCTTGATACCAAAATTTTGAAGGTCTCACTTTTGCCATGTTTGAATTATACAGACGACAGCACATGAAGCTACTACAACCTCTCTTTCTTAATTAGATGTTCAACTTTATCTCTAAAGCAGTAAGGCTCAAGGTTGCAAGGGAATATTTCACAGTTTTCTTTTTATAAATTATAAACTAGCGCTTGACCGTAATCCCGCCTAATGGTAAGCAGTGATGCGATCGTTGATGGTAAGCGCGCTAGTTTATTAAGAGCCAAAACACTGAAATTGTGGTGTGACCCGTGTGACGGCACACCGCCGCCCGTAAATCGTTCCAGTCCCTCGATGTACGCGGTATAAAAGAAGAAGCGAAACGCCTCGTCCGGATTGTAGTGGTGTCAACAACATGAGGGTGAAAAGTCGCCGTACGACAGGTCGTCCGATGGTGGAACGGAGATGGGGGAATTAAATAATGAAATTCCCTTGCACACTCACCAGAATGCATCCTATAGAAGACCGAAAGGCTGGCCACTCTACGCCTGTGCTCCAGGCTTTGGAGACCGTTTCGAGTTAAATCTGGGTCGCCAATCAGCCTCTTCGCACGCCTCTCCACTGAATCCAAAGTAGCCAGGTGAATTTCGCAGCACTAGCCCAAATGTGACTGCAGTACTCCATACACGAGCGGACTTGTGCTTTGTACAAAATTAGAAGCTGCCCTGGTGTGAAGTACCGCCGGGCCTTTGCGATGACGCCAAGTTTTCTGGCAGCCACCTTGGCTTTGGACTCAATGAACCGGTACTCAATTAGTTTGTGGTAGCTTGACCTACTGTTGTCCCTTCACGTTTTCTTTTGTATAAAAAATATAATTTGGAAACGCCAATTTTTTTTAAATATTGATAGGTATGAAATTGCGACAAATTAGACAATTATATTTCAAATTCATATAATATTATAACTTCACGATCTTGAGCACACAACTTACATAATTACTCTAATTCAAGTTGAAGTTACTTTGACAGACTGTTTTAATATTCCTTTACAGGAATACTAAATGCCTCATGTAGTATAAATTAGGTAATTATATAAATGGTACCAGACACGTTAGGTCTCAAATCAGATTCTCGGTACAACTTAGCAGTTCTTGTTAAGTTACCAATTACGAACAATTATAACGTTAATGAGGACTTACATCTGAGAGGTATTTGGTTACATTTGGTTTATCTTGTGTATCTGATCCTCTATACTTGAGTTTGACAAATATTTGTGGTTTCGCTACGGTTTGAGTGGGAGCAATGAATGGTAAATTTGCTGTCGTGTATTTTGAGTGAGCACGAATATTGGTTGAAAGGTTCTAAATGCTCGGTATATTTTGGACCAAGATGATAATGAAGATCTCAATGCTTTAGCTGATATTTATACAATAAGTAAAGAAAACCCTGTCCCACCCAGGAGGATAATAAAGATTAGGTAAACACATGACCAAATACAATATAAAATTTTACGTAATCATCATAGTAACAATACTAGTAATGAATTTTGAAATATTCTTTTTTTCCCGAGAATTAATTCCAACTTCCCCAAAATTTGGTAATTTTTAAAAAGTGATAACACCATTTTGACGGTATAAGCTATTAATATTATAAGCGATGCGACCACGTGCCGCGTGCCCTGCCCCCCGTCGCCCGCGCATAGATTGCCTACCGCACATGTATTAAATTACCTCTTTTTGCGAAATAATATTTTTTTTAGGGGGATTTTTTTTAAGTTTAGCCCGGCTTTGTGGGCATTAGTAGAAATAGATGTCGATACCTAACAATACCTTCACGGGTCGGACAGGGTTTTCTTTAGGTACATATTGTGATGACAGTAATTTATTTTTATACAACAAAATTTTTTGTTTATGCGAAACCCGAAACACGTGTCCAGTATTTTCAAGTAAAGAATCTATGTACAAAATTTCAAAAAGATATCATGGAAAACCACAAAGTTATGAGCTTGTTATTCCTACTTGTCTGTCCCAACAAAATTATGGCCCACGCTCCGTTCGGTCGGGCGAGCGCCGTGCATTGATCTCTGACGTCAGCTGTTGCGCGAGCAAAAATAATTAAAACTACGAAAATTGTTGTTATATTAAACCTGTTGTGTGTACAGACTTTTAAAATCGCAGTTTATCTTGTTTTGTAACTAAAAAACCTTATTACAAGAACGTTAAGGTCTTCGCTATCCAAGAATTGGTATAACTAATTTAATAAAATAATGCATTATACATGTTAAATTAAAAATCAGTGTATGTATTATGTTTATAACATATATTCTAATTGGGGTGTTTGAAGGTATGCGTTAGTTACAGTCAAGGACTTGCAGTCAAGCACTAGTTTATAATTATTAAAAAAAAAAAAATTACATGTTGTATATATATATTATTTAATATATATGTGTGTTAAAAATTCATCCGCATGAACTGTACTCATTACATAATACTATTACGACTTACTACTAGACTTCTCTCGGTGGTAGGCAACTACATCAGCTGCCGGCTGCGCCGCCAAGCGATTCGTCGTGTTCCGGCATGATGTCTGGTGAAGCCGTACGGAGGACGGGTCTGAGCAGTTGTGTTGCGATGTGTACCGGGTACGATGTGCCTAATGTTGTTGTGTCGGGAGTTTGGTCATGGAGGGTCTCCAGATCATCCTCTGGCGCAGCATCGTTGGTCGTGTTGTTGGGTTAAACATTGCATCACCTCGCTCAACTGCCGTCTTCCTTCCTATTCACTCAGTTTTTTTTTTAAGTGAATAGGCTTAATAAGCTAGTGCGTTTTACCATCAACGATTGCATCACTGCTTACCATTAGGCGGGATTGCAGTCAAGCACTAGTAAAAAAGTACTAGACACCACAGAGACAGACACAATCATATCAGATCAAGAGCACAGGCCTGTAAACGAATGAGTCAGGTTCAATGGTTTCAGCATGAATAACTCAGGCTTTTACGAAAGCTGATGTATCGATGAACGTAAACTAAAAAATCGTCATGCTACCACTCTAAGGCCGCTGCCTCGAATCTTGCGGGCAGCGGGGCGGCGGCGGCAGCGGCGCGGTAGCCGAGCGGGCATCGAAGACCCGTTCTCGAAACTAGCGGGCAGATCACGCGTCACTATAGCCATAGAGTTTTATTCTATGCTATAGCAGCGTAGTTTTGTGTTCACGATTGTGTTGACGAGATATTTGTTTTTATTCGCGAAAGAAATGTCTGAACAATGGCGGCAACATCTTTTTGATTCAAATTTATTCCTAACGCTCGATCACCGCTCGCTGCCCGCAAGATTCGAGCGAGATAAGTACACCGCTCGCTGCCCGTCACCGCCCCGATGCCGCGCCGCTGTTTTCGAGAACAGGTCCGTTTGATTTTACGTATAAGATCTTGCCGCTCACTCGCCGCCGCCGCCGCTCCGCTGCCCACAAGATTAGAGGCAGAGGCCTAAGAAGCTGAGCCAAAAGTCAGGAGGAACACTAAACTAAAACGAAATATTGTAACGAAGTAAGCTCGGAATAGCAATGGGTTACGATCCACCGCATCGTATCCCGTCTCAAGCGAACGAAATCGTGGGTAGAAGCTAATGGAAGATATGTAGGTATGTCTTGTCGGTACTTACACAACCCACGTAGAAAGAAATATAAAGCTAGTTTTTCATATCGCAAACTAGTTCACGTATATTTTCACAATAAAACAGGACGACATGAACATAACATATAAGCAAAGCTCACATTTCTTCTTCAATTCTCGTGCAGTGATCTAGATTTTCTAGATTTTGCTCGAATAAATAAAAAATATGAAGCACGTAGATTTTATTAGATTCTTGTCATTCTGCTCGTGTGAGCTAATGAAGTGAAATGAGTTATTATGTCGCAAGTGTGGATATGAAATGCGCTAGATTAAAGTTGCAGTGAAAATATCTTGTTGAGAGAAAACATTAGAACTTTTTCATTGAAAAAGGTCATCGCCGTCTAACGCCGAATTTGCAGGACCAACATTGCATATAGCATTGCATTGCATCATTGTAGATAGGGATGTTTGGAATGAGAAAAAGAAGGTCTTTATCTAGTAGTGGGACACAACATAACAAACACAATAAATAGGGTAGTTGACTAAAACAACTAATTAGTCCGTCAGTCAGACTTCGAAAAAAAAAACTAGACACCTATTTTTTTTTTTCATATAAACAAAACGTGAAGACGATACAGTGCGTTGAAAACTCGTGTAACCCCTTGCTACACTTTTTAGCAAAGAGTGACGTCACCAGCCCCTTCTGATCTTTGATGCCTTATAAATCTGTCAATTTTTATTGATTTGATAAAACAAAATATACGTATCCAATATTTATTTATAATCTGAATGACGAACTAAATAGAATCATTTTTTTTACCCAGGAAACATCCCTATTGGGAGGTAGTCTTGAAAGTCAGCATTTGCAAGCGAATTAGAACAAAATGCATTCTAAAACCTGCCAGCATGTCAATTCTACTAACAAGTGTAACATCTCGATAGGTAATGAATGGTCAGCACTCCACGAATCAAACGTGGTAAGCGTAGGTTTACTTTCGACCAACAAGATGCGATGACTACGATTTAAACATAAACAATATTACTGGAATTCATAATCAGGTCTGTAATGACTGTATTTTAAATCTTGTTTTCCGTAACGTTGCCACTTCAATGACGTTATCAGTGGCAGCTGATTCAGATCGCAGCATTGGTAGTAGAGCGTGGTTTGTTACAGAGCTTCACAATGACAACCCAGTGCTAGTGCAGTTGCAGTAGCCAAATTGTACTTGCATCGTCTCAATTGTATTCAGAGACGGTACAGACACTTCTAAGTGGATAGCAAAAGGTTAAATTCTGCAGACATGCTTTTTGGTGGTAGGAGGTAATGTTACTGCGACTTTTACCAGTAAATTATATTTCGATGTCCATCGTTTATTTAAAAAGATTTTCTTCGAGCTTGTGAAAAGTTCATAAGGTCAGTCTAAAGGTCATAACCACATTTACTATTAAAATTGAACTCAGTGGTGGTATTATATTAATAATAAAAACCTTTCGTGACTTCGTACTTTTACGTGTTTTACGAGATACTATGTTATATTCTTCTGCTGTGAATCGCTGTTCAGAACGTCACGTCGAGCGGTGTGCGCGCAAAAAGTTTTTCGCTTTATCGCGATAATATAGCCTTAGCATTAGAGAATGTTTGTAAAATGTTGTAAAATACTTAGGTTTTGTTCTCAGTAGAAGTCATGATAGCCTAGTTGTTAAAACACCAGCCTCTCAAGTATGAGTGTGCGGGTTCGATTCCAGACAGGCAACCCATGTAACTTTTCTAAGTTATATTTACTTTCTAAGTATATTTTGGACACCAATGACTGATTACAAGGTGAAGGAAAACATCTTGAGGAAACCTGGACTCTAAGTCTGAAATCGCAAACCCGTATTGAGCAAGCGAGGTGATTACGCTCAATCCTTTTTTTTTGTATGAGAGGAGACCTTTGCCCAGCAGTGGGACGATGAAAAGTTGATGATGTTCTCAGCCTATAGCGGTTCACTGCTGAACTCCTATGCTCTCCTATTATAGAAGATTTTATATAGAAGCTCTCCTATTCTTGATTGTTGGCAAGTCTAATCCAGTTGCTACCAGTCATCTAGCCGCAGGGAGTTCCACTTTACGTTTACTGATCCATGGTCTAATACACGACTAACCCAACGGTCAATTGTTGGAGAGCTAATATGGTACTTTAGAGCAGGGCGATTCTGCAACCACTGCAGTTCTGTTTATTTATAAGTTTTTCATATGTCTTTAAACTTTCAAATTATCTTTACAGCTGATCTAATGGGCGCCTTTATTCTAATAACTTCACAGAGCTTCTAAAGTGTCAAAAAACACTCACTTCCTTCAAATTGACTGAAACGCGGACTACGTCTAGAAAGGTGCTCTTTTATAATTAGTAACTAGTGCAGTGCTTGACCGCAGTCCCGCCTGATGGTAAGCAGAGATATAATCGTTGATGGTAAAGCGCATTAAAAGCATATTCACTTAAAAAAAAAAATGAGTGAATAGGAAGGAAGATGGCAAATGAGCGAGGTTATGCAATGTTAAACCCAACAACACGACTAATGATGCTGCGTCAGGCGAAAGGTGAGGGCGCCGTGACGCCTCTCTAGCCACTCCTGAAAGAAGGGACTTACCGTCCGCACCGCTATTGTAGCGTGCCCAAAGATATATGGACCGTTTTTTTTTTAAAGAAACGTTTTTTTTTCGTTTATATAAATATAAACTAATTAATTTCGTTGCGGGACCCAAGACAGTTGAATCGTTTCTCCGGGACTCGTCGAGCTTCATTGCTCGGCGTTTTTCTGGCGGTCTCCACTGTTGATTCTGGCTTTCAGGAGTTGGAGTGGGTTGGGAACAGTGTGGCGGGTTTTGTCCCATGGAAAAAATATAAACTAAAGCTTGACCGCAATCCCGCCTGATGGTAAGCAGTAACGCAATTGTCGATGGCGCGTCGAAAAAAAAGCGCTCCAGTTCATTAAGAGCCTATTCACTTTAGCGTTGAAGACACTCAAATTGTAGTCCGACGGAAACACCGGCGCTGGCAAATTGTCCCAGTCCCTCGATGTATGCGGTATAAAAGTGGAGGTGAAACGCTTCGTCTGAATCGTAGTGGTATTAACAACGTGAGGGTGGAAACTCGCCGTGCGACGGGTCGTCCGATGGTGGAACGGAGATGGGGGAACTAAATCATGTAATTCCCTCGCACAGTCACCAAAATGAATCCTAAAGAACAGCGAAAGGATGGCTACTCTACGCCTGTGCTCTAGGCTTTGGAGATCGTTTTGAGTTAAATCTGGGTCGCCAACCAGCCTCTTCGCACGCCTCTCCACTGAATCCCACCACCCGGCCAGGTGACATTTTGCAGCACCAGCCCAAATGTGGCTGCAGTACTCCACACACGAACGCATCTGTGCTTTGACGAACGGACCTGTGCTCTGTACAGCATTAGAAGCTGCCCTGGTGTGGAGTACCGCCAGACCTTTGCGATAACGCCCTCCCTTTGTACCTTTACGACACACGATATAAATGACTGTCGTCAAGTAACATTATACCGATAAGTGGAGGCACCAAGGTCTCCTCTGGCACGTTTAACAATTACCTTCCCCATTACTGAATAAATGATTCTCTAATATTGAATTTAATTCGATAGGCTAGACAATAATAATACAACTATTATTATTTTAATTTGGGCCCTGTTTCTAAATCTACAATTAGGAATAGGGCAAAAATTATGTCTAGACTAACTAGGGCGAAGTTATTGCTGTCTCGTTCATGCGAGTTTGAATCAGCTTTACCCATGAAAGAGACACGGTTATATTTTAGCTAAAATGTGTGACGTCAAAAGAATCAGTTTCTTGTTGAACTTTGAAATATTCGCGCTAATCAAATCTGAAAGAAATTAAACCACATAAGAGAGTAAAGGTGCTCCCACGCAGCAATAATATAACGTTAGAGAATGTTACATAACATAATTATGTAGTCTTTTTTAACAACTTTTGTAACCTTTTTTTAACAAAAAGCTATAAATTCTCATTGATAATAAGAGAAAACAACTTTGTCGCTGGTTACTTCTTTGCGTTTAAAGTTCAAAGCGTCTAGTAAAAGCTTCTTTTGTTTTTGAAACAAAAATAAAAAGGAGAGGAGCAAAATAAAAGCCAAACAAATAAGCATTTTCTCCACATAAAGCCACTAACAGCTTCCTTGAGAAGCAGACCGAAACTGATGGTAACAAAATTTTAGATGATGTTATATAATAAGTTGAACCCATAACGTTTCAGCAAAATATTACACTTTGTTATAAAATCTTATCGTGCTTAACAATGTTAACACACTACCAAATACCAACACACACTAGCACTATAAAATGCCCTCAAAAGTCCAACAATTAGTCCAACTGCAATGCTTCGATATCGCCTTCGGATTGTGGAGGTCAGACGACAGTCGCTTCACCGAAAATATCGAAGTTTAGCCAAAATCAGCAGTTAGACGAATAAAGCGGACCACAGGCTCCAAAGCTGAAAAAGCTTCGGATGCGACTGTGATTAACGCTGAGATGATGATGATGTTGACGAAGAGCGCTTTAAAATAATAAATGAAACTTAAAATGTACCTACTCGTATAATAAAAATATAAGTATTTATTAGGAGCAGTGGTGATGGTCCAGCGTCCGCGTATTACGAATCGTAGGTCGAAGGTTGGAACCCTGATAGATTCACTGCATTTTACTTTGCGTAACCCCAGTACTCCAAAACCGTGACAAAACTATCTGTTCTAGATTTAAAAATTCTACGACATACACGAAGACATGTGACATCAACCAATCCGCACTTTGTTTACTCTCTCTTAGCGAGTAAAGTCTGTAGTCTATACCCTAGCTGAAGGAACGTAGAATATAATAGAATACTCTTTATTACCTACACCATATAAATTGATCATCATCGTCATCATCATTTCCGCCGAAAGATGTCCACTGCTGGACATCGGATTTCCCCAAAGATCTCCACGACGACCGATACTGCGTGTTCAGCATCCAGCCGTTTCCCGCGACCTTCAGTCCACCTTGCCGGGGTCCTACCCACAATGCGTCTTCCAATGCCTGGTTGCCACACCGGAACCCGTCGTCCCTAACGGGGATCGTTCCTACAAGCAATGTGACCGGCCCACAGCCACTTAAGTGCTGCAATTCTTCGGGCTATTTCAGTTACTCTCGTTCATCTACGGATCTCCCCATTTCTGATTTGATCTCGCAGTAAAACCCCAAGCATAGCCCTCTCCATTGCCCTTTGAGTGACCTTGAGCTTTCTTATGAGTCCCATTGTTAGCGACCATGTCTCAGTTCTATATATCATCATTGGCAACACACACTGGTCGATGACTTTTGTCTTGAGACACTGCGGTATTTAGGACGAAAAGATTCTACGTAGCTTCCCAAAAGCTACCCAGCCCTTTTGGATTCGACGATTGCTCTTTCTCCATATAAATTACAGAACATAAATATTTTATTTATTTTTTATTTTACAAAGGGTGACACAATGGGCGGCCTTATCTAGAAAGATCTTTTAGAGACAACCTTCATATTATAGGCTGAGCATATTTTGCTAAGCATTACATTTGCATCGTTGATATTATAACTTGTAGGTATTGGAAAAAACGTTATTTCAACTTGAGTCTTCGTAACCTTGCCATAAATAAATCTCAAACCTACAAGTTCCCCAAATCCGCATAACTAATAAAACAAACATTCTCATTCCGTTTCTGATAAATTATTCTTTTACTTTCTCAGCTTGTTCCGCACCCACTTTGATATGATTTACGGCCATCCAATATAACAGCTCATTTATTATCATGAAACCTAAATGTTTGAACTGTTCATTTAGGTTCTGTATTGTGGGCATCAAGAAAAATGTAGGACCAGCTTCTCTTGCGACTTCTTTGAGTGAAATTTCGATCCCAACCGCAATGCGTCAATAAACTTACTTGTAACTGCAATGTTTGGAAATGCAATGACATTTTATAACTAAACTTAGTATCTCACTAAGTTTAGTTATAAAATGTCATTTCATTTCAGGAACTGGAAAATATTTGAACTCAAAGGAAAATTTAAAAATGTCACTGAAATGTATTAATCAAAAGTCTCCTGTCACAGTGTTTGTCCTCGGATTTCTCCGAAACGGCTGAACCGATTTTAGTGAGATTGAATATACATTCGTTAGGCATGAGAATAGGTTTTAGTCAATATTTATATTACTACTACTTACGCACGTGGAACCGCAGCGCAGTTAGTATTTTCATAAAAACGTAAAGATGTATGAAAATTATCAAACTAAATCTAATGACAAGCTATACACTTAAAAGGGGCCTTTAAATCTAGTGTAAGTACTAACAAGACGCGGCTCTAGTAAAACAATTTCTATGACAACTTTTCATAATTGCTGTAACATATTGGCACCATACAGTCGCTTTCCGCCACATAGTAGAAACTTTGATTGATAAACAAACAATTCACAAAAGTGAATTAAATAGTTAAGCAATATTTTTGCATATTTAAAACGATTTCATACTACCAAACCTAATCCAGCGAATAGGTTTAAAATACACTTAGCTTTGAAAATGAAAATAACTAACAGTCACATTATAAAGCCAGAGTTTATGCTAATGAACACTTTACATCCACAAATGGACGTTTTAGCTTCCACAAAAATGAGATAATTTGTTACGACGATTAAACCCACATTTTGTTTAAGACTTTATGGTATAACTTCCCCTGGGCTCCCTATCTTCTTCGTATAATTTTGTATTAAAATGTATGTAGTAGGAAAAAGGGGCACATTTGCTCCCAGCTTTTTGCGATGTACGCTGTGCCTTCAAGATGTTTTCTCGAATTACCATACGATAATAAATTGGTTAAGAAAATTCTTGTTTGCTTTTTTGTTTTGACTTTTTCGGACTTTTAAATTCTCCAATGACACTCAGTTATGATTTTGGTAATAGAAAATTTGTTTAGAGAAGTTGTTGTTGTAAAAATTTCTTTCATCGATATCATTAAATAAAATTAAAGTAGGTTGAGTTAACTGTAAACCTTTATGTTATCTGAAGAGTCTGTAGATTTGAAAAGATAACGGAACATATAAAACACTAGCATCTTGGGATCCGAGTGCTTATCAATATATATCATCATACTTATTTCGGGACATCCCTAAGCGGTTGGCTGACTCTTGATGTGACGAAACGGCTTATTTTTTTTTCCCAAAGAATCAACATTGGCATCTTTTAGGCTTTTGGGTACATCTCATAGACAGCGTTACGGCCGAATTTTTTCATCTGCAATGAGCACCTCCTTTTTCTTTAAAGGAGAATGCCCGTTTTGTTAGGAGATTTGGGCCCCCAGAAAAAATTAGCGTGCCATGGTGGTTTTAACTTTATTTTGAAGAACTACAATTACCTTTTCAGATCCTGAAAACAATTTATAACTTTTCACCCTAGTTTCCGAGAATTATTGAATTTTTTTCTGATGAAGAAATTGAGGTTATTAAACAATATTTTTTCAAAAACATTTTACATTAAAACATCTTTAGTATTAATATTGATTCCCAAATGAAATAAAAACATTAAATATCATCTTTTCTTGCTAAATAATATATTAAACTGTTTACCTTGCAGTCAGCGGAAGTAGGTTTTGCTGGCACTAGTAGAAATAAATATACTTAGGGCTAAATTGGTTGGAGGAGCATGTGGCTACGTTACAACAGCCACAAGGAGATATCTTAAGTTAAGCTACTTGTTCAGATTGCACATGGGTGACCATCCATTACAAACTTCACCTGGATGGCTGCTAGTACATTCAAACTGTTGATACTGGGTGCATTATTTATACTTGTTATGAGTAGCTAGAATCCCGCAAGTGTGACAACCTCTTACCAGGAGGTAACATGTTATAACCCAGTGTATCAGGTGTGGAGGTCAGATGGGCAGTCACTCTTTGAGCAATACTGTATTCAGCTGCATCGGTTAGACTAAAAGCCGACCCCAAGATAGTTGGCAAAATGCTAGGTACCTAGTATACATATACGTGTATGTATGCCATATAGGACAGCATCTCCTGCAAGCAACAAAGTAAAATCACTGCCCTGCTACTTAGTAAGATCGCTGTGCCATCCATGATTAGCTGTAGTTTATTTAGAAAGGGCTTAATTATAAAGGAGTTTAAAATATAGTAAATGCTATACAGATGTTTAATAAGAAAAAAAAAACAACCAATTAAAATAATAGACATTTATTCTTCAAGGAATATATTGTCTAGAAATTGTGCTGGAGCGCTTATATCATTAAAACGACTTATTCCTAACGATTTAACGATTTATTCCTAAATATCGAGGAACAAACTGTTCATTTAAACAATTTCTCACAATGTTAATTTTTTTTTCTAATGTGGATCTTGGCATTTTAAAAAGAGTTGATAGTCTTTGATTACTGTCACCTGTTCTGAGTTTTACTAAAAATATACTGAGAGCAACAGAAGGATTTGGAAAGTGATTGTATAACAAAGGATTACAATTTAAAAGTTCATTGAACTGCTCTGCAGTAAGTCCTAACCAATAATGGCATAAATGAGAATCCATTGAGTTTATGCCATTAAAGTCTAACTGTCTCTCAGTAGCTTCTTCAAGAGTGTGTTGGCTACTGCCAGCAACGGGTTGCCTCTGGACTTGTCTTGATGCAGCCGCCCAACAAGGAAGACAAACTCGTTCCAAATGCAACACCTAAAAACAAAAATATTATATTTAGATACTTGATATTCATTAATATTTCATTAGTTCAACACACATACATACGCATTCATACATTAAGTTTAAATAAATAAATATGAATAAACACTTACGTGATGTGCTGGTGTCCATCTTATTATAACATTCCTTTGAGGACAATCTTGACTGACTCTATGAGTTCTACGACTTGCTATTGACAAGCCACATCATATGTTTAGGTGTCCAAGAGCAGGGGATACAAGTGACAGATTTGTGTTAGATGCTGTCTGGTTTTGTAATAATACAAAACATTCCACACACAGGATGTCATCAGACGATATCTGTAAAAAATGACAAAATAAAATGTAAGTTAGTTTAGATAGTTAACTAATGAAGTCATATAAAATACATACAAAGATTATTTAAATTCAATTTATTACCTCACATCGATTTTGGTAAATAACTAATTGTAAAGATTTGAAAACAATTTGAATGACGTATTGATTTGACAGATAAATCATAGCCTCGCGTTCCGAGTAGATGTTACCAGGTTAAATATTTTGTTAATCGATTTCCTAAATCGATTTTTTATAAATAATATCATTTACTAATTGTTGTGTTCCATGTATGGCGTAACCGTTTTATAGATATAGTTTAGTGGTGACTTTTGTTAGTGTTGATATTTGATTGTTTATGCAACAGTTGTAAACAGTTTTTTTTTCTTCTTTTCTTGTTTACTATTTACGAGTGCATACTTAAGATATACTTGTGCATTATGATATAAAAGAAAAATGTTATTTTGCAACCTAATTCTTCGCTACAAGACAGAGACCGCCCACATTTTTTTTATGTGAAAAGTCTTGGTTTGACCATCAAGGGCGGATCCAGCTCCGACGCCAAGGGTGGGGGGGGGGGGCAAAACATAACATAATTGTTTTTCGGTGAGCTAAAATCATCTAAGTGACAACCCCTGCCTTTGGGTGGATTGGAAAATAATGTCAGACTTTTACTGACTATTGTAACTTCATCTAAGCACTTTTAGTGACCTGAATAGAAATATATTTTATCGATATTTTCAATCGATCACCTCGTTCATTTAAATAAGATAGTCTGTCGTCTACCTGGCAACATTCAGGTTAAGTTATAATGGCGGAACTAGCTTAGATTCAATAAAATAAATATTAATTTTGTTTTTCAATGCTATGGTACAAGAAATTCTGAAAAAAAAATAGTTAGTTTTATAAAATTACGACTTGATTTTTAATAAGAAAATATTCTTGACACTCTATCACAAATTAGGGGCCCATCGGGTGGCATTCTCCTTTATGTTATACTTGTGCAATTTTAATTATATTAAAGAAGTGGCCCACTCAATGTGTTCGATCTAAAACTAAGTCTAGACACGATTTTTCTTTATAATTAATTACGATAACACCAGCCCCTCAAGTATGAGTGCGCGGGTTCGATTCCAGGTCAGGCAAGTACGAATGTAACTTTTTTAAAGTTATATGTACTTTCTAAGTATATCTTGGACACCAATGACTGAAGGTGAAGGAAAACATCTTGAGGAAACCTGGACTTTAAGTCTGAAATCGCCAACCCGCATTGAGCAAGTGTGGTGATTACGCTCAATCCTTCTCCGTATGAGAGGAAACCCGTGCCCAGCAGTGGGACGATAAAAAGGTTGATAATGATGAAGATAATAGGAACAAAGAAAAATAAATATTTATCAAACTTCTTCTTCTTCGTTTCGTTCTTGACAGAATGGTCATGGTCACTATAACTGATTTCGAGACGTTGATATAGCTCGCCGCACGATCTCTCTCCATCTATCTCTGTTGGACGACAGTCTGGAGTATTCATTTACATCTTATTTGTAGTTGTATACCTATTATAATTGAAATAAATAAAATGAAATGTATTTTTTTGTAGTCTTTTAGATTGCAAAACACATTTAGATTCATTAAATTACACCTACACTTATAATGATGTCAAACCAGTGCCAAGTTTGCTGTCTGGCCATAAATTTACTCCTAACAAATCAAAAAAGAAAAAAATCAACGAAAAATTATATTTCCCCGAAAAACGGCAACAAATTCAAAGGATTTGTCCCATTAAAACCTGGCGAAACGGCTGGAAAGCCGCAAAGAAAAAATCATTCGCCTCATGATATACACGATCTGCTGACACCGTTACAGAACGTCGTCACGAAATTAGAGCCTTACACAGCCCTCCTTATTTTCACTTTTCCAGTATAAAACCCCATCCAAAAACTTTAGACCTACCCCTCTTAACACAACATCGAGGAGAAAGACACTTTTAACAGGCCAAAGGAGACTGGCCAAGTTGGTAAGCCGAATCGGCGAATTTTGTAGAAGGAAGATGTACAAAAATTGCGGCACGGATTTTTTTTAGCGACTGTCTGTTTCCTTATTTCGTTTCTCCTTTCTTTATATCCGTTTATTGGAAGCTTGGCTTAAGAAGTAATTTATGTGTGTACAAACTCAAATTAAGTTTTCTTTTACTTGTTTCCTTTGATATTTTTTTGTGGTACAAGGGCTTTAGCCACGAACAATGGCTTTAAAACTCGGAAACTAACTACGTATACATATATGTCAAGCTATGAAAAATCACTATCATTAACGTCTCTTTTAACTTTGTTTGTGAAGATAGAAGAATACATATTTTTAAATATATTTACAAAGAATATACTAACAAATAGCAATTATACACATTTTTTATTATTATTAGAAGAGGGTTGGAGTGGGGGCTAATTACGTCACGCCGTAGTATACTTTGTACCACGGCGTGACGTCATGCGACATTTCAAATCAATATATCTTCCTAAGTATTTGAATGAAAGAAAAAATAAAAAAATACGTGTTCAATATTTTTTATAAATCTGTCTGATGGGCATTAAATTATTTTTTAGGATACAACCCAATTGTAATGTAAACAAATATTCTACTGATTTTGAAGTAACAATGTGACTTTTCTAAGTTATATGTACTTTCCAAGTATATCAAGGTCAAGGAAAACGCCTTGAGGAAACTTAGACTTAAGTCTGAAATCGCCAACACGCATTGAGCAAGCGTGGTGATTACGCTCAATCCTTCTTGTATGAGAAGGCACCTGTGCCCAGCAGTGGGAGGATATAAGATTGATGATGATTCTACTAATTTTAGGGAATACATTTCGTCTGGATAAAAATATCGTTAATGAGGGGTTACAGAAATCACAGTGTTTAAAAAAAAGTATCGGTTCGGCCTTTGAACGTTGTAAGCGTGCCGCCGCGCGTTTTTGTAGGTATGACGTTGACACCTGATGTGAACTCTATTAAATCAGCTGATTGGATGTTTTTTTTGAGTTTTGTTCACATTGCGCTTTTTGTGTAATTAGCGAATTAATTAATTTTTACTTTAAAATCTTATTGGTTTATAAAAGTATAGCAATTATGAACGATCTAAAGTGAAAAAAACAACATTTTTTTTAAATCAGGTTAAAGCCGACTAAAAATTCCACCACGGGGGGTATAGAATCATGTACTGGATCCATGGTACTCGTTTGTGCGTCGATGCCAGATACACCCTTAAAAAAAAAAAAACGAAATATGTAGCTATATGTGTTACGTTTTTCAACAAACATCAAATTCGAATTATCGATATTTGAGATGAACAAAATGTAGTTAATTAATAGCTTTTAGTGTCTCATACTTAATTCAGAGAGAGCAGAGGTTGTCGAAAGGCAAAGGTCGCGACTTACGACTTATAGGTAGGTTTGAACCCAAATAGGCGTTATATTTACTTGGCGTAAATTATTAAATCACCACTGCTCTTAATGGTTAGGGAAAATCTCATAGGGATCAAATAAGGAAACCAACATAGCCCTCAACCAAAAAATCGAAGACATGTTACCCCTACCAATCGGTGGATTACGGGGCACTCCTCACCAAGAGAAACACTGTATCCCAATTGTGGAAACATTAAAAGCTTTTATATAAAATTATTTCCATACCCAATAAAAAAACAAACTTTATATTATAAACAGAACACATTAAAACATTGATAAGCCAAATTCAAACAGGCTACAGAATTAGATTTACGTTTCAAAAGCAATTTGAACAATTATCCCTAATAAATAAAGCTGTTTCGACGAAGTCATTCACGTCGCCTAATCCCAGAGTAACAAACAGATTGAAACAACAAAAGATCTTCTTTCACACATATATTGCGAAATCGGCCTTATCTTCATATGAAAATAACGTTTAATTCTTTGAGAGCCTCTCATATGGTTTATTGTCACTTCAGAAAGGCTTTGTCCCTTTAATTCCCTACAATGTAAGGCTTCGTCTAGACTTAAGGGTTCATTGGTTACAAAATAAAGTATATGCTATACAGGATTAAGGGGTATCTTTACGATTAAACCTTTTTGTATTATGTAGGGATGTTGTCGACTATAAAAGTTGGAACTTTATTTGATTAAAGTGAATATTTCACGTGTTCGTAGAAAACCATTCAAACAGGATAGCCGTGTCATTGACACCTCAAAAGAATTATTTTTGTGTTTGAATTTAGATATCACTAGCTTTCCGCACGCGGCTTCGCCCGCATGGAGTTCGGTTATATCGCGCTTTTTAGATTTTCCTCGGAAATATCAAATTTTTCCGGGATAAAAAGTACCATAGTATTTAATTCGGACTTCTGACTTTACGTTTGGAAATTTCAAAGCAATTAGTTCAGTAGTTACGGCGTGATTGATGAATTGTAACATAAATTCAGTACATACTTCTGATTCTCCACATGATTCTAAATCTCTGGCGTCATGTGAATATTGTAATTAAATATTGTTATAATTATATAATATGTATATGTCGGGAAAAAACCATCAGGAAGGCGAGGCCGAAGTTCCGGAGAGTTGAGGTGTCTTCTCACCCGCATGAGCATCCATCGTGGGCGGTATTTCGAGAAAACGTTGAACAATAAGTATAGTATGATGTTCGATTCTTATTATTTTAACAGAAGAGACACTTAAATCGCTTTAATATTAACGGATAACAATGATAATCTCAGATTAAAACAGATAAGAGCCACTGGTTTTGAGTATGACAACCCACTCGATCGAAGCTTAAGCAAAGAATACCCAGTGCCAACGGTCGATCGCTGTGTTAAACGCAACTCCATTCGGTGTTACCATTCGCTCCATGGTATTACCTGCTCTTAATAAAAATCATAATTTATCCGAATACCGACCGATTAATCGACTTCAAAAAAATAATAGAGTAATTTAAGGGTAAATTCATACTGATACTTTAAAACAGATCACAATATTCAAAATTAACCAGTCACGCGCTGTCATATATTATATCTACAATAATATTATATTATAAATAATATATTATAAATTTTCAACATATTTTGGTTGACATAGCAGATATTGTCCTTTATAATTTTTATACAAATCGTATTTAACTTTATAACTTAAATAATTAAGGAAAAATCGTTAAGTTATTTCTTGAATACAAAGTTCATTAAGCATTATTTTTGCAACATCAGACAATTTAATAAGAGGAATAATTTCAAATCTTGAAAAGTCTACCAAAACGCCCACACGAACACGGGTTAACAGGAAGTTAATATAATATTCTGCTACACTCGGCCTTATATCACTAGTACCTTCTACTCCAATTCCAATGGCTCAATTCCATTTCAAATTAGAACCATCTTTTCAATTTACTTCCCTCCATCCTCTCCAAATTATATATGGGGACTGCCATATGAGTTTGGCTGCCTTCCAATACCATATGCCTTTAAAATTCCAGTAAAACCCAGTCTTAAACAATCAACTGTAAAATATTAGTGAGGTTATCTGAAGCCGCTAGCTTAATAGTTCTAGTATGTACTCTGGTATATACTTTGGAAATTAGTTTCTTGTCTAGAATTGGCTATACTTTATATTAAATAGAAATTGATGCTTAAGATACTCTTTAAGATTCCAATGAGGGATAGATTTTAGTTTTATTTTTTAGCAATTTTCTCGGTGGTAGGCCATAATGTCGGCTGCCGGAAGAAGTTACCCACCAGACAAAGTCTTGTCGTCAAGTGATTCGTCGTGTTCTGGCATGATGTCTGGTGAAGCCGTACGGAGGACGTATCTGAGCAGTTGTGTTGCGATTTATGCCAGGTGCGATGCGCCAAATGTTGTTGTGTCGGGAGTTTAGTAGTGGAGGGTCTCCAGATCAATCTCCCTCTGGCGCTACATCGTTGCTCATGTTGTTGGGTTTAACATTGCATCACCTCGTTCAACTGCCGTCTTCCTTTCTATTCACTCGGTTTTTTTTAGTGAATAGGTTCTTAATAAACTAGCGCGCTTTACAATCAACGATTGCAACACTGTTTACCTTCAGGCGGGATTGCAGTCAAGCACTAGTTTATAATTATAAAAAAAGAAGTTTGATGAGAATTTAGATTTGTTTCTAAAAAGACTGAGTCTATTTAATATTTATTTATTTATATGATAATAATAATAAGCTTTATTAAAAAAAAAACTTACACAACATTGTAAAATCAAAGCTACAAAAATATTCTTATATAATAATATAATAATAAAGCCCTTTATTCCGAAAGAAAATAACAGTATACATAAAAACATTTTTACAATATGTCCCTAACTTCGGCGTGCCTTCTGGCAAAGGCCTCCTCCAAAATTTTCCATTGTTGTCTGTCCTGGGTAACCCTTCTCCAGTTAGAACCTGCTGTCCTCTTAAGCTCGTCTTCCCACCTATATATAAAATATTCTTATACAATTACATAAATATCTTATTGCCTAAACAACAGCTAGGTATTATGTGTGACTAAAAATATACATAAATAAGGTCATACAGAACGTATTATTATACAGAGAATCATGAAAATTAGCGACATGCCCGAGCTAGGTCTATTAAACCTGTATTTCAGGCGCTCACTTGACATCACAATATATCAATAAGTCCGTAAGATTGAATCATGCAACGTTATGGACTAGGAATGCAATAAACAAAAGCTGTAGTTATTTGTTATGCTATCTTATTTACTATTTAATTTTATATCTTATCTAACTTTTATCTGTAACTATTAACTATCACACTATAACTTCCAGAAGCTTTTCTGTGCTGTGTAATTGAGAATCAATAGGTGTTCCGATATTACTTGACTACATTTTTTAATAACTACGACATTTTATAATACTATATTAACTACCAAGGTGTTTTTTGTTGCCTGTTATCAAGCTACTATTTTTATTATTTATCGAAAAGACTCCAATCTAAATTACAAAGATAAATCTATAACATGTACCACACATATATGTTTTAGTTCTATTTTGGGAATTTAGATTTGTTACGAAAAATATCTAGTCGATTTATTTATTTAATTATGTTATTTGTTCCTAGAATTTATAGAAATATTTATATATTTTTTGCCTATCATTAAGTTGAAACATTTATTTCTGATGTAATTTTAAGTATCTGATTTTCTAGTACCAACAAAAAAGGTTTTCTGATGATAATTAATTGTGTCTACTTAACGCCGCTAATCTTGTCCGCATAATCCTGCATTAGCCGGCTGAATGCCGTAATTACAGGAACAATTAAAAAGCCATTGTGTAATGCGTAGATCCGCGTTTGGCATACGAAGGGTTAATTTAGCACCTCAAACAAGTACCTACTTAGCTTTACTATACAATCATAAGCATTTTATTTTAGACTAGCGGCCCGCCCCGGCTTCGTACGGCTGCATTTTTTTATTTTTTTTTATTAATTATAAACTAGTGCTTGACTGCTATCCCGCCTGATGGTAAGCAGTGATGCAATCGTTGATGGTAAAGCGCACTAGTTTATTAAGCCTATTCACTTAAAATACTTAGGAATAGGAAGGATGACGGCTGTTGAGCGAGGTGATGCAATGTTGAACCCAAGACCAAAACGACCAAACGATGCTGCGCTAGAGGGAGATTGATTCTAGAGACTCTTCGCGACCAAACTCCCGACACAACAACATTTGGCCCATTGTACCCGCCACACATCGCAACACATAACACGCATTGCTGATACTAAATACACTACAGAAAAACTGTGAACGTTATATAAAAAATAACTCACTTATACAAATAACCAGGCCCACAACAACTACCTGTGGGCCATACAAAATTTTGTTTCACGAGGAAATGAACCTGCGACACGCAAGGCAGCAATCGATCTACCGTAGAATTGGGAGGACCCTTTACCCCGGAAAGGCAGATGACGAACGCATAGATGGTTTTTTAGCCGGTAAGAGTCCAGCAGACCCTTCCGCGTCCCCGAACGGAGGATAGTCCTGTTGAAGTAGCAATGTGTACATCACTATGTTTGTGATGTTTTGTTTGTGGAACATCACTCTATATTGTTGTTGGTTGCGCGGCTCCGCCATTATGAGACGGGACGCAACGAGTGGCGTCTTCAAGTTGTAACAGTGCAGTGTGTGCTACAAATAAATGTCTGCCTTATAAAAATGTTGTTTCCACTTCTCTAACCTTGACCGCCAACAGGTTATGGGCCCAGAGAAGCGCGATAACGCAGGTAGAGAAGTGGTGTGTAGCGTTTAAAAACGAAGTACGACAGCAAATCTAGTTGGGCGGTAAATGCCAACACGGGGTGCTTTGCTGACGGAAAAGGCGGTGAAAGGAAAACAGGGTCAGAGTTTTTAATCAGCGCGAAAAGGGACGTGCTGAAGTATGGAAGGTCGTTCAGAGAGGTTTATTGTACTGAACGGGAAAAATTGGGCGGCATGGCGATTTCAAATGGCCGTCATTTTAAAAGCAAAGAAGTTATACGGCGTGGTCACCGGTACGGAAACTATAGTGAAGGAAGCGAGTGAGGAAAAAGACTATAAAGCGCAAGAAATTATAGTCACGAGGGTCGACGAACATGTAATGTCATACTTATCTACATGCAGCACGAGTAATGAAATGTGGAGAAAGTTAATCACGTTGTATGAACCATCGTCTCAGGTTAGCGTCCATCTTGTACAACAAAAATTTTTCAATATGACGTACGAAGAACCTATGCTTAAATTTATAACTAGTATTGAAGAAATATCTAGCCAACTCAGAGAATTAAAGGAGCCAGTTTCGGAAAAGATGATGATTACTAAAATTATAATGTCACTGCCAGATAAGTTTAAACATTTCATAAGTGCCTGGGAATCGGTACCTGAAAGCCAGCAGAATCTAAAAGAATTAACATCAAGGTTACTTATTGAGGAAGAGCGATGTGGTGCAGGAACTTCATCAAGTTCAGCGTTTGTTAGCAAGGGTCAACTTACAAAAGCAAGAAAGTGTTATCAGTGTGGTAAAAGTGGACATCTGAAACGTGAGTGTCGACAAATAAAATGTTATCAGTGTAATCAAATGGGACATTTTGCTAAGGACTGTAAGGAAAATAAAAATCAGAATGATACATCAAAACAAAATTCTAACCTAAAAAATGCTTTTATAGTACAAGAGCGTATTTGTGAAAATAAATTGGATTTTATTTTAGATTCAGGAGCTAGTGAGCACATGACATTTATTAAAGATTTACTCTGTAATTTCCGTAAAATTGATAAATATGTAATAGTTGGTAATGGTAAAAAATTAAAGGTAGAGGGTATAGGGGAAATTAAATTGTTTGCTTTTAATGGACAGGATTACATATCCACCGTATTACACAATGTATTGTATGTACCCGACTTAAATGCTAATTTGTTCTCAGTGGTTTGTGCAGTTGATCGTGGGTATACAGTGTTGTCAAGTGAAAATAAATGTAAAATCTTGTATGACGGAACACTTAGAGCTCAAGCTAAACGTGTAGGTAGTTTATATATTATGGATTTTAAAATTGAAAGCAATGTAAATGACAGTTGTGCCTTTTTAAGTTTACTCTCATGGCATGAAAGATTGGCTCATCAAAATTTTAAACATGTAAAAGAAATATTAAGTAAAAGTAACATAAAGTATGAAGGGCATATCGATCAATGTATTTCTTGTATCCAAGGCAAACAGCATAGATTACCATTTCCCAAAAGTTTCAGTCGAGCAGAAAAGCCTGGAGAATTGGTGCATGGAGACTTGTGCGGTCCAATGGAGACAAAGTCTTTAGGTGGTTCATCATACTTTTTGTTGTTGAAGGATGATTACAGTAATTACAGGTATGTCTATTTTCTTAAGAATAAGTATGAGACGAAGGATAAGATTGCAGAGTTTCTTGAACAGTTTGAAAATGAGTTTGAATGTAAAGTCAAAAGGTTTAGGTCAGATGGTGGTGGAGAGTTTAAGAGTAAAGAGATTGAAAGAATGTTTAAAATTAAAGGAATTGTACATGAGACTACTGTTGCTTATACACCCGAGCAGAATGGGAGGATCGAGAGAGAAATGAGAACTATTGTAGAATCTGCTAGGACAATGATGATTAATGCAAATCTAAGCAAGGATTTGTGGGCAGAAGCAGTAAGTGTGGCGGTGTATACAATCAACAGAACAGGTACCAGTAGTAGAAAAGACATGACCCCGTATGAACTGCTATATAGGAAGAGTTTTGACATTAATTTGTTACGAACATTTGGAGATAAAGTGTGTGTTCATATTCCTAAACAGAGAAGATGCAAATGGGATCCTAAAGGGCAAATTGGGATATTTGTAGGGTATGGATATAACACAAAAGGATATAGAGTGTGGTTTAAAGATGAAGGGAAAGTGGATACTTTTAGAGATGTAACTTTTGTACAACGAGTAAGAGTCAGTGAACAGATACAGCAAAGAGAAAAGGAATTATTACCAGAGTGTGAGCAAGAGATAGAAGAGAAGGAAGGAACAGAGGTACAGAATGTAATAGTGCAGGATGAATCTCAAGAACTTGAAGAAGGCTGTGATAAAGAAGATAATGTGCAAAAAGAACAGCAAATCGAAGATTTAGTAAGAGAGAGGGAATCTGACGTGGGAAGTGATAGTTCAGACTTAGAGTATGAGGAAGAACATTTAGAAGAGGAGTGGTTCAGTTCAGATGAAGCTAGGATAGAGGAAGGGAGAACAAGAAGAGGGAGGAGAATAATTAAACCTAAATGGACAGATGATTATGAACTGGGAATGGTTGCACAAGGAAATATAGGATTAACCTATGAAGAAGCAGTTAATGGAAAAGATAAGAATAAGTGGTTAGAAGCAATAAAAGAAGAACTAGAAGCATTTAAACGGAATGATACATGGATTGAGACAGAATTACCAAAAGGAGAGAAGACAATTGACTGCAAATGGGTTTTCAAAATAAAGAAAGATCAAAATAGAGAGATTTACAAGGCAAGATTAGTGGCAAGAGGTTTTAAACAAGAAAAGAAGTTTGACCATTCAGAAGTTTATGCTCCAGTAGCGAAGTTACCAACATTAAGGATATTGTTGGCCATAGCAAGCAAATATAACCTAGATATACAGCAAATGGATGTTAAAAGCGCTTTCTTGAATGGAAGAATAGATGAAGAAGTGTATCTGGTAAAGCCGGAGGGTATGAAGAATGATGGTAAAGTATTAAAATTGAGAAGATCATTGTATGGACTCAAAAAATCCCCTCGATATTGGAATGAGAGGTTTGATAAACTAATGATGCAGGAAGGGTTCATTCGTAGTAAGTGTGATTATTGTCTGTATTACAAGAAAGGTATGAAGTTCTATGTTTTGTTATATGTTGATGATGTACTTTTAATTTCAGAGGATATTAATGCAATAAAAGGGTTGAAAGAAGAGTTAAGTAAGAACTTTGATATGAAAGATATGAATGGAGTTTCTAAGTATTTAGGTATTAACATAAAGAAGAACGAAAAGTGCATAGAGATTGATCAAGAAGACTATTTAATCGAGATTTTAAAGAAATATAACATGGAAGAGTGTAAGCCAGTGTCTACTCCTATAGAAGTCGGTATTAAGCTGGAGAGAAGTAAGGAAGAAAATGTGGAATTAATTAAAAGGTGTCGAACACTGATTGGCAGTCTTATGTATGCAATGTTAGGGACAAGGCCTGATATTTGTTATGCTTTGAGCTATTTGAGTCGCTATCAAGCATATGCAAATGAGGATGTATGGAAGGGATTGAAAAGAGTATTAAGGTACATAAAGGGGACGTTAAAGTTTAAATTAGTTTATAAAATAGGTATAGATGAGCCGTTGGTAGGCTATACGGATGCTGACTGGGGAGGAGAGCAGGCAGACCGAAAGTCAACATCAGGTTATATTATGAAAGTGTATGGATGTGTTGTGTCATGGTCATCTAACAAGCAGCAGTGTGTGGCATTATCCTCCACTGAAGCAGAATATGTTGCTTTAGCTAGAGGCATATCTGAAGGGTGTTGGATTAAAAATATGTTGACTGAAATTAATTTGAAGTGTGATAATGTTATTATTTATGAGGATAATCAGTCTGCCATATATATTGCTAAAAATCCAGAGCATCACAAGAGGTTGAAGCATATTGATTTAAAGTATCATTTTATAAGAGATAAAATTAAAAATAGAGTTGTAATTTTGAGATACATTCAGAGTAATGAACAGGTGGCTGATATATGTACTAAACCTCTGCATAAGTTAAAGTTTGAAAATTGTATTAAGAAGTTATTGATTTAAATGTATGTTGAAGTAGAATCTTGTAAGTTAGAAGTTAAGTTTTTTTTTTCTGTAGTAAAGTTTAATATGAGTAAGTTGAGTAGTGATGTGCCATTGAGGAAGGGTGTTGAAGTAGCAATGTGTACATCACTATGTTTGTGATGTTTTGTTTGTGGAACATCACTCTATATTGTTGTTGGTTGCGCGGCTCCGCCATTATGAGACGGGACGCAACGAGTGGCGTCTTCAAGTTGTAACAGTGCAGTGTGTGCTACAAATAAATGTCTGCCTTATAAAAATGTTGTTTCCACTTCTCTAACCTTGACCGCCAACAAGTCCTTGAAGAATTTTCCTCTTGGGAAATAATACCAGCAGTTCATCGCTGAGCCACTTGACTACTGCACTACGTGTCGCGGGTTCAAAAGAACAAATATTTGTACGGCCTACAGCTAATTGTTCCAGATCTGGCTCTTTGTGTGTGTGAGATTATATGTTTGTAAACGCACCCACGATACAGGAGAAGTTCCTAGCGTGAAACAAAGTTATTAAAAAAAAAGTACCCCAAATCAAATTCATCCTATCCCATATTTTAAATAAAAGCATGCAGCAACATCACAATATACGACGACTAAGACTTGCTTAATCCGGACAAAAGAACGGATAAGATAAGAACAATCGGCCGCAAAAGATTTGTGACAACAGCTTACCCTCGGCAAAATACAGAGGAACCGTGGATTGAAGAAACAAAGGGGATTTTCCACGGAAACACGTGACTGGAAAATAAAAGCCAGTGACTCAAAACTGTTTAGAATATATGTTTTGTTGGGATATTACTAAGTAAGGAAAATAGATATGATACAATTATAGTATTCTATCCTATTCACTCTAGCCTTGAATACACTCAAATTGTAATCCGAAGAAAACACCGCCGCGGGCAAATTATTCCAGCCCCTCGGTATACGCGGTATAAAAGAGAAGGCGAAACGCTTCTTCCGGATCGTAGTGGTGTTAACAACGTAAGGGTAGAAACTCGCCGTAGGACGGGTCGTCCGATGGTGGAACTGAGATGGGAGAAATAAATCATACAATACCCTCGCAAACTCACCAAAATGCATCCTATAGGGCTGGCTACTCCAAGCCAGTGACGCAAAACTGTTCATAGGAAAATAGAAATGATATAAAGGGTGTATCTGACATCGACGCACAAACGAGTACCATGGATCCAGTACATGATTCTGAACCCCCCAGTGGTGGAATTTTTCGTCGGCGTTTTCATGATTTAAAAAAATACATATGTAGTTTTTTTCACTTTAGACCGTTCATAATTGCTATATACTTTTATAACCCAATAAGATTTTAAAGTAAAAATTAATTAATTCGCTAATTACACAAAAAAGCGCAATGAAAACAAAACTCGAAAAACTGTCACATTAGCTGATTTAATAAAGTTCACACCAGGGATCAACGTCATACCTACAAACCCGCACGGCGGCACGCTTGCAACGTTCAAAGGCCGAGCCGACACTTTTTTTAAACACTGTTTATTCTGTAACCGTTCATTAACGACATAAATGACTATCATAATTTTATTAGTGGCATGCGGTCTAGCCTTTTCGCGAAGTTTGCCTTACGATGTCAGATACACCCTGTATAGTCCTCATTTCCCAAAGTGCAATGGGAGCTTAGTTGTTAACAAGGGACGCACAAGAAGTGAGTCTAAAGTTAAGTTCCAGTGCTTTACTTTGTGTAAACTATTTCATTACCGCTGCTTTCAAATAGTGAAGGAAAACATCGTGAGGTAATGTTCTGGAACCAAAAATCCGAAGATATATGACATCTACCAAGACTACTTCTTCTTAGGCCTATAGAGGTCCACTGCTGGACAAAGGCCGTAGGAATATGGGGGGTTTGCCATAATCCCCACGCTTGGCAGGCGGGTTGGGATCGCAGTAATTTGATATTCCATAGAAGAAGCGCTGCTGCCCGCTTCCCCGGTGAGAGTTCCCTTATTCGCCTCTTACGACACCCACGGGAGGATACGGGATGGTACTATTCTAAGCCCGGTACCATACGGGACCACGACTACCAAGAATAATACTACAATCAGGTGGCGGTCACCCACTCCTTTTCCTGTGTCCCAGCAGTGAAGATATTTAATTAGAAAAGCATAGGAGAATTTATTGCATAATGACATTGCTTATTAGAGTGAGCAGCTCAATCCTAAGCTTTACTGTCTTACGTAACATTGACGTTCAAAAGGGCTGATTATAATCCTAATTTGTTTAAATGATTTTGAACTCAAATAAATTGGAAGAAGAGCAGAAGAATTTTGATGATAACTACTATTATAAGAAAGGTAGTAAGAACACCGTGTAGTTTGCAAGAATGTAAAAGACCACAAATAAAGTTTTCCAAGCCGTTATAGTTTTCCTCCAAACTTGACACGAACTACCATCACGGGTTTTTTTTTTAACCAAAAAATGGGTTGTACAGTTGAAAATCTTGCAAAAAATACTTTAATAAGAACAGCCCAAGCAACCTTTCAATGTTTTTAAAATACCTATCTAATGGCACACCCTCTATAGGGTAGACGCGAGAAAAAAAACATCCCCATTTTACGTGTAGGGGAGTTACCTCAAAACAGTTTCGAAGTTAAGACGAAGACACCGGAACGTAAACTACGAAACCTTAAAAATAACAAGTTGGGAGAAAAATATGCGTCTCGTCCACTCTTGGCCATTGGCATCGATCATGATAATAATAGGGAAGTTGACTAAAAAAAACTAATTAGTCCATCAGTCAGATTTCCAAAAAACACTAGAAACGTATTTTTTCTATTTTCATATAAACAAAAAATGAAGACGACACATTGCGTTCAAAACTCGTGTGACGTCTGCACGCTACACTTTTTAGCTAGGTGTGACGTCACTAGCCACTCCTGAGCTTTGATGGCTTTTATATTTGTCACTTTTAATTGATTTGATAAATGAAAATATACGTATCCAATATTTTTCTATAATCTGAATGACGGACTAAATAGAATCATTATTTTTTTACCCAGGAAACATCCCTGTGCTCTCCAATCACCATACACTTTTAACTCACATATTCCATTCCTAGTCGTAACAGGTGACAAGCAAGGTTTTTAAAGCTCTTTATCTTTTAGAAAGTCAATTAAATTGTAGTAAAAGTAATGTCTTCTCCCTTCCTTTTTTTGGGATGGGTAATCATCTAATCACTTGCCTGTGCACCAAAGCCGCGATATCTCTTTCAAACATCCCGCAGCCCTGACAGATGCCTTCTCCCTTCCTTACATGCTTCTTGTAAAAAACTGTGCAACAACGCAGCTGTCCGAGTTTCGCCCACTAGATGCTTCACATGTATTTATTTTCCTTACTCCTTTGTTAAGCCATATGTTTTGCTACATCGTACAAATACTAGAAAACAGCCCTGATTTGGACACAACAAGGAATACTCGGTTTAACGTTTATTTTTAAAACCGTATTTTTAAAAATTCCGAGTGAAAAATTGTTGTGTAGTTTTAGGTCAAGTCGATTCGTAATGGCTGGTTCTCGGCAGTATTGTTTTGTTCTTGGAGAATTGACGATGGTTTCTGGGACATTTCTTTCATTCTCTGCTTGGATTTTCGCAATTCTGACTTGTGGAAAATACTGCTAGTTTCTAAAGACTATAAAAGCTCGACTTCATTGTCATTGTTTTACTGCTCGCTTGATAAGTTAATTAAATTTTACTCAGTATTATAATTTCAATATTTTCATTTATAACAGGGTTATCAATATTGACAAGGTGTCTTGGACAGATGATGATGACCTTAAATTAAAGTGTCTGTTGGCGTGAATTTTTGACAGAGAGCATTGGTGGTATTATACCTGAAAGTGATTGGAGCCCTCGTATTCACATTACTAAAGGAAGCTGGAATAGTTATTAAAATAAAATGGCATTCCAGACATAATACTGAAAAAAAAAATTTATCTATAATCTATTCCTATTGAAGTATTAGTTTGATCATATTCTACTAACGATCGGTAACTATTTATAGGTACATATCGCCACATAATTGTAATATTGATAGAGCCATTGTCCTCAAAGTTTGAGTACACTTTGATAAAAGTCTAGCAAAGTAATAGCTGATGTTGTTTTTGTTACAGGTACAATACGCACCGAAAGTTCGTATGTTCGTGAAATCTGGATTATTGAAAGGAACTATTCAAGAAGGAGACACTGTCGTTATTGGTAAGTTTTGTAACGTTTTTCCATTATAATACAAAACCCAATTGATTTCGAATTGCCCATTAACTTTTTTAATCAAGCCATCTAAGTTCATTGCTATTCGAAGGAGTACCCCAAGGGTCGATCCTAGTGCCCCTATTAATTTCATTGAATACTTACGCATAAAAGCTACGTAATTTTGAGATACTTTCAAGGGTACTAAATTAATTAATTAGTTAATTCCTTTTTATAAGCAGGCTTTTGAATTCGATCCTTTGAAAGACTAACTTTGCCGTCTGAGGAAAATAGCCTTCGTAATTCTCGCAGATTGATTTGTCAAATAACATCTTATATGATATATTTCGCGTAAAATATGTATTATTTTAACTAGTGGTCTTAATAAAATTATGTGTAAAAAGGAGAGAACATGAACAGTTTCTTTCTGATCACTCTCGATAAGAAGTGCCCAAAAGGCTGGCAACATTGCCACGTTTTATGGAAATGCTGATTATTGTATTGTAAGCACAAATTACATAAAAAGCCTATACTGTTCCCACTCCTGGGACGCAGGGCTCCTCTCGGCGAGACGGAGAGGGCCGTAATCTACCACACGGGCCCAGTTCGGGTTGGTAGATGTCACATGTCTTCAAATTTTTGGCTCTAGAACATGCCGCCGGTTTTCTCACGATGTTTTTTCTTCGCCGTTTTGAGAGCAGTCGTGATGAAAAATTTTACACAAAATAAAGCGTTTGATGAGGTTCGAACTTACGACCTAAAAGATATAAGTAGCGGCCAAATTATTGTTCCTTATATTTATTTATTATTTCCCAGGTTGCCAAGCGAGTGCGAATCCAAATAATCTAACGTACAAATGGTATGTCAATAATGAGCAAATACCCGGTGACATCAGTAATGAATTGGTGAGTATGAGAATATTACATTGTTTACTGTTTTGTGTATGAATTTCAGTAGCTATAAGGGTAGTAAAAAATAAACAATGGATGGAATGTGTGATTGATGATAATTGTGGTTAGAATAGTTACCCACCGGCAACTATAGAGATGAAGTCCAATAGAGGATATGGAAGAAAAAGACGTAAAAGAAAAAAAACGTTGCAAGTTAACTAGTTATTAGTGACTTTTAACCATATATTTTTAACGCTTTAACATGACTTAACTTTAATCATCGTTTATGAATAAACACCATAGTATTAAAGGGGTTTATTCATAAACGATGATTAAAGTTAAGTGATGTGCAAACGTCAAAAATGGATGGTTAAAAGTCACTAATCACTAGTTAAATTTAAGCATCGTTTATGAATAAAGGGGAATGTTTCTCCGACCCCAAATAAATTGTATTGAGGGTAGGAGAATCTAACTTTGATCGTACTTATTATAGTACTTTTTTGGCTTAATTTGTAAACACAGATATCCTACTGGTTTGTTGAACAAATAAGAAATGAAAGGAAAAACACACTATTTCTAATTACCTTACTTAATTGTGTTTAGGAGATGATAATAAAATAAATATCACATAATTAACCCGGTATCAACGCGACTTAAGTTCAGACTAGGTTGGCCAAAGTTTAATTAGGGTTCACTCTTAACCTTTAAAACTCTAAATTATACAAAAAGGTTTGTAAAAGGATATGTTGTGAACATTCCACTTACCAAACACCGCTTAAATGTTTTCCGAATTTAATTTATCCAGGTCATTGCTCTACTTCAACTGGGTCGAACTCGGATTCCTTCGAAGACCAACCATTCGAAAATTCGCGCTAGTCATTATCCATTATCGATTTTAAATGGCGTTTTTAATCAGGCAAATGGGGTGTTCAAAGGTGAGGCTATCACCATGCTGCTGTCAATACATCCGCTGCAGCTACATGTCAATATCATTTGTCGATATTGAATAAACAATTAGGTTAATTTATTTTGTGAAAACCGTTCAATTTGGTGCTATGGTATGATATCCGTGCCTTGGAAAGCACGTTAAGCCTTTGGTCGCGGTTTTCCTTCGTAATTTTTTGGTTACGGGGCGTCTTTAACAAATGTGTGTTACCGGTGATGACATATGGATCTGAAACGTGGTTCCTCGTTATGGGTATCATAAGAAAGCTCAAAGTCGCACAGAGGGCTATGCTAGGTGTGTCTCTACATGATCGAATCAGGAATGAGGAGATTCATAGAAGAACTAAGATCGCCGATATAGCCAAGCGGATTCGTTCTCTGAAGTGGCAGTGGGCGGCGAACATAGCTCGTAGAGCCGATGGCCGATGGAGCCGAATGGTGACCGAGTATCGGCAAGCGCAGCGTTGGACGCCCACCGACTAGGTGGTCGGATGATCTGCGCTGGATGCATGCCGCGTCCAACTGTTCTTCTTGAAAATTCTTGGCTCCCACAAGTCTATGTCCAGCAGTGGACTTCGTGTGGTTGAGATGATGATGATGATGATGACGGGGCGTCAGAAGTCTGAAAATCTGACAATCAGTTTTGCCAACGGGTATCGTATTACCCAATACGTGGGTTGTGGAGGTCATATAGGCAGTAATTGCATTTTAAATTTGCACTTGGTTGCATTGGAGACCGACTACAACATATTGGGATTTATATATTTATATGTATTTGTCTGTATTTATGCCCACAAAGCTCTCGACACTTTCTAAAAATCTTTTGCGTGTTTTTTGGACGTAGTACTAATAATTAGTTCCGATTTCAACAAACTTATTAATAGTATTTTATAAGTATTATCATGTAAGAGGTTCTTGCTTTAGCTTGATTTATTTACTAAGTGCCTACTTCAAGACAAATTCAACTCAAAACACAACATCACCTAAAAATTCCGCTTGTAGCCACTAAAATGGAAATTTTGTAATGCGTACACGAACACCGTAAGCAGAGACTAACATATTCCATTTCTGGGAAGCTCCATTAAAAATCCAAAACAAAATAACGGCCTTGTTTCTTATATCATCTCAAGTGTCGTCTTGCCATTAATTCCGCACACTATATTAAATTTTATCATCCTTATTTGCATCCCCTGACGCCTCCTGCGTTCTCCGAAAATATTAGAGGGAATTTTCAAATTTCTTCTTGGCACAACATATACCTGCAATATGCATTTTACATTAGATGCTTCATACTGAGGAGTATGTTCGGAATTTTTTGCCTTATTAAATGTTTTGTTTGTTCCTCCGTATTCTGAAATGTTTAGTGCTATATGGTAATTGGGATCATCTTCTTAAACTTTTGCTAGGAGTCTTGTTTTAGCTAGTAAACTGGATATACTCTTTTGAGTTTACTTTGTTAGTGTAATTTTAAGCACTAAATGGGAAAAGTATTTTATGTCTGAAAACAGTAGCGTATTACGGGAATGTTCTTTCTTGCTATTAACGCAACATTCTAATTTTGTGTGTTAATATTTTGAAAATAATTATACTTTAAGAATTATTTTAAGTTTTGGACGAGAAAAAAATTGATGTAAAAATAATTAATTTAAAGGTTCGAGATGGTCCGGCTTAAGAGTTCCTGGGTGGACTTGGGGGAGGCTTTTTCCCAGCATTGGGACAGTAAAGATTAAAAAATGTAAACATGGGCAACTACGAGATGTTGATAGTGACTATTTAAATTCAGATAACAAAATAATTGTTTGATCTACAAATATTTATTACTACAACAAAAACTTGAAACTTTGTTCCTCCTGTTTTTTCAACCTAATTTAAAGTTACTTTGAACCCTCGTAACCAAAAAATTTTACCCCCAATTTAATACAAGTACCTTTGTTGCAGATACTATCAAACATATCCAGGAGATTCAACGAAGCGACCATCAAGTGCGAGGTTCACAACCAAGTCGGCAAAAGTGCTGACACCAAAACTCTGGAAGTGGCCTGTGAGTGGAACTTGAGAATTTTAAAGCCTCGTCAGTTCTGTGGTTCGATAGATTCGTGGAGGCTTCGTGTGAAAAAAGTGTTTGAGCATACTGGTTTAAAGATGAAGAAGATGAAGTTAAAATAAAATTCGTCACATTTAAACAGTGTTTGAACGTTGCAAATAATTTGTTGTTTCAATAATATTGTATTGTATGCTACGGACAAGGAACTCGCATCTTATAAACGGGGCTGTACTGTTGAGACAAGTCACTTTAAGAATATGCGATTACTTCTATTAAATAAAGGCCAGTATGTTCAAAGACTACGTTCAAGGCTAGGATGTATAGGCTTATTATAAATTAATACGCTTTACAATCTATGATGGCATCACTGCGTATTAGGCGGAATCGCAGTCAATTACTAGACTACATCATTAAAAAAAAACCGGCCAAGTCCGAATCGAACTCGCGCACGAAGGGTTCCGTATCTTTAAAAACGGCAAAAAAATCACGTTCCCCCATTAAATATTTTATTATTAGTATTTGTTGTTATAGCGACAACAGAAATATAGTATAATCACTGAAAATTTTAACTATCTAGCTATTACGGTTCATGAGATACAGTCTGGTGACAGACGGACGGACAGGCGGACAGCGAAGTCTTATGAATAGGATTCCGTTTTACCTTTAAATAAATTAATTTCTATCAGGTGTTTCTGAATACCTATAGGTTGGCTGAAATCAAAAATTTCATTATACGTAGTTTTAGTCGCACCTACATACTGTAACAAAAAATATTATCATTTTCCACTTTATCACGTTCAACACCCCCCACTCCCCGAGTCGCTGGCACAGCCAGCCAAATCCATATTTGAAAACCGTCTCCAGTACATCCTAGTAACATACACTTCCAAAATATTTCTGTGAATTTAATACTAGGTCCTGAAGCATACGAAATAGTATTCATGAGTTTTCACGAACTATCACACAAGAGGTCTTTCCAAGCATATAAAATCTATATTCACAGAAGAGCCGAAAGCATATTTCACTATTTTGTCCACCGATGCGCTGCCAATAGTCCATTAAATAGGTTTTATGTTTAATATCGGTCGAGTGCTTTCAGCTATTTTGGTAAATGCCTAATATTGAGTAGGTACGTATTGTGAACTAAATTAGATAGATCTGCAGGGTAATTACATAACACACTACCAGTAGCAATGGGTTTCATTTTACACAGTTCAACAACATTCATTGCGTTATTTACGTTGTTCAGCAGATAGATTTTTGAACACATGGAGCGATGGATTAGCAATATGGTACAAAATTATTTCAACTGATAGTAATAGCTTCTTACGCAATTGAGGTGCTCTTTGCTAGTTGCTTTGGTGTAACATCTGGTTGAATATTAGGCCTGGACTTGAAGGCATCTGGGGCGTTACTCATCATCATCATCTCAGCGTTAATCCCAGTCGCATCCGAAGCTTTTTCAGCATTGAAGTCTGGGGTCCGCTTAACCAGTCTAACTGCTGATATGGCTAAACTTCGACATTTTCCGTGAAGCGACTGCCGTCTGACCTCCACAACCCGAAGGCGACATCGAAGCATTGCAGCTAGACTGTTGGACTTTTGAGGGCTCCAACAACCCGAACGACTGTCATTAGATGTTCGTATGGCAACCGGGACCAACGGCTTAACGTACTTTCCGAGGCACAACCAGACCAGTGCAAATATACATATTCATGCATACAAATATTTGCAGTGTGCAGGGATCGAAGCCGCGCCTCCTTGCGTAGCGGCCGCGTCCGCTACCGCTAGGCCACGGAGGCTGTCAAAATCTGGGGCGTTACTCTGACATGTTAAATCATAATCATCATCAACCTTTTTATCGTCCCACTGCTGGGCACAGGTCTCCTCTCATACGAGAAGGATTGAGCGTAATCACCACGCTTGCTCAATGCGGGTTGGCGCTCAAATATAATTAAATCATAATGGTTCTAGACAAAGATGGAGGTATACGGAGTGAATAGTGCTATTATATTTTTACAACGGTTTAGTTATGGTTTTAATGCAACATGGCAGGACACTAGGCACCATGATAATGCCAATCAATGTCAAAATCTCGTGGATAATAAAGGTTTTTTGACAATTCAAAATAGCCTCATGACCCGTAATACATACAAATATTATGTAGATAGTTGATTTTTTTATATACATTTCTATTGCTCATGTAATAACAAGTTATAAAAATAGAATGAAGTTGAATATTAAAGGGACTCTTCAGAAAAGACACGTGTTTCTTCGGCGTTTTTCCCTTGACCGCTTTTTTTCCTGTTTGCGGTGGTAAGAGTACCTATTTACTCATTGATTAATTCTAATACTTAGTTCCTTTACGTTTGCTAGTAACCTATTAGATATGCTTATTGAAGACTTCATTCATAGAAACGTTAATTTGACAAATTAACTTCATATAAGTAACTGGAATTAGATAAGGTACTGATATTTCTGTTAACAAGAACCACAATCACAATATTTAAAAAATCCGGTTAAGTGCGTGTCGAACTCACGCACAAAGGGTTCCGTACCATTGATTTATGAAACTACAGGATTTAAGTTATTTGTATGAAAGATTACGCGGTAATATGCGGCTTACGAGGTATTAAAAAAAAAACTACTACCTAACTAAATCTCGTTCAAAACAGTTTTCGTTGGTAGTTTTTATAGTAATGTATTTCATATGTTCTTTTTTTTAGATTTTTCATTTTCTTACTTTAGAAGTTAGAGGGGGGGACCAACTTTTTCTCCACTTTGAAAGCGTCTGTCACGCAAACTATTCGGTTTAGAAAAAAAAATATTTTAGAAATCTCGATATCATTTTTGAAGACCTATCCATAGATATCCCACACGTTTGTATTTGATGGAAAAAAAAAATGAGTTTCAGTTCAAAGTATGGGGAGCCCCAATATTTATTGTTATTATTTTATTTTTGCATCAAAATCTTAATGCGGTCCACAGAATACATCTACCTACCAAGTTTCAACAGTATAGCTCTTATAGCTTCGGAAAAAAATGTCTGTGACGTACGGACGGACAGACGGACAGACAGACATGACGAATTTATAAGGGTTCCGTTTTTTTCCATTTGGCTACGGAACCCTAAAAACATGGTTTTATTTAAGTCAGGTTTTTACGGAGTAAATGGTTATTGAATTATGTACCTAACCATTACACAGAAATGCAGTTCTATAAACAACGTGTAACATAAAGGGTATATACATAACAAAAGCATGGCAGTTTTATATGATATCAAACGATATTGGAAGGGCTTTTTAATCCTATCTCTTTATGTTAGGAAGTTATGAGGAAAAACACCGCCTGTGATAGGCTACTATCATACTAGTTGCACAGAGATATTGAAGACATTTATCAGATTTTGGCAAGTAATGTGACGGGTAACGAGTAGTTATTAACGTATGTAGTGTGCTGCCACGTTTGTTATGATTTGATTTTAAGAAACACACGAAACCGAAAATTTGGTACCAATTTTTTGAGTAGGTATTTTATTTTGAGTTGAAGCCCTTCAGATATCGTTTGATATCATCTAAAGATGCCATGCCCTTGGTATGTATATTCCATTTTTGTTACACGTTGTATAAAAATGACAGCTTAGTTCGGAACTAAGTTGTCATTATTGTATTAAGAACTTTGACTTAACCTCAATAAAGTTCGAAATACAAATACTGATTCAAAGGTTAAGTCTAAACGAAGGTAATGTTTTGTTTTAAGGGGTACAGGTTTTAATACTTATTGTTCAGTTCTGGCTATGGTCTGTTAAAGAACTTATTGAGAACCTATTCAGGTTTTGTGGTAATGCAAATACAAAGGGTTCCAGTAATTATATCAAGTGTTTTGTTGTTTGATGTGGAGAGAACTAAAAATGCGATTTACAAAGGGTGACGCAAGGGCGTAGCCTAGGAGACCCTATTAGGTGATATTGTTCAGAAAGGTCAGACACTCGCAACCAGCGTGCATGTAAAACAAGATGTATGAATGTAAACGAGGCAAAAGTAGTATGTAAGGATGGCAGATGGTGTTCTATGGTTTGTTTTAACCCCACGGGAAAAAAAAGATCGAGTTTGTGTATATATACCGTGTTTGTGTGTTTATACCGCGTATATCGCGGGACTGGAACAATTTGCCAGCAGCGGTGTTTCCGTCGGACTACAATTTGAGTATCTTCAAGGCTAGAGTGAATAGGCTCTTAATAAACTAGTACGCTTTACCATCAACGATTGCGTCACTGCTTACCATCAGGCGGGATTGCGGTCAAGCGCTAGTTTATAATTTATAAAAAAAAATGCTTTTCCTTTTTACACTATCGCCAAAGATTGAATAATCAATCTACACTCTAGCAGTCCACTGCTGGACGTAGGCCTCCCTAAACTGCTCCTCTTATCCTCTCTAATCTTTATCCTCTGAGAAAGTAAATCAAGGTGTTGGTCCTCCGTGGCGTGGCGGTGAACACGCCTGCCTGCGACGTGGAGGCCCTGAGTTCGATCCCCGGGCAGGTCATTATGGAAAACGATCTTTTCCTAATTAGCCTGGGTCTTGGATGTTTATCTATATATGTATCTATTATAAATATAGTATTGTTGAGTTAGTATCCCATAACACAATTGTCTCGAACTTACTTTGGGGCTAGCTCAATCTTTGTGATTTGTCCATATATATTTATTTACTGATATACAAAAAAAGAAATTCCAAATTAAAAAAAAAAATAAAAAAAATATGTACATTTGTATTATTAAAAAAAAAAAAAAAATAGGGACGAACAGAATCTTTTGACATTTATTATGAGAGACAGAGATCTATCTATCTTCTCCGAAACTTGACATCTAACGAAATGCCCTAAGACGTCATTGTAATTTCTCATTCAATTAACGAGTCCTTTAAGAAGTTTTACTTCAAACATAAAGTGATGAAAAACTAAAGTATTCGCGGACTGAATCCCGAGCAAAGAGATAAATTCGAACCATAAATGTTGACAAAAAGGAAAAATAAAAAACAGTGACGAAAGAGTTTGCTCAGAACTGATCTGTTATCTATGTCAGATTCTATCACCGGTCGAACCCAAAAACCAATATTTAAAAAAACGGTCCATGCTTTGGTGGCTCTTTTGTTTTCCCTCAAAAAACTGGATGACAATGAAATTTGGCACACGGGAAGCTGGCTCAAAAGGCTATGGATACTTTTTCCCTTTTATACCTAAGGGATGTATGGAATGATATATGATTCCTCTTTGTTATCCAATCACGTATTAACCATTCGATTGTTTGCGTCTAAACTCGGGTTTGATGTTTGTTATTTTCGTGAATTGCATTTTAGAGCTGGTATTTTGCAACGTATTTATATATTTTGTTAATGACAGCCCCAAAAATCTGTTTAGATAACTAGGAGATCAGACTGAAAAATTTAGAGAAAGAGGATTAGACATGCAAAGTTTATTTTGGATCAGACAAAAATTAAAACGTAATAGTCGGCATCCGGCTCGAAGGACCATGTTGAGGCTATGTTAATTTAAAGGCAAGTGGACTGTGCTGTATATTTAAAAATAATCTTTAACAAGTAATTAATGTTTAAGGGAGGTCTGCGCGCGGGCGTGTCGGACGATGAAAGGGATCATGTCTGGCCGGTCCCGTAGTCGACGCCGCCGCGCTGTCTGCGTCATAGAAGTGTGTGTGAATAAGCAGCAAGGGTTTTTATTCGGATGGGGAAATCATGAAATGACTTCTCCCGCTCTAGTTGGAGCGGATGGGCGTGTCAAATTTTTAGTGACTAAAACTCACCCGTGTTTCTTTACTTGACTGTATGCCAGGGGCCACGGAATCTCCTTTGAATAACCAACAGCAAGGCATCAAATAGGGAATCCGATTGGAATAACTTTTTAAAGCACACTACATACCTGCTTATGCTGAAAGAAGCATGTCGGCAACCTTCGCCCGCGCGTGTTGCCCGCCGACATGCCGGCGGCTAGCGTACGCAAGCGCTCAGTTGCCCGACGACATTTCAGCTGTACTGACGTGCTAGTATTTTAACTGCCAAATAAGTTTCTGATGTCGAGCCGCCGATATGGCGCCGGCAAAGTTTTACGATTTGCAATAACTGAACCCACCAGCCTAGCCCGCCGGCAAAATGTTGCCGACATATGCCGCCGGGCCGGCGTGGTATGCAGAGCGCTTTAAAGTTACAGAACCTACCAATCCGCACTGAACCCGCGTGGCAAATGACGGCCGATTCCCTCTCACAGTGAGGCCCTTATCCCCGGAGTGGGAACATTATAGGCTGATTATGTAAAAAAATAAAAAAAAAAGTTATCAAAATAGATACAAATTAAACCGGAAACCACAACATTTTAAAATACATCAAAATAACAACTTATCGTAGACCCAACCAAAAATAGCAAACAGGCACATAATCAAAACATGCTTAAAATCAATGGCTCGATAATCGATATATTAAGTTATACTTCAAGTAATCACACAAAGAGCGTTCGTTGAACTTAAAAAAAAAGATCAGCATCCCCCAACTTGTTATTTTTGTGTTTTTTCTCCGCGTCATGTTTACCAGCAATAAACATATTTTCTTTGTAATATTAACTTGGAAACTTTCATCGACGCTCGCGTGAATAAAAATTATCAAAAGCGAAGTTACTTCGAATTTAAAAGTCCAGAATTTTAAGACTTAAGACTGTTATAATGATTTCGATAATCACTCTCTTCATGACTTTGAAAATATACTTTGTAATTTAAATTTAGAAAGTTTTATCCCTGCTTGCGTGAATAAAAATTATCTAATGCGAAGTCACTTCGAACTCGAAAAGTTGAAAAGCATTTACGGCTGAAAACTGTTATGTTGTAATGGCATTGATAATTATATTATTATCCTCTTCTACCCTTTAAGAATGATGACGTAAATTACAGTGAAATAGCCCACTAAATTAAAATAAGGTACAGTCATTTTCTAAAGTCCAAACGATTACATATAAAGGCCTAGAACAAAACAAAATACCATTTGATCCGTCAATTCGAAGTGGGCCGACTAAAACGGTATTATTCGAAGTTTCAAGAATCCTTAACACAATACCGAATTATAGTCATTTGCCCACAATTACGTGGTTTCAGGGCGATTCTTGATGTCGAATGAAGTGCCCTCTATTGTGAAATGATTGGACTATTATTTAATTTGCATTCTTTATAGGCGTATTGTTCAGTGGCTAAAGTCGTGGGTGATATGAAAGGACGAATAAAATGAATGCCTTGATCATTTTGAAGTCGTTTGAAATTGGAGTTTTTCGAATTGAAGATGTTTATTTAATTGAACCTGTATATTTGTAGTCAATTAATAGTAAGAGTAGCAGTGGCCAGTGGTAACGGCTGCCACTTACGAGTTTGTTATTTGAGAACCCGCTGCGGTGACCTACTTTGTCCAAATTATTTCATCATCACTTCTCTCAAAACGGTGAAGCAAAAAGTAGTAAGGAAACGGACATGTCCTAGAACCAAAAATTCGAAGACATGGTGGCATGTACCAACCCGCGCTGGCTCTACGTGGTTGATTACGGTCCACTCCCTCTCACAGAGGGGAGGTCTGTATCCCAGCAGTGGGAAAGTTGTAGATTGATTAGGTAATAGTGGAGTTATTACTGCTAAAGCAACGACAGCCACACTCTTTGGGCGCGCGTGGAACTCAACGCGCTGTCGACCCGGGCCTGGGGCTAGTCTACTATTTTTATAAATTTGTCATTCCAACACGATTCCATTGTCATTATGCTAAAAATTCGTAATCTACTAAATTCATAATGATCGGTCAGTCAACTCGTAATGAAATGGTGATATAATGACATTGCCGTAGTGCCATTATTATAAAACCCGTTAGTAGAAATGGTTTTCTAAGCATTACTTTTCAATTTGAACAATATGTAAAGAAAACCCCGTTAGATAAACACATGAACAAATAGAAATTGATAACCCACATGACCAAATAGAAATAGAAATTTCACATAGTCATCATAGTAATACTAATTAATTTTGAAATAATCTTTTTTTTCCGCGAATTAATTCCAACTTCCCCAAAATTTAGTAATTTTTAAAAAAGTGACAACACCGTTTTCAACGGTATTATTATGAGCGATGCGACCACGTTGAACGTTCCGCATGCTCATGAATTAAGTTACCTCCTTTTGCGATATATTATTTATTTTTGGGTGATTTTTTTTTAAGTTTAGTCCGGCTTTGTAGGCCTTAGTAGAATCAGTTATCGATACCTAACAACACCTTCACGGATCGGACAGGGTTTTCTTTACATATTGTGTTGATGCTTTCTGGAAGGGTCACTGCATTCTCCTATCAACCCCAGGATCTCAAAGCAGGGAAAACAAACATGCAAAGCACTAACCTGGATCCAACAGGACAGGAAAAGAGGAATCGCCAACGACGGGGCTGGCGCCGGCCGGTCAGCTATCTTCTTTATGTGGACTTGATGCTGCTTGTTCACTGCCTACACTCGTCAAGCACAGACACACCACCAATATGGAAACTGAGGGTTTATTTGGCCAGTGAAGCCCTTAGAAAGTCAGATATTCGGAATTATTTAGAATACACGCGGCGTCGTATGCGCTGAGTCCGCTATACTTATTTTTTAGTTCTTTTTCTTGGCACTCTTGAGAGAGGGCGCCACCAGCACGAGCCAAGAGAAGCCCGCGCTTATTTAAATCGTCGTTGACGCAACAAGGATGGGAAATGGAAATGCCTGGGTAGATTATTAGGATAGTTAATGCTCACACATTTCCCCCCACCTGAAATCCACAAGGGTTTCAAGAAGAATGCGAAAAATTAAGAGTGAAATCAGCAATAGCTGGACTATGAGCTACTGCCGAAAAAATGCATAAAAATCTAGTTAATAAGTGTAAATAATTGGTGGCTTATTTTAAATAACCTAAAGACAGTGTGTACTTATACTCTAGTTAGGTATATAAAAGGAAAATAAACTAATTATTTGGTAAGGGACAAACCTTTACCACCGGCCTACGAAACGTCTTTCCGTTAGCAGTTTGGAGAGTAACGACTCTAACTACCTGGTCTGAACCTGCATGCACTTGCACGATACGAGCCATTTTCCAAAACATCGGCGGAGTATTAGGTTCGTTAACTATAACTATGTCATTGACTTTGATATTTGGTTCAGGCAAGAACCATTTGCTCTTTTGTTGCAATGTGTGAAGATAATCGCGTTGCCATACGCGCCAAAAGCTTTGAGTAATTTTCCGAAGCATCATCCAACGAGATCGAGGACACGAATTATCACTTATCGGTTCTTCGGGCAAGGCTACTAAAGGACCTCCCGTTAGAAAATGTCCTGGAGTTCGAACGTCAGACTCTGAAGGATCCGTAGATAGAGTACAGAGTGGACGGGAATTTAATACAGCTTCTATTTTAGCTAATATGGTAAAAAATTCTTCTAGAGTAAGAACTTGAGCTCCAACTACTCGCTTCAAATGATACTTTGTTGATTTTATACCACTTTCAAATATTCCGCCGAAATGCGGTGCTCCAGCTGGATTGAATTTCCAGGTAATGTGGCGATTCGCTAAACCATTTGAAATTTCTGGATTAATCTGTAGGTACTTATGCTCATTTGAATATAATTGCTGCCGTATCGAGTAGCATTATTGTAGGAGCTTGATCTGTTACTTTCTTTTACAACGGCTATTTTTCGTGTTATTAGAATGTAAAATAGGGACAGACGACAGCACGTCAAGTCACTACAATCTATCGTATTTCTTTATTAGATTTCAACTTTATTGCTAAGGCATTAAGGCTCAAGATTGATTGGGAATATTTGAGAGTTTAGGACAGGGGTGGCCAACTTGAGTACTTAAGGTGTACTGTTTACCAAAGAAACCTTGTGCGATCTACCAAACACACGTACTACTTGAAATCATAAATCAACAGCGTAGTTTTAAGATCGACTGGACTAGCAGTCGCGATCGACTGGACTAGCAGTCGCGATCGACTGGACTAGCAGTCGCGATCGACTGGACTAGCAGTCGCGATCGACTGGACTAGCAGTCGCGATCGACTGGACTAGCAGTCGCGATCGACTGGACTAGCAGTCGCGATCGACTGGACTAGCAGTCGCGATCGACTGGACTAGCAGTCGCGATCGACTGGACTAGCAGTCGCGATCGACTGGACTAGCAGTCGCGATCGACTGGACTAGCAGTCGCGATCGACTGGACTAGCAGTCGCGATCGACTGGACGATCGACTGGACTAGCAGTCGCGATCGACTGGACTAGCAGTCGCGATCGATTTCCCTATTAACAAACTGGTCATGGTTACATTACCGGGTTCATTGGTAACTACACAGATATAAACACAACAACCATAACCTTTCAAAGATCCATCACAAAAGCCAACTAAATGTACTTGAATAGGATTTGAAGGTATGATTAAACGCGGGAGAGTAATATTTTGTAAATCGGACAAATTTGCAGCTATTAAATGCCATTGTTTGACTAAATTTTGGGGAATAGTTTCATCCCATGATAAATTTAAACGCCATAGATCTTGTAGCAAAGATTTAGCGGCAAAAACGACAGGACAAATCCATCCAAGAGGGTCAAAAATGCGAGCTACCAATGAGAGTATGGACCGTTTTGTGAATTTCCATTCGAACGAGTCAGCAAACGTATAAGAAAAGGTATCGTTAACAGGATTCCAACGAACGCCCAATATTTTGACAAACTCACTTCCCGATTCATCAAAAGATTTGGAAGTTTGACAGAATTCTTGAGGGATATCTGTCAGAAGACGAGGATCATTAGAGGTCCATTTCCGTAGTTCAAACTGAGCCTTTGATAGTAACGATATAATATCGTTTTTTAATGCAATAGTTTCTTCGAGAGAAGATCCGCCAGAGGTGATATCGTCCATAAATGTCTCCTCTCGGATAACCTGTGCTGCACGACTAGAGTACTCAGCACCGTGGTCTTCAGCAAGTTGATGAAGTGTTCGAATGGCTAAGTAAGGAGAACTACTAACTCCGTACGTAACGGTATTGAGTTCGTATTCCTTTAACACCTCAGTTGGGTCATTACGCCAAAGAACGTGTTGATAACATCTTTCTTGCGGTCTTATCAATATTTGTCTATACATGCGACGAATATCCGCAGTAAAACAACTTTGTGAATTCTGAATTTTGTGATTAGATCAACGATGTCTACTTGAAGTTTTGGACCCACATGAACAATATTATTTAGTGACAGGTCACTCGAAGTCCGACTACTAGCATCGAAGACCACTCGTAACCGTGTCGTGGTACTCTCAGGTCGGATTACACAATGGTGGGGAATTATATAACAGTCAGTAGACGAGGACTGCACTGGCTGCATATGTGCGAGATCCTCGTACTGTTGCATGAATTCTTTATATTCAGTTTTTAACTCATTTTGACTAGCAAGTCTTTTTTCCAAATTTAGAAAACGATTAAACGCTTGTTTATATGATTTTCCTAAGGCTGGAGCATCATCTTTAAGCATAATTGGGACAACATAACGCCCATCGGAGGTGCGATACGTGCCTTCTTTATATTTTTGTTCGCATCTTTCATCCTCGGGGCCGGAAATTTTACATTTCGGCGGCTCCTCGGACTCCCAAAACCGTTGAACGATCTCGTCGAGCGCACTAGAAGACGCGACGAGGATCGTAACGGGTGTAGCCGGAGTTTTAGCTACCACGTTTTGAAGAAACTGACCACTTATCACCCAGCCGAATACACTAGAGAGTGCGCATGGAAAGCCCGGGCCTGGACTGAAACGTGAGCCAGTATGTATCTGGTCAAAACAGCCTACTCCTAACAACAGATCGATCGGACCGGATTTATCAAAGTCCTGGTCGGCGAGATCCAGATGTGTAAACTTATCCTTGACGATTGTCGGCAATGACACCGAAGGAATCAGGGATGTGATTTTGGGTAGAACCACTAATGGAATATCAAACTGAGGAGTGTCACTCAATCGAGGTATTATTAAACCGAAGGTGTGACCTTTAATGCTACACACATAATTTTGACCGATTTTGTTTGCTTGTAGAATTTGATGATGGAATATTAACTGGTTGGCTAACTTCTAATACTTTTATGTAATTTTGTAAATAAGTAATGAAGTTATTAAATTTCGGAATTTCTTCAGTGTTTTGTAATTCAAACCTTTTTTTTGTTTCTGTATCTAAAGGCCTAGACGCAATGTAATATGAAATAAATTCGCATAAATCATCAATACACAAACCGCGCAAGGCACTAACGCATTCATAAAGTGTGTTAGATAACTCAGATAAGTTAGACAAAGATGGTTTTTGTATGGGATTAATTTTAATTATTTTTTCTAAATAAGCTGTTGCAAGAATACGCTTGTTGTTATATCTGTCCAGTAAAGTTGCAAAAACCACTGAATAATTTGCCGATGTCACAGGCACGCCCTTCGCTAATGTCAGTGCATAACCAGATAAACATGACAGCAAATAGTGAAATTTCTCAGTGTCGGATAATGAACTATTATTATGAACAAGTGCTGTATAACTATCTTTAAATGTTTGCCACTTTTCTATATTACCATCAAACTTTGGAAGTTCCAGCTTAGGCAACTTCACTTGCGAACGCACGTGACCTTGACCTAATTCCGAGCGACAGCCGCTACCGGCGCTCGCATCGAGAGAATCCGCAAACTCAATAACACAGTAATACAACTCATCGAATGACAGTAACACTTTATGATCGATAACAAACGACGGGTTAAGCTTTAATTGCAACTGGTTAACATCATCGTTGCATTCCAAAAATCTATTACGAATCTCGTCAATCTTTTTGTACCTAGCTCGAAAAGCTGCAAATTTAGTTTTAGTTTCTTTAACTGTTTTGGCTAAATCGTAAAGTATCTACATACTTTTAAACTCATATTCCCGCCTTTTAATAGCGGTTATTAATTCCGCTTCGCTCATAGTTCACTTGGTATACGATATCCGCACGCTCAAAAGGATAAAAGTTATAAACGTAGGTAAAACGGAAAAAACGTAAGCCGGTAGGTAGGCAGCAATGCACGTGCGAACGTATTGAATGAAATACAAGCACACACGTCTCAAAGTTATTTGTTAGAATATAAGTTTTGACTTTGAGGTAGTTCAAAGCTAATCTGTCTCCCGCCGGAGACAAGTACTACGAGTGTAGGTACCTCGGTACTAAATTCGAGAAACTTCGAACTCACGTTTTTAAAAGTAATTTATGCAATTTGTTATTGAATACAAATAAATGCAGCTTATTACAAGGGAATTAACGAGGTATGAATGTACGATTGAATAGTCAATCGGTCTCAAATAGGAAACAATAACTAGGTATCATGGAATGACCTAGGTTTTATTTAGACACTTAGAACTTGAAAGGCAAATTGAAATTGCCTTAAGTAGGTAAGTATACAAATAAATTATAATTGGGATTACGTATTTAACGTAATAACGAGAATGGAAAGATTTAATTTCCGATAGTAGGTATTTTTGAAATAACTACGCGAGGAAGATACCTCACAGGAGGCACCATAATTAATGTTGATGCTTTCTGGAAGGGTCACTGCATTCTCCTATCAACCCCAGGATCTCAAAGCAGGGAAAACAAACATGCAAAGCACTAACCTGGATCCAACAGGACAGGAAAAGAGGAATCGCCAACGACGGGGCTGGCGCCGGCCGGTCAGCTATCTTCTTTATGTGGACTTGATGCTGCTTGTTCACTGCCTACACTCGTCAAGCACAGACACACCACCAATATGGAAACTGAGGGTTTATTTGGCCAGTGAAGCCCTTAGAAAGTCAGATATTCGGAATTATTTAGAATACACGCGGCGTCGTATGCGCTGAGTCCGCCATACTTATTTTTTAGTTCTTTTTCTTGGCACTCTTGAGAGAGGGCGCCACCAGCACGAGCCAAGAGAAGCCCGCGCTTATTTAAATCGTCGTTGACGCAACAAGGATGGGAAATGGAAATGCCTGGATAGATTATTAGGATAGTTAATGCTCACACATATTGTATATTGACATTACATAGCAAGATCCTTCTGTGTCCCGGAAACCATATTGCCATTTGTCTCGGCTGTCATTCGTGGAGCTTTCGACTTACCACGGAGTATAGATCTAGAAACTAGGTTACAAAGTATGGTACTCAGCTAGTTAGATTGGAAGCCTTTTTTTTTTTTTTTTTTTTCGGGGTGGAAATCCTCATAGGATGTCCGCCGCCCTAGGGTGGGCGACGGGGTCTGTCAGACTTTTACTGACTAAAACCACCCCGGTGTCTCTTCTGTCACGAGCGCGCGTGGGGCCGCGGGAGTCTAAATTCTTCCGCAGCCCCACACTCTCGTGCTGGCCCGGTCTGTCCGGGCCTCGTCTCCGGCACGGGGTAGTGGGGTGTTAAGCTACCCCGTGCATCGCCTCAGAGGCGCGCGCTGACACTCGCGCGCGCCTCCGCCTCGGGGTCCATCGAATAGGGGGCGGGGACTTCCCCATGTCCCTCGCCCCTGGACCCATTCATGGGGGGCGGAAGAGGGCGTTGTCCGCCCTTCTTCGGCGCCCGGTGCGTCTTCTGCGGCCCGGGAAGGGAGTTGAGATCTCTCTCTCCCGTTCCGCAGCTTCCTTCTGCGACATCACGTCCTCGCAGAAGGACACCACCGCGTCCCACGACTCTGCGCTGCCGGCCATCCTCCGCACTACTGTCGGCAGCGTCAGGTCGCTTCCTACTTCATTTGTGAGGACACGGCGCTGCTCCTCCCAAGCTAAACACTCGGAGAGCGTGTGCTGCGCCGTGTCCTCCCCGCATTGGACGCAGTGGTGGCACCGAGCGTCCGGCTCCCTGCCTAGGCGACACAGGTACTTGCCGAAGCAGCCGTGCCCCGACAGCACTTGCGTCACCCTGAACGACAGGGAGCCGTGCCTTCTCCCGAGCCAGTCGTCGAGTACTGGCCGGATCGCCTCGACGGTAGCGAGGCCGGCGGCAGGGCGCAAAAGCCTTTGCCGCCAGTCCGCCACCAGGACCTGATGGAGCTCCTCTCGGCGCAGCTCGATCTGCCGCTGCGCCGAACTGGAGCCCCGTGTCCGCTCTTCCTCGCGCCATCGGTACAATGACGCGAGTACTTTCGCCTCTAGGTCCCAGGGCGGGGATCCGGCGAGGACGCAAGCCGCCTCGTAGGAAATCGTGCGATACCCGCGGACGACCCTGACGGCCATCGCCCTCTGCGGCTTGCGCAGAATGACGAGTGTTCCGGCCGTCAGGTCCATCGCCCACACAGGGGCCCCATACAGGGCCATGGACCGCACGATTCCCACGTATAACCGCCTACAGGCGGCGCTCGGGCCCCCCATGTTGGGAAGCAACGTTGACAGCGCGCCTGCTGCACCCATCAGCTTGGGCGCCAGCCGCCGGAAGTGGGGTCCGAATTCCCATCGGCTGTCGAGCACCAATCCCAGATACTTCATGGTGGACTCGACAGCTATCCGGGCACCACTGACCACGATATGTGATCCCGGCGCCGGCGCACGCCGGGGGCCATGGAATACCATGGCCTCCGACTTGTCAAGGGCCACCTCCAGGCCCAGGCGCCGGATGCGGGTCACCACCTGTGACACCGCAGCCGTGGCTATCAACGTCGCTTCCCTGTGCGAGCTCCCCCGGGCAGTGACAAGCGTGTCGTCCGCATAACACGTCAAGTCGGCGCCCGACGGAAGCTCGCCTCTCAGCACCCAGTCGTAGCCGATGTTCCACAGGAGCGGTCCCAAGACCGATCCCTGTGGAACACCGCACGACATTTGGTGCCGACCGGCACCGTTAGATTGGAAGCCTAACCGAAGATGGCTGGCAAAACGATAGGCAAATGAATGTTGTAAGTCTTCCTTCAGTACGGACTCCTGCTTAGTAATTTTCTGTGAGACAGTTTTATTGGGTCTCCTAAGAAGATTGGCTATAAGTTTTTAACATTAGGTACTTTTTATGGTTATTTATTTATTTGGAATCTGACTTAGACACATGATAATAATTGGTGGTGTTGTTGGGTTTAACAACGCATCACCTCGCTCAACTGCCGTCTTCCTTCCTATTCACTCAGTTTTTTGAGTGAATAGGCTCATAATAAACTAGCGCACTTTACCATCAACTATTGCATCACTGCTTAACATCAGGCGAGATTGGGGTTAAGCACTAGTTTATAATCTAATATATAAAATTCTGGTGCCGCGGTGTTTGTGGTTAAACTCCTCCGAAACGGCTTTCCCGATTCTCATGAAATTTTGTGTGCATATTGGGTAGGTCTGAGAATCGGACAAAATCTATTTTTTATCCCCCTAAATGTTAAGGGTAATCCACCCCTATTTTTTAAAAAAATATGTATCTATATCGCCCTTTATAGCACATGATTTAAATTTTATAATAATCGCCAACCCGCATGGAGCAAGCGTGGTGATTACGCTCAATCCTTCTCTGTATGAGAGGAGACCTGTGCCCAGCAGTGGGACGATAAAAAGGTTTATGATGATTGCACCCGTGCGAAGCCGGGCGGGTCGCTAGTTTATATATTTAAAAAAAAAAAAAACATTTTAGCTATCTATGAGTACCACACAAGTACAAGTTAAATCCGGAGTTGTTTATTATACGGACCTTGTAGAAACTAGAACTAATTTCCGTGCGTTCAGGCGCTTTTGCCATACCTATTATTGGAATCAATGGTAACAGCACATACCTACTTAGGACTCATTAACTTAATCAAATTTTATTCCGTGGTGCTTGGCAATCTGGGCTTCTCCCAGTTGCAATAATGTCCCTTTGTGCCGATTGGCCTAGTTCTGTTCTGTCCTGCTTGTTATGGAGGGAAGTGGAAAAAATATCTTTTCTCTTACTCCTCCGCTATTCTCTTCTGATTAATTTCGTTGCGGGACCCAAGACAGTTGAATCATTTCTCCGGGACTCGTCGAGCTTCATTGCTCGGCGTTTTCTTGCGGTCTCCACTGTTGATTCTGGCTTTCAGAAGTTGCAGTGGGTTGGGAACAGTGTGGCGGGTTTTGTCCCAAAAAAACAAAAATCTATGAGTACCAAACGTAGTTCATGAGACTTATCTCGCTGACAGACTACGGAAGCTTAGTAATTAGATTCTATTGCACCCTCTGCGTACGGAGCTTTAAAAATATAAGATAAATATACTGCGAGTTACTTGCAGACTGTAATCCAAGAAAAGAACAAATAAACTTCGTTCCAAAATTACGCTACGCTACGCTAGAAATATGCATCAAAATATATTTCATGAAAATATAGTTAAACATACCTACATATTATACTGTTTATTTCTATCCCTAAATTATTATCTTTACTTAACTGCTAGGTATAATGTTAATATGTACCTAACAAAAGAGGGTATTTGTGTTTCATCCAAGTTCCCGGAAACGGTTCTATAAATATTGCACTAGCGGCTGCCAGCGAATTCGTTCGCGTGGAGTTAGTTATGCTCCACTCCTAATGGTCTCAGCGTTATGTTATATAGCCTAAAGCCTTCCTGGATTAATGGCCTATCTAATGCAAAAAGAATTTTTCAAATCGGACCCGTAGTTCCTGAGATTAGCGCGTTCAAACAAACAAACAAACTCTTTAGCTTTATATTATACTAAGGATAGGTGACTGAAGTGCCGAAAGCGTACTAGTTTCCTAATCAGCCTATTATGTTCCCACTGTTGGGACACCGGCCCCCTCTCAAAGATGGTGGTAGATGTCACATATCTTAGATATTTTTTTTGGATCTAGGCATAAGATTCCTCACGATATTTTCTTCACCGTTTTGAGAGCAGTGGTGATGAAATATTTAAACAAAGTAAAGTGCCTGATGGGGATCGAACCTAGTTAATAAGAGCCCATTAGCCGTTGTAGCTCGAAAAGCTACTCTGGCTTTGATGACACTTAAATTGTAAACAAACTAGAACGCCGCTTCAGGTATTTTTTTCCAGTCCTTCGATGTACCTACGTGGTATAAAAGACGAGGCAAAACGCTTCGTCCGGATCGTAGCAGTGTCAATAACTAAGGATGGATACTTGCCGTACAACGAGAACAGTGATGGCGGAATTAATTCAAGTGATTTCCAAACACACTCTCAAAAATGCATCCTATAGAATACCTTATATTACCGAAAGGCTGGCCACGTTACGCCTGTGCTGGAGGCTTTGGAGATTATTCGTTAAGAAATCTGGAGCATTTTCGCATGCCTCTCGACTCGGGTTTTGTTACTCTTTCACTCCACGGTTAGCGTAGTAGCTGAGCAATCGACTATTGCTCTACATTTCGTGAGTGCGATTCCAGTACGGAACAAATATTTGAATGGCCTATAGATAGTTGTTCCGGGTCTGGCTATTTGTGTATGTGACTTTAAGTATTTAGACGCACCCACGATACAGGAGTAATTAATAGAGTGGAGTCAAGTTTAAAAAAATACTCAAAAGATTTTGAGGAAAGTCAATCCCGATATTCCTATGGGATCGAAACGAATGCAAGTGAAACTAGTGCTTGACCCAACCCGCCTGATGGTAAGCAGTGAAGCAATCGTTAAGGGTAAAGCGCGCTAGTTTAATAAGAGCCTATTCACTCAAAAAAACTGAGTGAATAGAAAGGAATACGGCAGTTGAGCGAGGTGATGCAATGTTAAACCCAACAACACGGCCAACCATGCTGCGCCAAATGGAGATTGATCTGAAGACCCTCCACGACCAAACTCCCGACACAAGAACATTTGGTGCATCGTACCCAGCACACATTGCAATTCAACTGCTCAGACCTGTCCTCCGTACGGATATACATTACCAGATATCATGCCAGAACACGACGACTCGCTTGGCGGAAAGACTTTAACTGTAACTTCTGCCGACAGCCGGTGTTATGACCTACCACCGATAAATATTATGCTACTCAATTACCCTGCAGCTTTGTTAATAGATGTCCTGATTCCAGATATATGTACCTATAGATAGATGATAATAGAAATCTTCGTTGTTATTCAAAATAATAATGTGCTCTTGTTTTGCAGATGGACCTTCTATCATAGTACGGCCTCCGAACGTTGAAGGCGAGACAGGGTCGATGGCTACGCTGTCTTGCATCGTAGATGGTCATCCGCCGCCGAAGATACAGTGGCTAAGATATGAACATGACAGATTTATTGTAAGTCTCCTTTTGCTATTGTTATTGCATTATTTTTAATTAGACTCTTGTGGTAGAGTAACTTTATTTTAAATGTATCGTTCTCACATAAAATATGATGAAACTATACAAAACCTTTTAAGACATTTTAAAATTTTAGTGGGGTTTTTGCCCATTCTGATAGCTACTTTTTGGAAGAGGCTAAGACTTGAATCAACTATTTCAGTATCACGATACGCGATGGGATATTATATGCCAAAATTTTACGCGAATGCAGTCGCAGGCAAAAGCTGGTGATTGACTTGAAATCTCGACCGCACTTTTGACCTTTTCCCAGTAGTATCACTACTTATGAATTTAAATTAGGGGATTAGGTTTGGGTCAGGTCAAGCTTAATTTGTATTTTTATTTGATTTTTGAATAAATTCTTCGTTTACTTTCCTTGCCTTTTAACTAAATAGCGGCTGTTCAACTAAAAGCCTGAATGATATTCAATAAATTATAGTTTAGGTTGGAACTGTAACCAATCACGTGAGAGCTGAATTAATCCCAGTAAATTAGCCATGGCACCCCGACGAAATGGGTGTGATCAGCCGCGATCGAAGCGAAACGATCACTTACTCCAAAGGCCAGACGCTTGAGTAAAGGATTAATTTCAACAATTAGCTGAGATATTTAGAAGAAATTAGCCGCCGCCCGCGACTTCGTTCGCGTGGAGTTAGTTATTTAGACATTTTATTTTAACCCCAAAAGAGTCGATTTCTATACATACATTATTACACTTCTAGATCATAATGCACAGCACACATTTTAAATTTTTGATATGATCCGTTCTTATTAGTCGCAGTGTTATGTTATATAGCCTAAAACTTTCCTAGATTAATGGGCTAAACAACGCAAAAAGAATTGTTCAAATCGGACCAGTAGTTCCTGAGATTAGCGCGTTCAAACTCTTTAGCGTAAATATAGATAAATAAATATATATTTGATGTATAAAAAATCTGTTTTCTTTCTTTTGTTTTAAGTGTTGCAAAAATTAATTGCATACATCCTTTTAGCAAACAAACATTGGAAAATAAGTTGCTTAAAAAGCGTATACAAAATTTCAGCTCTTTCGGAAAGAATAGTTTTGTGTGATCTAAACATTGTTTATTTTTAATTAGGTATTGGTGTAAGGTACAATGGGGTTGAAGTATCCGTGTCGATAAAAACCCCTTATAAATACAGAGAATAAAAAATTTCAGCTCAATCGGATATAACCCGCGCAGATAAAGAAAAGATCTGTAAATGGCGTCCCCTCGCATGCGTTCTCACTCATTTTCTATCGCTGTCTATACTCACACAGTGAAGTAAGCGCTGCAAAAAACAATCATCGATCAGGAATTCAGGATTCGCTTTCCAAGCTACTTTGATGCACTCATAGTTATCGCTGTTATCGTTAATTTCATTCCGCTAAAGTCTCTGTTATTTTGTTGTTTTCGTTGAGATTGAACAATCAAACTCAACAAAAACAACAATAAAAACAAACACAACAACAAACAAGTAAAATGTCAAATTTACGTTGTAAATAACAATATTTACATCGTAAATTTGACATTTTACTATCTTAGAATTTGGTTCGTGATTGAACAATGGCATGTTTTGTCAACCGTACCATAAATATCCGCCGCCATTTTCAGATCTTTTCTTTATCTGCGCGGGTTATACCAACAACTGTGAAAGATACAAATGGATACTGCAAGTTAAATATTAGCTTGTATAGGTAAATCATGATGTGAATATTACTCAGATATTTATTTGTCTTAACAGAGAGTCGGCAAGTCAGCGAACCTGTCCCTGACAGTGACTCCTCATTCTGCAGGACAGTATTGGTGTAAAGCGAGCACTGAGAACAGGCAAGATGTCCAGGCTCCTGCAATGGTTTATATAAAAGGTAAGCTAACTTTAAGTAACGTTATCTTTTTGAAAAGTATTCAAAGTAATCTTTGCAGTGGGCGGGACACATTACTCGTAGAACCGATGGCCGATGCGGCAGTAAAGTTCTAGAGTGACGGCCACGTACCGCAAGACGCAGCGTAGGCAGGCCCCCAACAAGGTGGACCGATGACCTGGAGCTTGTATAAACTAGTGCTTGACCGCAATCCTGCCTGATAAGCAGTGATGCAATCGTTGATGGTAAAGCGCGCTAGTTTATTGAGAGCCTATTTACTCTTATTATTATTTTCTTTATTCCCTCGCACACTCCACAAAATGCATCCTATAGAACACCGACAGGCTAGCTACTTTTCGCCTGTGCTCAAGGCTTTTGAGACCGTTGCTGGGTAGGCGTTTTGGGGAACGTCATCTCAGCCGAATTTGAATAAATGGCTAATGATTTTGTAATGAGCTAAATCTGGGTCGCCAAATAGCCTCTTCGCACGCCAGTTAGGTGGCATTTTGCAGCTCCAGCCCAAATGTGGATGCAGTATTCCACACACCATTACTCAGAACAGTGTTATGGAGGCTAGATAAGTAGTCTCTCGATGAATACTTGTGGTATCAAGCTACATCCAATAAGACTTTACGACTTCGTCTACCTTTTACTCGGAGAAACTTGCGTCTCCATGACATTTTGATCATCATCATCATAATCATCAGCCTACAATGTTCCCAGTTCTGGGACGCATCAAGCATCGTGAGGAAACCGGCTTGTGTTCTTGAAGGAAAACTTCGAAGACATGTGACATCTACCAACCCGCACTGGGCCCGCGTGGTAGATATAGCCCACTCCCCCTCACCGAGATTATCAACAATTTCTGGTATTTAAGAATAAAAAAGAAATGTTTTATGAATACAATACATACAATACATAATCAGACTTGAATGTTCCCACTCCTGGGAGACAGGCTACCTCTCGATGAGAGGGAGTGGGCCGTAATTTACCACGCGGGTCCTGATGGTATTAATTTCCGTGTAGTACCGGGCTACGAATAGTACCTACCCATATCCTCCCGCGGGTGTCGTAAGAGGCGACTAAGGGAACTTTCATCAGGGAAGCGGGCAGCAGCGCTTCTACTGTGTAATATCAAATTACTGTGATCTCCAACACGCCTGCCAAGCGTGGGGATTATGGCAAACTCCGCCAATGGAATGATAGCCTTGAGGGAGACCTTTGTCCAGCAGTGGACTATAGGCTGAGAGGAAGAAAAAGAAGACATTAGTTTAGGTACTTATCCACTTACCCGTACATATTGTCATAATATTGAAGATTAAAAGGATGCCATAAAGAGAGGTTTTTCCTCCAATTACCAATACTTGACACAAAAAACCGGCTCATTAAATAGGGTTTAATCAACCGCTTTTTTCTCTCTAATTCAATTCAATGTGTTCCGTGAATCCCTTGGGTAGTGTGAGCATTGAAAAGGGCGGGTAATCACTTTCCATCGAGTGGACTGTAACGTAAATAAATACCTACACGAGTGTTTACGAAACGCGGTGGTAGGGATACCAATGCACAAAATGTTACATTACGGATACAGAATATACAATATGTAAAGAAAACCCTGTCCGACCCATAAGGATAATAAAGGTTAGGTAAACACTTAACTTATAAAATTTTACATAATCATCATAGTAACAATACTAATGAATTTTGAAATAATCCTTTTTTCCCGGGAATTAATTACAATTTCCCCGAAATTTGGTAATTTTTAAAAAAGTGACAACACCGGTATTATTATAAGCGAATAGCGACGCGACCACGTCAAAGGAGCCGCGTTCCCTGCCCCCCGCCGCCCGCGGAAGGGGTTGCTTCCGCACATGTATTAAGTTACCTCTTTTTGCGAAATAATATTTATTTTTTTAGGGGGATTTTTTTTTAAGTTTAGCCTGTCTTTGTGGGCATTAGTACAATCAGTTATCGATACCTAACAATACCTTCACGGATCGGACAGGGTTTTCTTTACATATTGTAGTGATGAATTACTATTGTAGTAAGTGTTGTATAAAGTATGTGTATATGTGTTGTATAAAAAGTAGTTCATTACAAAACCATAGTCGACACTTTCGGTGATTATAATTAAATACCTAGGGTCCTATTTTATTCAAATAGTGTGCACTCAGGTTCCAACTTATCGCGCACGGGGAGTATGTTGTTGTATGTTTTTTTAAATGAACTGACAGCTGAGCTGCTGGGGAGTTTGTTCCGTCACTTCTTCTTCCCAGCGAAAGCACTAGGAAGAGGCGAAGGGCGGGCGTTTTGGGGGACTGTCTTATGTAATATTAATGTTCATCATCATTATCAACCTTTTATTGTCCCACTGCTGGGCACAGGTCTCCTCTCATACAGAGAAGGATTGAGTGTAATCAGCACGCTTGCTCAATGCGGGTTGGCGATTTCAGACTTGCAAAGTCCAGGTTTCTTCAAGATATTTTCCTTCACTTTCAGTCATTGGTGTCCTAGATACACTTAGAAAGTGCATATAATTTTAGAAAGACATTAGTACTTGCCTGACCTGGAATCGAACCCGCACACTCATACTTGAGAGGCTGGTGTTTGTTGGTGCTGGTGTAAGTTCAAAAAGTGCAATTTGAATAAATGACTTTTTATTTTGAATTCCATAGACAGAATAAAAACTGTGGGTCCCAAAATACCGAAAAAATTTAGTTGTCGATTTTTGTTAAATATTATAAAGCACTGCTTGACCGCATTCCCGCGTCATGGTAAGCAGTGGTACAATCGTTGATGGTAAAGTGCACTACACAGTTTATTAATAGGCTACCTATTCAGTCTAACCTTGAAGACACTTAAATTATAATCAGACGGAAAGACCGCCTGATACAAATTGATTTAGTCCTTCTTGGACTGGTACTTACTTAATATACTTCGTAATGGCATGTACGTGGTATAAAAAAACGAGGCGAAACGCTTCGTTTGGATCCTAGCAGTGTCAACAACGTAAGGGTAGAGACTCACCTTACGACGTGTTGTCCGATCTCATTTCTTTCTTTCGTTCTTTATCATAGGCCCTATCAGAATACCAGGGCTGCGATCTTTACATTTTTTAATTTTAAGGCTGAGATAATCCAGTATAGAATTCATTTGTTTTGTTTTTTTTAACATTGTCCCACTCTAGGGATTGCTTCTTTATCATATACTAGCGGCCGCCAGCGACTTCGTTCACATTGAGTTAGTTATTCTCTGCTCCTATTGGTCGCAGCGTGATGTTATGTAGCCTAAATCCTTCCTGGTTTAATGGGCTATCCAACGCAAAAAGAATTTTTCAAATCGGACCCGTAGTTCCTGAGATTAGCGCGTTCAAACAAACAAACAACCATACAAACAAACTCTTCAGCTTTATATATTAGTATAGATGTGCGTTTACAAACATTAATAATTCACACACACAGCCAGACCCGAAACTATGTAGGTCATAGAAATATTTGTTCTGTGTGGAAATCGAACCCGCTACATGCAGCGCAGCAGTCGATCGCTCAGCCACTGCACCAACCGTGTCATCGTCATTCATAATTAAATTCCCCCCTGTCACACCATATATTATGCTTTATATATTTTTTTAATTTATTTTAATCAACCTTTTTGTCGTCTTACTGCTCGGCATAGGTCTCCTCTCATACAGAGAAGGATTGAGTGTAATCAGCACGCTTGCTCAATGCGGGTTGGCGATTTCAGACTTAAAGTCCAGGTTTCCTCAAGATGTTTTCCTTCACCTATTAATCAGTCATTGGTGTCCAAGTTATACTTAGAAAGTACATATAACTTACAAAAGTTACATTGGTTTTTGCCTGACTTGGAATCGGACTCGCACTCATACTTGAGAGGCTGGTGTTTTAAACACTAGGCCACCATGACTTTATAATTTATGTAACATTAAGCCATATGCACTTTAGACGAACCAACTCTCCAAACCACTTTCATAACTTCTAAAGTAGGTATACACAAGTCTTAAGACGTAGATTTAAAACTCTGCCAAGCCAACGCGACCTATACGAACTCTGCAAGTGCTGCGTCGTACCCGAGGTCATTTCAATTTGAACATCTTGCGAACTAGCCAACTTAACAGTTCGTAACTTTGTGGTTCAAACTTTCTACCCATATAGGCAAGTTTTGCATGTTCCGTTTGAACTTTCGTTTTATGCAAATTGAATAGTACGTTGAAAGGTCTTATTTAAATTGTTGTTGACTTAAAGTATATTAAGTATAGAGATACTTAATTAGACAGCGGCATTGTCGGCGTTCTAGCTGTATTAGAACTTAATGGCTTGGTGCGCGATTATGGCAAGAAACCGGACGGGATGTCCTTATTTCCTTGAAAGATGGGTAGGCCTTTAGTGTGGGACGCAACTTGCGTTGATACTCTTGCGCCATCCCATCTTCCTGGATCGACATGCTGTGCTGGCGTTGCCGCTGCGACTGCAGAAAACCTCAAATGGCGAAAATATAACAACCTTATCGGAAATTATATTTTCGAGCCGTTTGGGGTTGAAACCCTTGGGCCGTGGGGTAAGAGTGCTCATTGTCTTTTTAATGAACTGTCCAAACGGCTTGTTGACACTTTGCGTGATCCAAGAGCTGGCTTTTACCTTGGCCAGAAGCTAAGTATTGCCATTCAACGCGGCAATGCTGCCAGTCTCTTGGGTACATTACCAGTCGACAACGATGACGAAGAATTTTTTGATGCTGTATTGTAATTTATTAATAGTTTTAATTAGGGTAATAGCTTTATTTAGTAATTTGTATATATCTTCTAGTTATGCTTAAACCTTATTAGACATTGATTCTGTAAGTTCTCCTTATTTAGACTTAGGTAGTTTGGATGTATAAGGATCAGGACGAGGTTAAAATTCACTCATCCTCCATAGAAAAGAAAGGATCTTCCGACCAGATGGGTGGTGAGTCTGGCGGGCAGTTTTTTATATGCTAGTTGCATGGTAAACTTTACTTGCGAGATGTAGAACCTGTGTGACGTCAGTATGACGCGCTGTTTTGAATGTGGCGTTTCTAGATACCTTTGCGGGTAGTCATATAATGTTTTATGTTAGGTAATGAAGCACTAGTTTATAGTGTTTAAAAAAAAATCTTTGATAAAACATAAAATCATGCTTATTGCCAATAAGGATATCCCTATCTTTGTGCAGTGTTTTCTCATAATATAGGTGTAGGTATTTAAAATATGTAGGTAGGTACACATCTGCCTATGTGTACCTACATATTTAAAATAGCTGCGAATATTTGTATGCATGAATATGAATATTTCCAGTGTGGTCGTGCGTCGGAAAGCACGTTAAGCCGTTGGTACCGGTTGCCATACGAACATCTAATGGCAGTCGTTACGGGTTGTTGGAGCCCTCAAAAATCCAAGAATTGGTCTAGCTGCAATGTTTCGATATCGCCTTGGGGTGTGGAGATCAGACGGCAGTCGCTTCATAGAAAATATCGAAGTTTAGCCGAAATCAGTAGTTAGACTGGTAAAGCGGACCCCAGACACCAAAGCTGCGGTTGCAACTAGGATTAACGCTGAGATGATGATGATGATGATATAGGCAGATGTATTTTATATATTAGTTTACTAGTATTTTTATGTTACAGTTTGTATTTTATTTTCTATGGGCCATAATTGCTTGAATTAAAGGAATAAATAAAATAATTAAATAAAATTTATGGTACGCTCCACATTTCGTCTGTTATCTTTATAATAGTAATTCTTTCTTTTACGTATTATAAATTAAATAAAAGGCACTTAATATAAGCCCACTTTCGCCGTATCCCTGCAAAAATATGTCGACGTAAAGTGTCCAGGAAAAAATTATGAAAATTTAATGGGGTCTTTTATTCTCCATGTTTTTATAGGACCACCAAAGATAATGTCAAATCAAACACAGTATGGCGTCGAGGGAGACAGCGTGAGGATAGAATGTGTTTCGTTTTCTGTCCCGAAACCTGATTACATTGTGTGGACCTTTGGCGGGAGCGAGATTAATTCATTTCATAATCAGGTAATTATAACTTTATCTTACATTATTTCGCTCACCTAGTAATATATTGGCACGTATGCAAACAATGTTTTGTGTGTTTGTTGCATAGGCATCCTTAATAATATCACAGTATAAAAATACAGTAGGTCGACGCCTTTGATCTCGTGTAAAATGCCGACATCGTCTAGACAGTAACGCATCGGCCAGGGTTGTCACAAATAAACAATATTTATGAAATTATTTATTTATTGCAGATCAACATCGATAGCTGTATTATATTTAATTAATTTGCTATTTTTACTAAGGGAACAACTCGAGACAGATTTAAGTTATTTAGATGGCATTTTCGTAACCAGCACCCCAATCCACCTCGGAATTAACACCCATATCATATTAATATACACTTATATTGGCGTCCACCATCTTGGATTTCAAAAAGGGTGGCTTTTTCGTAACAAGCACCCCAATTATACTCAAAATTGACACTCATATCAAATTATAAACAAAAAAATTACATCCGCCATTTTGGATGTCAAAAAGGATAGCTATTTCGTAATTAACACTCATATCAAATTATGAAACAAACATATAAAAAAACAAACACGCGTTAGCCCTTAATGATAGATACCGAGCTACGAACAACCTTTTGTTCGCAGCTCGGGTGCCGCTTACCCGCGTCTCGTCCCTCACACCCCGCACGATTGCTCTGTCTAGACGTCTTCGTTGGACGACTCTGTGATTTTTAGACTGTGATAATATCATGAATGCATTTAAAAGGGAGCAGACCGGGGCTGTATTAGCGGGCGTATTGCATTGGCGCGTAAAACATCCGTTGTCGGATATGCACGATGTACTTGTCTACATTGGCGGGCGAAGATTCAGAAAGCGGCCTACTGCTAATATTCATTTTTTAGTTGTGCGGCCGAGACGATGGAGGAAGTCGGGACGACACTGAAGTGACGTAGGTGTGGCCACTCAAGCGAATATTCTCGCGACAAGTCCTTTAAACCGCGCCACTTTACCGACACTGCCCCGATGCTACATCGTCTGCACACGAATACATTGCGTTGCAACGATGTACCCGGCCACATACATCGCCGTAGCCTGAATATTCGCTAATGTAGCCCCACCAGTACAGCATCTAACATGGTGAAGATGGGCTACAATTGTTTGGATACTTACATACTAAATATAAAATAATACCTTACTACACACATACATTACACTTAATATTTATTAGCGTCTATATTAGTACCTCGAGCCCATTGAACATTACCTTTGGTTACTTGTATAGACATGAATCTGTTAAAGACACGTAAAATTAACTTGATCCTTGTTTCTGTAACATATGAAAAGCGTATATGTACCAATAATTTAATTGGTGAGTGATTTTATGAATTGCAATTCATAAAATCACTCACCTTACACCACACTTAACTGGCAGTGGGCCGGGCACATTCTCCGCAGGACCGATGCCCGGTGGGGCCGACGGGTTCTCGAGTGGGTAGGCCTCCGACAAGGTGGATCAATGGTGGGAAACCGCTGGATGCGGGTGGCGCAGAACCGGCTCATGGACATCCTTGGGGAAGGCCTATGTCCAACAGTGGACGTCCTTCGGCTGAAATGATGATTTTATGGATTGGATGGACAAGAGGACAATTATTCTTCCTAATTATAAGAACGTTCAGAGTTAAGAAAGTAGGAATACTCTCAAGTCTGAAAAATATATACCAACATGAAGTAATAGTTTTTGACATTAATGATCATTGAGATAAGACTGGGACTTGAATTTGAACTTTTTGATTACAAATCTAGATCTATTTTCAATCTTATTTCAGTTTCTGTGAATGTTGTATGTTTACCCAGATGTATATGAAGCTTGAAGAATTCAACTCAATCTAAATGTCTACAGTCTATATTACAGCTCTCAGCAAACAATAAAACGCTGCCATAAACTTGCACAGTTAAGTGAACATTTCGCAGAACGAAAAGTAAACTGGCCAATTTGCCTCCATCACTTATTTAAAATAGGGGCTACCCGGAGAAAAGTTGGGCCAAGACTTCTCAAACGGGAAACATGAAAGCAGAAAAAATGTATGCACAGCACAAAACTCAAGATAAAATACAATTCTTTTGTTTTACCGCTAAAATGTATTCAGCAAACAGAAATTTTAAAATTCTGTTTTACTTAGAGATACAGAATGAATATGTTTCTCTAGTCTTATCTTTAAAAAACTTTTGTATAAAACTTTGGGTTCGCGAAGTTTTGCTGTTCTCCATATACTTTTTATCGTTACAATCGAAGTGTTCTTTCAGGAATATGCATTTTTGGAAGAAAGTTTAACAGATAGGATGACGAAATCGACTTTGATCATACGCAGAAGTGAACTGAAGCATTTTGGGCACTACAATTGCTCTGTTGTTAATGTTTATGGAATGGACAGCATTGAAATTAACCTTGTCGCAGCAAGTAAGTATGACGTCATTATTTTTTATGAATTTATGTTTTAATACCAGGCGAGGGACCAAAAGTTTTCCACTGGTCGCCGCGGAAAACATCCTGGTCATTAGGAGAGTACAACGAACTCCCGGCAACAGGAGGCGCGGGTTCTCGGTCTGTGAGCAATGGGTAGGTCGCCGCCGGATGAGGATCACGACCGAGTCTCAAAGAGATGTCAGCTCATAGTTACGGGATCCAATAACACCGTTACCTGTCAGGGACTGCTTGAAAGAGATACCGGGACCCCTAGTGTGGGCAAGGGGGCAAATGGAGGAATGAGGGTGGGTTTTAGTCAGTAAAAGTCTGACACGCTCTATCGTTGCTTTGAATTTTTTTCGGAAGACTTTATTAAAGAAGATGCAGTCTAGCTGTTTAAGAAAAATATGTACGCGTCGACTTCATTTATCCACCCTAAGGAGGTTATTTTTGTCCTGCAAATCGTTAGAATTTTTACTGATTAAATAGGTACTTATATTATTATTTTTTGCAGAAACCTTCCCGGTCGTGTTTCTGATAGCTGGAGGGTCGTCAGTAGTAATCTTCGTTTTGATAATCATGCTGCTTATAATGCTTTGTCATAAGAAAACCAAGAAGTCAGATGTAAAGAAACCTGACATAACAGATTTGGGAAAGACTTGTGTGGACCAGTTCAAGGATTGTGACAGAAGTTCTAATATCAGTGACTTGAAGTTGGAATTACGGCAGGTTGAAGGTAGTTGTGATATGGTGAGTGAAGTAACTCTATGGTACAAATTTGCGTGACGTCACTGTGTTGTGTGGTTTGTACACACTACTCACGCAAGTGAACTGTGCACCTCGCTGGAATGTAGTCCATATGTATCAATTTAATTTGCAAAACGCCATGAGTAAAATGACCCAGTATTATGACGCTTTATCATCAAAACGACTTTTTATTAACATAAAAAAAGGAATTTATATTTTTAACATAATTCTCATTTTTTACAAATTATACCATCCGAATGACGTCACAGAACGAGGTGCACAGTTAATTCGCGCGAGTTAACGATAACTATATACAGTATGTTAACTAACAGAGGGCGTTCCCGTTAACCCGAAATAGTATAGCATACATACATGCTAAACAAAATATTTCCATTCGAAAACAAAATGTTTTAAAATTTTTTTCCAATATGAAAATATTCAATAAAAATTTTAAATTGACATGTAAAAGAAACACACTGTACACGCGAACATGAAAGACGGCAACGTCGCAATTTATTTATACATGACGACTACTATTTTGATTTAAAACAGGAGGTTTCAAATTTATTTCCAATTAGAATTTTTTTTATTTGGATTTTTTATGCTTATTTTTCTATGCTGATATTTTTATTTTAATCTATTAATGATATATATTAACGAGTTTAAGGGAACGCTCTCTGTTATTTAACATACTGTATAATGCGGTTAATACGTCACCACATACTAATGTGGTGACGTATTAACTGTATACACTAATAATCATGACTATTGTGTTTCTACTGGATATAGGACTTCTTTGTGGCCAGTGACATAAGTGTAGATATGAAAGAAAGAAAGGAAATACGTTTATTTGCGGTAAACATAACGCAAGAAATTACTAAAATAGAAAAAATAAGAAATGGTTAATAGAACATGCGTCGTAAAATACTATCACGAAGAAATGAAAAAAAAAACCATTTAGGTACAATCTACCTCGATTATAATATTTAAGATTATTAAGGTCTGATTTTACTCATCTTCTTCCTTTAGATTATAGTCTTAGTTATCTCAAAAGATTCTATTATCGTAATATGTCAGACGCATAACGACATGAGATTATCAAGCTACACATTTTTAGTATAAGTTAACCTCGAATCGTGTTGTTTTTCCGTATATTAAGAGCTCAATTTATACCGGAATAGTATAGTAAATCTTGATCTGTCGTTCTTTTTATTCCTCGAGTTTTACTTACTTTGCTAATTCATCTTTCTTTTCACCCAAACAGGAAAACTCCAACGCAGGTTCGGAAACAGATCTCCACCCAACTCTTCATCTAACATCAAATCTTGGTCTGCCTCTCGCTGGACCAGTTCCTCTTCCAGAGTCAGGATATGACAATGAGCTGATGAAACAGTACCAGAGATACAGCGGGGATTTCAACCAGCCTATCAGCAACCTGAATTTTAAGGTACAGTGGGATTCATTACTAGAAATTACAGAGTCGGTGTGTGTGAAATTAGAAATTAAAAGTTTAAGCTTGGAGCGTTATACCTAGTACACGGTTGGTAGGAAATTCTTCAGTCTGTTCTGCGACGATCAAATGATGTTAATATAATAATAGTTTTAAAAATCAAAAGTGAAAACCAATTTTAAAAAGGACAATCTAAAACAAATTAAAACTAATTTATTTATAAGACAAAAACTTCTTTTATTCGACAAATCAGCCATATTCAAGCAATTAAAAACAAAATATTCTCAATATGCATGATAATAATAAAAATATATAAAATATTTTACTATAATCTACTAAGATTAATAGATGTCATCATCACTATTATCAAAATTGACAACCTTATTTTGCAACATCAGTTGAATAAAAGCCATCTTCTGTGATATTATTTTCTATGCTGTGGTAATCGACTCAACTTCTTTGTTGTCAGTCTGTGTAGTGAAAGATACTTTAGGGGATTTACACAAGGTTGATTTTCGATGTGCGATTGCTCAATTATCAAATCACATCATAAGCTGAATCGGTACCCCATTTACAAAGATCGATAAAAATTACAGGTTCATCTTGCATCAAAAAGTTGACCTTCAGTGGGTGATAGATCGATTTGAAAATGGAATATCGACATAGTGTAAAATCCCAAAATATACGACGGCTATTAGTTACCTAAAAATGTCGCAAAAAAGGTACAAAATAAAAAAAAAACCACTGAAACACAATATGAAGTAGCATGGGTAGTGTAATGCCAGTGATGACATATGGTCCTGCGACGTGGTCATTAATAAAGAGCCTTATAAGAAAGCTCAAGTTCACTCAAAAGGCAATGAAGAGGGCTATGCTTGACGTTTCACTGCATGACCAAATCAGAAATGAGGAGCCCCGCAGAAGAACGGGAGTAACCGACATAGCCCGAAGAATTGCAACACTTAAGTGGCAGTGGGCCTGGCATATTGCCCGTAGGAACGATGGCCGACGGGGCCGACTAGTTCTCGAGTGGCAACCACGCTCTAGAAGACGCAGCATGGGTAGGCCCCCAACAAGGTGGACCGACGACCTGGTAAAGATCGCGGGAAACTGCTGGATGCGGTAGGCGCAGGACCGGTCGTTGCGGAGATCCTCGGGGGAGGCCTCTGTCCAGCTGTGGATGTCTTTCGGATAACATGATGATAATGAAGATAATTTTAGGCTGTATACTGGTGGCTCACCAGCATCGTCAGCTCCCATACAACTACTCTGTTGTGGCAACAGAAATACATTTTCAAATGTATTTTTGTTGCCGCTGTTGTTACAGCGGAAATACTAATACTACAAATATTAAAAACAAAACAGTATTTAAGAAGGCTCCCATACAACAGGTGTGATATCTAATGGTATGGAACAATTCGTGTGCGAGTATGACTAAAAATTTCTTAGTTTTTAATTCCTACAGAAGAAAAAGCTCCTGGAAATGCATTCGATCAGATTTACTTCGCAACTAAAACCATATAAAATATTTCTTGGCAAGATATAATTTTACACGTGGGTAGAATTTCAGTTGGCAAAGCATAACAATGCTAAACAATGAGAAAATATTAATACCAGTGCCTTATTACATACTGACATCATACCGGGAAATGTAAAGGCGTTCTCATTTTTCACTCTTTATTCCATATCAACTTTAGATTCCATAACGAACTTGTTCTTCAACTTAATTCAAACAAAAAAAGGTTCAAAGGGACCTTATTTTAGATAACTCAAATCTAATAAGAACTTTCGTTTTTGTAAAAAAGAAATAAATTAAGAGTTAAACGAGGAAATGTTTTGAAGGAAGACGTGGTTTTCTTTTTGGAGACAAGAACAGTACCTCTTTTTTTATAATTATAAACTAGCGCTTCACCGCAATCCCGCCTGATGGTAAGCAGTGATTCATTCGTTGATAGTAAAGCGCGCTAGTATATTAAGAGCTTATTCACTCAAAAATACTGAGTGAGTAGGAAGGAAGATGGTAGTTGAGCGAAGTGATGTATTGTTAAACCCAACAACACGACTAACGATGCTGCACCAAAGGGAGATTGATCTAGAGACGTTCCATGATTAAACTTCTGACATAACAATATTTAGCGCATCGTACCCGGCGCACATTGCAACACAACTGCTCCGACCCGTCCTACGTAGGACTTGATCAGACATCATGCCGGGATACTTCGAATCGCTTAGCGGCAAAACTTTGTCTGGTGGGCGGTAACTGCTGCCAGCAGCCGATGTTATGGCCTACCACCGAGGAAACATCCTCTATACAAAATGCCGTCATAGTATTCTGAAAATACTTTTCAAATGAAACTCTTAATCGGGGAGCGATTCTGGTAAGCATCTCATCGTGAAAAAATAGGCGAAGTGTGCATGGACAGAGATGTTATTCCAACTAATATTTAATTGTCACTATTGATAGCTCATTTGGTGATTTATAAATTATAGGCATTGCTTGTGTCAAGAGATTTGCAGGATAGTCATTTTCATTTTTTTCATTTTTAAGAACTTTTTTTGATGTTTTTCCTGAGTCGCTGAAGAAGAACGCTAGAGGTTTTAGAGGGTTTTAATATCATTTTTATTCCTCAGCAACACGGCCAGAGCAACGGCTACGTTCCTTACGTGGACTACTCCCGGGATTACGCCCCACCGGTGCCATCCGACTCCTTGACCGGTTCACTCTCTAGAAGTACTGATGGATCCACCTACCCTAGTCACTGTGGGTCCTTGAATCGGCAGCAGAGCTGTGGCAGACTTGGTGGCATTGTTGGGCCTGATGGTAAGTTTTAATAAGGTCTATATATTCTTTAATTACCTTTAAGTGCGGAAATAATTTTCTGTTGTTTTTTGTAGTTATTTTAATTAAATTGTTGAGTTTCACATGACCTTTATATCAAATAATTTAATTAATTAGAATGTGTTTACAAAAAACACAAAAGCCATTTTTTGTTCCTTGTTGGCAGATTTCATGTGAAATCATTATGCTTATTGAGACAGTAAGGATTATCTATAGCTATATATACAACGGTATTTTTTGTTTATGCCTATATGTATAACCTAAATACAGTTTGTTCAGAATAAATAACCGAATCGATTCCAATCATTTTTACACCATGTTATATTTTTTCCCAAATACATTTAGAAATTGTTGCTGTTTGGATACCGAGCGCGTGCACGCAGCTTTACGATAGATCATAGTACTCGAGCGCGCAACAGCTGACGCCAGAGGTCAACGCCCCGGGCTCGCCCGCCCGAGCGGACCTTTAGAAGTAGAATAGGAAGCTTTGTGGTTTTGCATTATATCTTTTGAAATTTTGTACATAGATTCATTACTTAAAACCGAAACACGTGTCCAGTATGGACACGTGTTTCAGGTTTCACATAAACAAAAAATAATGTTGTATAATAATATCTAATGCAACAATAATCGAAAGTGAATGTCCTTCAATAATTCGGGAAGGTATCGACGACGTCCATGAATTCACTACGTGATTCTGGTCCCCACTGCGTTAAATTATAACCTGTATTTTAACATGTCACGCGACAGCCTCCGTGGCGTAGCGGTAGCGAACGCGGCCGTTGCGCAAGGAGGCGCGGGTTCGATCCCCGCACAGTGCAAATGTTTGTATGCATGAATATGAATATTTGCACTGGTCTGGTCGTGCCTTGGAAAGCACGTTAAGCCGTTGGTCCCGGTTGCCATACGAACATCTAGTTTCAGTCGTTACGGGTTGTTGGAGCCCTCAAAAGTCTAACAATTGGTCTAACTGCAATGCTTAGATATCACCTTCGGGTTGTGGAGGTCAGACGGCAGTCGCTTCACAGAAAATATCGAAGTTTAGCCAAAAACCAGCAGTTAGACTGGTAAAGCGGACCCCGGACTCCAAAGCTGAAAAAGCGGTGGATGCGACTGGGGTTAACGCTGAGATGATGATGATGATTTTAACATGTCACAATTCAGTTTTACTAGACAGCACATTTTGAACAGGTACAGCTTTCAAGAACGTGTTGAGATTTTCTATGAACAGTTCCATAAACCTGTCGATTGAAGGTGTACGAAATAGTTTATCAATGGTCTTCCAGTTCTCATTTATATAATTGTGTACGACGTCCGCTGAAAAAAGAAAGTTTGACAAGCATTATTATAAAATTGAACTTGAGAAAAGTGATAATTTTGAGTTTGTATACAGTATGTTAAATAACAGAGGGCGTTCCCTTAAACTCGTTAATATATATCATTAATAGATTAAAATAAAAATATCAGCTTATAAAAATAAGCATAAAAAAATCCGAATAAAAAGAAATTCTAATTGGAAATAAATTTGAAACCTCCTGTTTTAAATCAAAATAGTAGTCGTCATGTATAAATAAATTGCGACGTTGCCGTCTTTCATGTTCGCGTGTACAGTGTGGATCTTTTACATGTCAATTTAAAATTTTTATTGAATATTTTCTTACTGGAAATTTTTTTAAAACATTTTGTTTTCGAATGGAAATATTTTTTTTAGCATGTATGTATGCTATACTATTTCGGGTTAACGGGAACGCCCTCTGTTACTTAACATACTGTATAAGCATCTTGATGATCGAAAAGTGTTGATTCTCTGCCTAATTTAATTATATGACTTCTAAGTTTACTCACGACCTCACACTACACCACGCCTCAGGATTACTTGCCGTTTGACCAAAGAAATAGTCAAAACCTGAATATTGTGTTTACAATAGAAGAATTGAAACACTTAAGTGACTGGTGAAGGTCGCAGCAAATCTTTAGATGCGGGAGGCAAAGGGCCGGTTGACGTAGAGATCCGTGGAGGAAGCCTATCTCCAGCATTAAACGTCTTTCGGCTGAAATGATGATGATGATGATTAGAATTTTAGGCTGTAAACTTACATTTTTCTTTATCTCCATTGTAAAGGTTCGTTATATCAAATGTCACCTTCCCTTTATAGTCAACATCAACATCATGGCTTTTGATTTGGACATAGGTTTTGTTGTCTTTAGCAACTGTTTTCTCATACTTACAGTCGAACATGAATACGTAATCATCTGTAATAACATTATGAATTAAAGCTTGTAATATTACCACTGTTGGGATACAGGCCTCCTCTCGAAGTCTCGATATGTACCGTAATCATAATCTACCACGCTGCCCCAGTGCGGGTTGGTAGATATAAAATAGTTTTCGTAGGTATAATGGCTTATAGTATCGTATTATTGAATGTTTATTCATCATCATCATCCCAGCGTTAATCCCAGTTGCATCCGAAGCCTTTTCAGCTTTGGAGTCTGGGGTCCGCTTTACCAGTCCAACTGCTGATATGGCTAAACTTCGACATTTTCCGTGAAGCGACTGCCGTCTGACCTCCACAACCCGAAGGCGACATCGAAGTATTATTGAATGATTATTACTTATCAGTAATGATCATGATATTTAAGGTTATCAATAAATTTACCTACATTCTCATATGTACTGTACCCAGATTATTACTAAGGGCAAACACTTCTTCTCATACAAAGTACCTTCTTCTATAAAATAGTTTTAACTAAGGAATTTTTCAAAGAGAATATACTTAAAACGTTGTCCGACATACACCAACATAAGATCTCATACAAAATTACCAAGTTCAGTATTATTATCACTGTTGTATTAAATATGCTACATAGATCATTTGCGAGTCATGGTGACCCAGATAAAATCGTTCATTCTTACGAGGTATTATCATCATAGTCAGCCTATAATGTTCCACGCATGGGACATAGGACTCCTTTCGGAGAGAGTGGGCCATAATCTACCACACGGGCCCAATGTGGGTTACCGCTATTGACATGCCGGTTTCCTCACAATGTTTTCCTTCACCGCGTTGAGAGCAGTGGTGATGAAATAATTTACACAAACAAAAAGCATCTAGAGTTCGAACCTACGATCTAGAACTGGTAAATCGTGACCGAGATATTAGGTCGGGGCCAAATACTTACCAACAGTGATTGTTAATGTCCCCTTGCCTTCAACATACAAATCAATGATCTTCCCTTTAATTTCATATTCGGTTTTTACAACGATGTGAGGACATTCTAAGTTAAACAGGAAATATGATGCCTCTTTGTCGATTCTGAAAATAAATCACATTTTACAATGCTTTGGGCCAAGTCAGTCCTTCATCTGCCTAGCCTTTTCCCATCATCCTTGGGTCGGCATCCAGCCTAACTATATGCAGCTGAATATATTTTACATACAGCGACTGTCTATATGATCTTCAGAACCTAATTCCTGGGTAAGACGATTCTTCCCCCTCGTCCCCTTGTCGAAAGAGGGCACTAAGGGAACCCTCACCTAGGAAGCCAGTAGCGCTTTTCCAGTGGAATAACAAATTTTTGCGATCACAATCCGCCTGCTAAGTGTGGGGATTATGGCAATGCCCCTCAATGTAATAAAGGCCTCCGGGGAGGCCTTTGTCAGCAGTGGACCTCTATAGGCTGATAAAAAGAAGAAGAAATTTGTTGTCAGACTTTCGGGCTTCCGACGACCCGTAAATAGTTGTATTCAGCTGTATCAGGTTAGACTAGAAATCATCATCGTCAGCTTAAAGCAGCATCTCACTAGGAATGTGGAATGCCTCCCAATGGAAACCCCCAATGGAAAGCCTTGGGGGAAGCCCAGCTAGGCTGAATAAGAAGAAGAAATTTCTTCGTTGCTATGAGGATTATTTTTACTGACGGTTACTTACTTCAAACTTGTTACACCACAGTTTTTCATTCCTATCAAGGAAGCATTAGTCAACTTATATGAAAAAGTAGACAGCTTGTCTTCAATCAGATCCACCCTTAACGGGTCTGAAGCTTCGACTATATTATCAGTGCCATTAACGAAAGGACCAAAACTGTTGTTTGCTCCCTTAGTTGTGCAGTGATGGTCATTGATGTCACAATCTTCACCTGAAATAGATAAATATTTCTTTCAATTAGGCTATTGGATTTGTTTCTGTTTCAAATTCAATGTAGGAATTAAACATTGAACCAAGCTCAATGATATTATAACTATATTGATATTATTATCTTTGATTTGATTATCCCGAGCAATTAATAGGTGTTTTGTGCTACCCAGATTTGTATCGTCACAATGAAACTGCACAATCAGTTTCATTATGCCGAAAATTAATTGGTTCTTTTTTTGGCATAATTATAAACTAGCAATCCGCAATCCTGGTAAGCAGTGATGATGATTAGCGCTCGTTTATTAAGACCCTATTCAATCTAGCACATCTGATGGTTACTGGGTAGGTGGATGGACGACGTTCCAGAGGTCGCAGTCCAATAAGGTGGACTGACCAAATTCGTTCATGTTTGGACACCGGCCTGCATGATGCTATACTCGCAGCCAGGGATCGCAACAAATGGCTAACTATTGTGAAGAAGAGGACAATTCCACAGGGACATCACGGCCCTCTGTAATGAGGAGAAGGACTTGAGGAGGAGGATTCAATCTAGCCTTGAAATCACTTAAATTGTAGTCAGACGGAAACAACGCCGCTGGCAAATTGTTCCAATCCCTCGATGTAGCGGTATAAAATACGAGGTGAAACGCTTCGTCCGGATCGTAGTGGTCTTTCTTTTACACTGTTCCTTCGTTTCTTTGGATATTAGACATCCATTATATTTTTAGTTTATATTTGCTGGACTCCTATTGAGTCTTTGGCAGCTCTTTTCACCTCTCTTGGTCTTATAGCTGTTCATTAATTTCATTCACAAATGGATAATACTTCAGTTCATTCCAAGTACAGTTAATAAACTAGAATAACAGAACTATGACCACGAATTTTGAAAAGGACTCCTATTTAATAAATATTAAAAATATGTTAGGTAAACGAATCGGATTATTACTTACTCATACCAAAACCCATCCAAAATATTGCGAGAAACCACAACACAATGAACATTTTAGTTGGAAAACAAAAAACCAAATAACGAAATATTTTTATAATGAGAACATTATGTAAATAGTTCTTATGTATTACGTCAAGAACCATGCGAATTAATTATAAGTAAATGTGCCTTTTGTACGTTCTAAGGTAAATTAATTTAAATTAACACTAATAATAAAGCGCCAACCCGCTTTGAACAAGCGTGGTGATTACGCTCAATCCTTCTCTGTATGAGAAGAGGCCTGTGCCCAGCAGTGGGATGATAAAAAGGTTGATGATGATGATAATGAATAGTAATGCTGAAGAGTTTCTTTTGCTTCTTTAGCGACGTTTTTATTGAATGGGGTAAAAGCATTGAATTCGCGTGAGCATGACCAACTCGACACTGTTATCGGTTTTTACTTTTTGTCGATTCTGTATTTTGAAGATTTCAGTTTTTACTTTTGTCGGTCAGTCCCACGATACAAATTTTTTTTTCGCCGTTCTAATCTCTGGAACTTTCGGTCGGGTATGAACTTTTAATTATTTTTGTATTTGATAGACCGATTTAAGACGAGTAAAAAAATAAAAAGAAAGACAAGGGAAAACGTTGTTACGGCATGTGCAAGCAATGTAATGCGACGGATTGTGTCGAAAAAATAAGAAATTTCTGGCGGTTGAAGTCTTGGGCGTAATATAAATAATTGCCAAAAACTAAATGGTCCTTGTAGTCAAGATTTACTTGTTCTACTTCATGTCAGTGGCCCGACTGGATTTTATGTCTTGTTGGCCCAAAAACTCAGTGGCAGCGCAAATATCACTTTGACTCCATGTTTATTTCCAAATCGACGGCGTCTCTGTCAGGAAATCTGGTCGATGTCGATTGTAAACTTTGACAGAATACTTTTCTCGGTCTACTTACTACCTGTCACTAAAACAGCACCTTTCTGCAGGGTTTAACTTTCCGTGATTCACTTAGAAGTCCCTGTACCGTTACTGGACACAAGTGGAAAGATGCAAGTCCAACCTGATAAAAGGAGCATACTTTCACTGAACGTTTTTGTGGTATGTTTATTATATTGCAAACCATGCTCCAGCTCAGGAGACAGAACAGGACGGGATATTCTGACCTGTGTCATATGATTTACTGCCACTATATCATTTATTTACCGATGTGGGTATGGTGGGAATGGATACGAAATTTTCAATCCTTAAGACGCATTATTCAATGAGTATTGCATTGATGAGTAAGCCGATCCTTAATTCATCAATATTTCAGTCAACATTCAAGATTTTCTATTATTTCCACCGTAACTGTCGCGTCGTTTGCAGTAGTTTTCCAACCCAATTAATTGGAATTCTTGCAATCTAACGCAGATAGTAAATTACTAGTTTTGTAGAATAGATCCCACGTTTCCATTATTAAGACCAGTTCTTCTATTTTTATTGTTTTCAAGTTCTATTTGCTGGAATCCTTTGATAAAGATTAGTCCTCAGCAGCTCTTTCCACCATTCTTTGTCCAGAGCAAAGAGAGGTGGAAAAATAATGCCTTTGCCTCGCTCTTCGCCGATGTGTATTCTTCGACAACCACCATGACAACCGGGGCCAACGGTACCATCATGTTTTTCGAGGTACAGAGGGGTGTCGATACCTATGTAGCGTATGGTCGCCCATCAAGATACCAACCGCGGCAAGAGTAACTTCACCTTTGATCGATTCGTGCGATCGTTATTATTTTATCACTAGCCCTTCTACAAATGACATCCAGTCATTGTGAAATCACTGCACCCTACACTTCCAAAGGAACTCTAATCATTTGCTTTATAATTACATGAACGTATATTTTACATAATTAAAATTATGTTCCATTGTTTTAGTTTTTGCACTGGGTTTTTACACCGAGAAAAACATTTATTTTGGCTCGTTTATAAGCATTTTCTACTCATATAATTGAAGGGACTGTTGTTATAGAGAGTTAAAACAGATTCATTAGTAAAACTTACCTTGTAAATGTGCTCTTTTATCATTTGTGACATGACTATAATTATAGTGGAAAGCGTATATATTATATTTCTATATATTGTATATATTTTTCTTCCATGTGTTGTTACCTTAATGCCTTGTTTATCCAAAATAATACAGAATCAAGGACATCAGCGGGCTGTTACAATGGATATTGTATAGCTACATAGCACATGATTTTGAACTCACCTAGTTTATCATTTCTTATCGTTAAGCTAATGGGTAATACGGGATGGTGTTCGGAACTCTAGAATAATGCGCGGATTTTGCTTACTGATGGGATCAATGATCATTTGATCCACACTAACTCCTCAAGGAAAGCCAACAACGCCTTGATGTTACTGACCATATCACGTAGGGTACCTGGGTTACCGAAGTGTTTTGCCCTGTATGTGGCGACCACCGGGCAGTTTAGCAGCACAAGCTCCGCTGTTTCATCAACCTCTATGCAGGCTCTAAACTGTCTATCTCTGGACTGTCTATAGCTCCTATTATTAAGACGTGTTTATTAAATGACCCATGGCCAGTAATTTAGTGCAGCTTAAGTTAATATAGGCGGAGAACTTGCTTCGTGAAACGGCAATGGCCATGGGGCCAAGCGATACGTCGTGTTGCGGCATGATGTCTGGTGAACCCGCACGGAGGACGGGTCTGAGCAGTTGTGGTGCGATGGGTGCCGGGTACGATGAGCAAATGTTGTTGTGCCGAGAGTTTGGTCGTGGAGGGTCTCCAGATCAATCTCCCCCTGGCGGAGCATCGTTGGTCGTATTGTTGGATTTAACATTCCATCAGTTCGCTCAACTGCCGTCTTCCTTCCTATTCACTAAGTTTTTTAAGTGAATAGACTCTTATCAGGCAGGATTGCAGTCAAGCAATTATTAGTTTTAAAAAGGGTAGAGTTTCCTTAGACTGCCTATATTCACCTAGTTCCGTGCAATGTCTGTAATTCCGGTCGCTAGCGCGTTTACTTTGTGTCAGTAAGATAAAATTGCTGTTTGATACATTTTGACAGCACAGGTTTTTTTTAATAGCAGATGAAATATATATAAATCATGTGCCGTATGTTATGCATAGATACCATTTTCACATCTATGAACTTTCCAACCTGTTAGAAATTATAAGACGCACATTAAGTCTAAAGTGTAAGTTCAAAAATATTAACAAAGTGGTTTTTTTACAGTGATTCCGATGTCGGGTCCTGGAGTAACCCTTACAGGAGAAGATGTAAGGTACGCTGCTACCTACGGCAATCCGTATTTGCGAGGCAGTGCTCCTGTCGGTAAGTTTTAAATGTGTTTACTATTCTTAGAGATATATACAATACTATGGATGCTATAATTGTCATGTAAATTAGTCCTTTAGTTATTAAGATTATTCTAGCTTAAGTTTCATATTTTTTTTATAAATTAATATTTAGTATATTGAAACAAAACAACAAACTGAATACCTAACATAAAAGGTTACATTTTTTACAAATGATTTTAATTAGCAACAAGTACATAGGTAAAGAATAAGAAGTATATACGAATTATATATATTACTGAGCGTGTCACATAAAGTACTTGGTTGCGTTAAGAGTCAAAAACCAAAGACAAACATTGCTACGAATTACGTAAATGAGTTCTTGACAATATTACATCACCCAGACCCACATCAAGCGAGGTAGACCAAAGAAGTGCTGGCTTGACGTTGTAAGAGATGATATGCGTGCCTACAATCTCATACCACGGGATGCTAGAGATCGTGCGAAATGGGGGAATAATTATGGGAAAGCGGACCCTGGGCTCCAACGCGAAAGCCGCGGATGCAACCGGGATTATACGCTGAGATGATGATGATGATGAGTTCTTGACAACATCAATAGTGAGTTCGGTGTAAATGAGTATGTGTTTTGTGAATTTGATCTTTAAAGCTATTATAACAGGAACCAGGAACATAATGACTCTGTTCACTTCTACTTTTCAGCGTCGAGAGGTCCACTGCCTGACAAAGGTCTCCCCCAAAAATTTCCCACAATGACCGGTCTTGTGTTACTCGCATCAACCGGTTTCCCACGACCTTCACCGGGGCATCGGTCCACCTTATTGGGGTCTCCCTTCTCCCTCTATTGTTCTTAAATTAAACTAAATTACAGTTGAGTGTAGTACAGTTTGTACTTATCAGTGTTACCCATACTTTCAATTCTAAATTTGTCAACAGCATTCGTGGCACAGATGAATACGAATCCAGTGGGGAAACCAGCTCCTCCACCGTACTATGCTGTTCGAAATGCCAATCATCCGCCAGGTAATCTCTATGGTAATGTCGATTTTTAGTAAGCTTTTGCACGATTTTTCGAAAATTTCTTTTCTTATTTTAACATACTGTTTTCTTTAACATCGATTAAACTGTCAGGCATTGTAATGATAATCGTTTATATTTTGTTTTTAATATGTAGGTACTTGATTTGAAATAAGAAGGGTCAGACTATAAATTGAATAGTTTATATTAAATGTTTGTGATGTGGCAGTACTTCTTAAAGAAATAAAAATGACAGCTTGGTGCGGTACTAAGTTATCACATTTGTATTAAAAACTTTGACGTAACCTTATTAAAGTTCAAAATATATTAAACTGACTCAAAGGTTAAGTCAGGAACTAAAGTTAGATTTCGTTTTGTTATAAGGATATAGAGTTTTCACATTTACTTAGTCTTTATTGAAATAAATTTACAATAACAAAATTATAATGACAATGAAGTACGATTTTTTACCATCTTCGCATATTACTTCTGTGATATTCTAGGCATTTAAGTGTCAAACTTATAATATGACTGTTATATCTTCATCAGTGCCATCAATAGCTTCACCGTCATCGTCATCGTCTTCGAGGCCCATCACCAGTCCATTGGCGTCATCATCGTCAACCAACAGTGGTGCTCAGCCTCAAGTAAGTTCATTATTGTAACTTTCATAAGATAGGCTTTTCCATTCTACAAAATAAAGCGTTTTATCAGATTAGGTCACACCTCTGTGCTGTAACAGTAATGCTTTTCTCACCAACTAAACTAAATTTCAGTTTAGTGCATCTTTTTATTTATATCATAAAAAAAAAACGCGAAGATAAATAAAATAAATAAATAAGTCATTTTTATTTAATAATTATTAAAGTGTGCACAATTTTTTTAATTATTGGAGAGCCGAAGCTCTCACTTAGAAGTTTCAGGGTACTGTTCCGACTGTCCCTCACTCTTCTCAGCAACGACGCGGTCTTTTTGCGTATGATTGCATAAAAACTAAATGCTAGTTTAGTTCTGGCAAATTAGTCCGCGTCTGCCGTATATTGATGTATTTTTGGTAGCCATGTTCTTAATCACGTCTAAACTGTCTATGGAGTATGTTATTTATTATCTTCTGTCCTTTTCTTAATGCAATAGAAAGAAAAAGATGCACAAGATGAGATGAGATGTACAAGGGTATCGGCGCCACTGTTTGCAAAAAATCTGATAAATTTGAACCTTCCAAAAATACTTCTGTCGATTGGTCTTTTGATTCGAAAGTTGCATGTAATATTTGTACAGTATCATGCCAAGAATAAATGCCGAAATAATTTCTCAATATTTCAAATTCAAACACGTAGGTACAAGCGATATTTCTGACTGTTTCATGGACTTTATGTTATGTTCCTAATTTAGGTGAACATCTGACTCACATATTGGTCCTAAGGGTAAAGTTACAAACACTGAACGATAACTTATCCTGTAACTGAATAATATATCCTCCATAGTTGGTTAACGACCTTCGAGGCTTAGTTTTTAGATAAATTTGCTGGAGAAAATGAAAAATATTTTATAACAACTTTTAGTGTACATGGCGAAAAACAATACTATCATTTTATAGTAATATTTTTCTTATAATAAAAGTATTTATATAGTTATAGTTATTCCTTACAACGTCGATTGTCCCATCCCATCCCTCCCATTCGGTCTAGTATTCTGGAGCTCCGACAGATTAATAAAAATTGCACAACTATAAATATTATAAATTACCTAAGATACACATAATATTAAGCATGACAACTATAAGCAATAAAATTATATTAGCCCTAAATAAACTAACACAGGAATAGATTTAGAAGAAATGTAATTTTATACTGGAAATGAAAACCCTTATTATATGACCTATGAGCTTTATATAATCTCTTGCAGCGCCTTTTTTATTTGATTCTAAATCTTATTTCTCTCTAAACAGGTTTCATCTTCGCAGTCTTCAGGAGCTTTGTATATTCTTCCGCCGTCCAGTCAAGGAAACTTGCAGTCCAATCAGATAACTACCAAAGGTACTTATATCTCAAATTATAAGTTGATTCTTGGTGATGATTAGAATGGTCCTTATATACAATTTCATGTCTAGTCGTTTTAAATAAAATAATCGGTCATAAACTTTTCATTTTTGTGATAGGAACATTAACCCCTTTTTCATCACAAAATTAAAATGAAAAAATAATACTAAAACAATATTTCGTTCCTCACAGCTGTGCCAAATACATAGCTCCGTAATTATAATTATATTGTTTAACATAATAATATCTACCATAGCATTAATATTTATATTTGTAATATCAGTTTTAATATTAATTATTCAACACATATAATCTTATTTCAAATTATATTATTTTAACTTTCACAAAATTCTGGACATCCAGTATATCACTCTACCACTCAAACGAAAAATCCAATAATTTATGATTGCCGATGCATTTTATTATTATTGGCTCAATTACAGGTAATGGCGCCCAGCTGACAGCCGGAACCCACGTTTAACTAAATGATGAGTAGTTAGGCGAAATAAATGAAATGTTTTTAAATGTAATCAGTCTAAATATAAATAATATACGTAAGCTTACAGATGAATCTCTATCGTGTCGAAGACACTATGAATTGTAAATTGTTAATCCATGTTATTGCACTAAGGTTGACTAAAGAAAAATTTCATAAGTTTCTGCCAGATTGCGCCATAATCTTATCGTCCTTCTAAGAAAATGTTGATAAATTTATATTTAATTTTATTCAATATGGGATAATAGTTCAATATCCGGCTACCAGAGTGCAGTATTAATACATCATCATCAAACTTTTTTTATCGTCCCACTGCTGGGCACAGGTCTCCTAACATACAGAGAAGGATTGAGCGTAATCACCACGCTTGCTCAATACGGGTTGGCAATTAGCACATACAGTAAAGAATGTTTTAAATGGCCACGTGGAGTCCTAGTATTAAAGCGCCGATGCTTAATTTCCTTCTTCATTTAATGGAATTAAAAACTTGAACGTCTTATCGCTTCTACTATATCGGTTTTGTACACTGCAGAAGTTATTATTATTGTCGTATAATCTAATTGGCGTTTTATATTACAGATATTTTGAATTATTTTTGGTCTTTTTACTCGGAAATTATTTTATTATATTTCCAATAGTGGGTTTAATTTAGAATTATTTGAAAGTTTTCTTTATTATTTATAAACATCAACGATATAATATTATGTTAGTCATTTTATTAAAAATATTTTATTTTTTGAGTCATAGAACTCCATGACTCATCAATTCAAATATAAAGTGAAATAATTTTGATGTTTTTATAAGAAAAAAAAACGGAGTCCTAATGAGAGCACGCATTATTTAAAAAAGAAAACTTCTTTTAGTTAACATTGGTGCAAAAATATTATAAAATTTAATAAAAAAAGATGTCTCTTTAGTATACTTCTCACGACTTTAATTACTTACGTCAAAAGTTTGACAAACGAGCCTAAAATTAAAAGCTTTAAGTGTTCATGTCAAAGAAAAATTAACCTAAGTTCTCGTAGCTTTTAAGTTCAAACTAAGTTGTCATTCTAAGTTTTTAACTAGCTGAACATGTAGATATTTAATCTAAGATGTGTTTTAAAAAATAGAATTTTCATTATTTAAATAAATATAGTATAAATAAGTACTTATCTCATTTTATTAATTAGATTTTTTTTTTTACTTTTGTTACTAAAAATATTGTCAATTATGTGGTCAATGTTAATTTAAGTAGTATTTTAACCTCGAATTTATTGAAAATCCTTCTAAGGGACTAAAATAAATATTTTAAATTGTACGTGTATTGCTTAATGATTTTGTTAAATTTAAGTATCTACATAGTTTATGTAAATAACTTCAGAAAAACCTTCTGACTGAGACTGAAAATTAATTTTAGATTAGTATTTGGGTTAGTTACTATGTAAATAGATACTACTTGTAATGCATTTATTATTTAAAAAAATGTAATCATTGCCTATATTTAGGTTTTTTATGTTATTTTTTTAGTCTTTATTCAGTCACTGTATTTATCTTACTGTGTATTTTAAAATGAAAAGATAACGTGTACTTTTTAATTTTTGTATTTTTATTTTAAATAAATTTAATGATATAATTGTATAGTCCAAAGGTTTGTAATAGATTAATTTACTGAAAATGGTTTTAATTGAAGTGTAATATTAATTAACTAGAAATATTTGTACTGCTAGACAATCAAATGTTTTTGGAGTCATAAGAACAAGATTAATAAAAGTTTTGAATAAAAATTACAAGTCTTTTTTTAGATTTATGTAAAATTCTTTGAATAATACTTTACTACAGGGCAATAAAAAAGTCGAAGAGAAGATGTAAGGTACGCTGCTACCTACGGCAATCCGTATTTGCGAGGCAGTGCTCCTGTCGGTAAGTTTTAAATGTGTTTACTATTCTTAGAGATATATACAATACTATGGATGCTATAATTGTCATGTAAATTAGTCCTTTAGTTATTAAGATTATTCTAGCTTAAGTTTCATATTTTTTTTATAAATTAATATTTAGTATATTGAAACAAAACAACAAACTGAATACCTAACATAAAAGGTTACATTTTTTACAAATGATTTTAATTAGCAACAAGTACATAGGTAAAGAATAAGAAGTATATACGAATTATATATATTACTGAGCGTGTCACATAAAGTACTTGGTTGCGTTAAGAGTCAAAAACCAAAGACAAACATTGCTACGAATTACGTAAATGAGTTCTTGACAATATTACATCACCCAGACCCACATCAAGCGAGGTAGACCAAAGAAGTGCTGGCTTGACGTTGTAAGAGATGATATGCGTGCCTACAATCTCATACCACGGGATGCTAGAGATCGTGCGAAATGGGGGAATAATTATGGGAAAGCGGACCCTGGGCTCCAACGCGAAAGCCGCGGATGCAACCGGGATTATACGCTGAGATGATGATGATGATGAGTTCTTGACAACATCAATAGTGAGTTCGGTGTAAATGAGTATGTGTTTTGTGAATTTGATCTTTAAAGCTATTATAACAGGAACCAGGAACATAATGACTCTGTTCACTTCTACTTTTCAGCGTCGAGAGGTCCACTGCCTGACAAAGGTCTCCCCCAAAAATTTCCCACAATGACCGGTCTTGTGTTACTCGCATCAACCGGTTTCCCACGACCTTCACCGGGGCATCGGTCCACCTTATTGGGGTCTCCCTTCTCCCTCTATTGTTCTTAAATTAAACTAAATTACAGTTGAGTGTAGTACAGTTTGTACTTATCAGTGTTACCCATACTTTCAATTCTAAATTTGTCAACAGCATTCGTGGCACAGATGAATACGAATCCAGTGGGGAAACCAGCTCCTCCACCGTACTATGCTGTTCGAAATGCCAATCATCCGCCAGGTAATCTCTATGGTAATGTCGATTTTTAGTAAGCTTTTGCACGATTTTTCGAAAATTTCTTTTCTTATTTTAACATACTGTTTTCTTTAACATCGATTAAACTGTCAGGCATTGTAATGATAATCGTTTATATTTTGTTTTTAATATGTAGGTACTTGATTTGAAATAAGAAGGGTCAGACTATAAATTGAATAGTTTATATTAAATGTTTGTGATGTGGCAGTGCTTCTTAAAGAAATAAAAATGACAGCTTGGTGCGGTACTAAGTTATCACATTTGTATTAAAAACTTTGACGTAACCTTATTAAAGTTCAAAATATATTAAACTGACTCAAAGGTTAAGTCAGGAACTAAAGTTAGATTTCGTTTTGTTATAAGGATATAGAGTTTTCACATTTACTTAGTCTTTATTGAAATAAATTTACAATAACAAAATTATAATGACAATGAAGTACGATTTTTTACCATCTTCGCATATTACTTCTGTGATATTCTAGGCATTTAAGTGTCAAACTTATAATATGACTGTTATATCTTCATCAGTGCCATCAATAGCTTCACCGTCATCGTCATCGTCTTCGAGGCCCATCACCAGTCCATTGGCGTCATCATCGTCAACCAACAGTGGTGCTCAGCCTCAAGTAAGTTCATTATTGTAACTTTCATAAGATAGGCTTTTCCATTCTACAAAATAAAGCGTTTTATCAGATTAGGTCACACCTCTGTGCTGTAACAGTAATGCTTTTCTCACCAACTAAACTAAATTTCAGTTTAGTGCATCTTTTTATTTATATTTCATAAAAAAAAAACGCGAAGATAAATAAAATAAATAAATAAGTCATTTTTATTTAATAATTATTAAAGTGTGCACAATTTTTTTAATTATTGGAGAGCCGAAGCTCTCACTTAGAAGTTTCAGGGTACTGTTCCGACTGTCCCTCACTCTTCTCAGCAACGACGCGGTCTTTTTGCGTATGATTGCATAAAAACTAAATGCTAGTTTAGTTCTGGCAAATTAGTCCGCGTCTGCCGTATATTGATGTATTTTTGGTAGCCATGTTCTTAATCACGTCTAAACTGTCTATGGAGTATGTTATTTATTATCTTCTGTCCTTTTCTTAATGCAATAGAAAGAAAAAGATGCACAAGATGAGATGAGATGTACAAGGGTATCGGCGCCACTGTTTGCAAAAAATCTGATAAATTTGAACCTTCCAAAAATACTTCTGTCGATTGGTCTTTTGATTCGAAAGTTGCATGTAATATTTGTACAGTATCATGCCAAGAATAAATGCCGAAATAATTTCTCAATATTTCAAATTCAAACACGTAGGTACAAGCGATATTTCTGACTGTTTCATGGACTTTATGTAATGTTCCTAATTTAGGTGAACATCTGACTCACATATTGGTCCTAAGGGTAAAGTTACAAACACTGAACGATAACTTATCCTGTAACTGAATAATATATCCTCCATAGTTGGTTAACGACCTTCGAGGCTTAGTTTTTAGATAAATTTGCTGGAGAAAATGAAAAATATTTTATAACAACTTTTAGTGTACATGGCGAAAAACAATACTATCATTTTATAGTAATATTTTTCTTATAATAAAAGTATTTATATAGTTATAGTTATTCCTTACAACGTCGATTGTCCCATCCCATCCCTCCCATTCGGTCTAGTATTCTGGAGCTCCGACAGATTAATAAAAATTGCACAACTATAAATATTATAAATTACCTAAGATACACATAATATTAAGCATGACAACTATAAGCAATAAAATTATATTAGCCCTAAATAAACTAACACAGGAATAGATTTAGAAGAAATGTAATTTTATACTGGAAATGAAAACCCTTATTATATGACCTATGAGCTTTATATAATCTCTTGCAGCGCCTTTTTTATTTGATTCTAAATCTTATTTCTCTCTAAACAGGTGCCTAAATTATCTTCGCAGTCTTCAGGAGCTTTGTATATTCTTCCGCCGTCCAGTCAAGGAAACTTGCAGTCCAATCAGATAACTACCAAAGGTACTTATATCTCAAATTATAAGTTGATTCTTGGTGATGATTAGAATGGTCCTTATATACAATTTCATGTCTAGTCGTTTTAAATAAAATAATCGGTCATAAACTTTTCATTTTTGTGATAGGAACATTAACCCCTTTTTCATCACAAAATTAAAATGAAAAAATAATACTAAAACAATATTTCGTTCCTCACAGCTGTGCCAAATACATAGCTCCGTAATTATAATTATATTGTTTAACATAATAATATCTACCATAGCATTAATATTTATATTTGTAATATCAGTTTTAATATTAATTATTCAACACATATAATCTTATTTCAAATTATATTATTTTAACTTTCACAAAATTCTGGACATCCAGTATATCACTCTACCACTCAAACGAAAAATCCAATAATTTATGATTGCCGATGCATTTTATTATTATTGGCTCAATTACAGGTAATGGCGCCCAGCTGACAGCCGGAACCCACGTTTAACTAAATGATGAGTAGTTAGGCGAAATAAATGAAATGTTTTTAAATGTAATCAGTCTAAATATAAATAATATACGTAAGCTTACAGATGAATCTCTATCGTGTCGAAGACACTATGAATTGTAAATTGTTAATCCATGTTATTGCACTAAGGTTGACTAAAGAAAAATTTCATAAGTTTCTGCCAGATTGCGCCATAATCTTATCGTCCTTCTAAGAAAATGTTGATAAATTTATATTTAATTTTATTCAATATGGGATAATAGTTCAATATCCGGCTACCAGAGTGCAGTATTAATACATCATCATCAAACTTTTTTTATCGTCCCACTGCTGGGCACAGGTCTCCTAACATACAGAGAAGGATTGAGCGTAATCACCACGCTTGCTCAATACGGGTTGGCAATTAGCACATACAGTAAAGAATGTTTTAAATGGCCACGTGGAGTCCTAGTATTAAAGCGCCGATGCTTAATTTCCTTCTTCATTTAATGGAATTAAAAACTTGAACGTCTTATCGCTTCTACTATATCGGTTTTGTACACTGCAGAAGTTATTATTATTGTCGTATAATCTAATTGGCGTTTTATATTACAGATATTTTGAATTATTTTTGGTCTTTTTACTCGGAAATTATTTTATTATATTTCCAATAGTGGGTTTAATTTAGAATTATTTGAAAGTTTTCTTTATTATTTATAAACATCAACGATATAATATTATGTTAGTCATTTTATTAAAAATATTTTATTTTTTGAGTCATAGAACTCCATGACTCATCAATTCAAATATAAAGTGAAATAATTTTGATGTTTTTATAAGAAAAAAAAACGGAGTCCTAATGAGAGCACGCATTATTTAAAAAAGAAAACTTCTTTTAGTTAACATTGGTGCAAAAATATTATAAAATTTAATAAAAAAAGATGTCTCTTTAGTATACTTCTCACGACTTTAATTACTTACGTCAAAAGTTTGACAAACGAGCCTAAAATTAAAAGCTTTAAGTGTTCATGTCAAAGAAAAATTAACCTAAGTTCTCGTAGCTTTTAAGTTCAAACTAAGTTGTCATTCTAAGTTTTTAACTAGCTGAACATGTAGATATTTAATCTAAGATGTGTTTTAAAAAATAGAATTTTCATTATTTAAATAAATATAGTATAAATAAGTACTTATCTCATTTTATTAATTAGATTTTTTTTTTTACTTTTGTTACTAAAAATATTGTCAATTATGTGGTCAATGTTAATTTAAGTAGTATTTTAACCTCGAATTTATTGAAAATCCTTCTAAGGGACTAAAATAAATATTTTAAATTGTACGTGTATTGCTTAATGATTTTGTTAAATTTAAGTATCTACATAGTTTATGTAAATAACTTCAGAAAAACCTTCTGACTGAGACTGAAAATTAATTTTAGATTAGTATTTGGGTTAGTTACTATGTAAATAGATACTACTTGTAATGCATTTATTATTTAAAAAAATGTAATCATTGCCTATATTTAGGTTTTTTATGTTATTTTTTTAGTCTTTATTCAGTCACTGTATTTATCTTACTGTGTATTTTAAAATGAAAAGATAACGTGTACTTTTTAATTTTTGTATTTTTATTTTAAATAAATTTAATGATATAATTGTATAGTCCAAAGGTTTGTAATAGATTAATTTACTGAAAATGGTTTTAATTGAAGTGTAATATTAATTAACTAGAAATATTTGTACTGCTAGACAATCAAATGTTTTTGGAGTCATAAGAACAAGATTAATAAAAGTTTTGAATAAAAATTACAAGTCTTTTTTTAGATTTATGTAAAATTCTTTGAATAATACTTTACTACAGGGCAATAAAAAAGTCCTTAAGATCGAATTTCGGTCATTTCAACCAATTTCAGCGGAGACCACTTTTCATGTAGGTAGTGTACTAGAAGTGTGTGTCGACACTCTCATTTAATTTAAAAAAAAACAACGTTGACCCACACTAATCATTTCTCCTGTATTTCGGGTGTGTTAACAAACACACATGCTCACACAAACAGCTAGACTTGAAACAACTATACATACAATGGTCATACAAATATTTGTTTCGTGCAGGAATCGAATCCGCGATACGCAGCGCAGCATTAAATAGCGTAACCACTGCGCCAATTGTCAAATCAAATCAAATCAAATCATTTATTTCAAATAAACCAGTTACAGGCACTTTTGAATTGTCAGAAGGTCGGTCAGTCAATAAGATGAAGCTAGTCGCCCATTCCAAAGAGTAGGTACCTATGGAGAAGAACGGGCAAGAAACTCCATGGACACTCTTTTAAATTTTTAAGCTATTGTTACAAATATTTGATTACATCATTCATGTTGAAATCAACCGCGTGAGAACGATGCAGAAATATATTGTACGCTGAGAGCGTCCATTATGGAAAACATACAAAAATCAATTCAGAAATTAAAATACGCCGTGGCAGCTAAGAGATGACCAGTCCCCTCCGACGGCGTCCGTTCACGAACATGACGTATGGATCAGCATCATTCAGCTCAACCATATCGAAGGGAACCCAATGACCCAAAACACACGCCACCATCAGCGAGACATTTGAGTGAGCATGACATACTCTCAACAGCCAGAGCACAATTAAGTCAATAAAAAAGACTAACCCAACAAATAAATGCCTTACAGCACATTCGTACATTGTGCTCACACGTTTGCCATGCAATTATACAATACTAAGAAATTGAATCTACACAATGCTAAAATAGTTTTGTCCAAGGTTCAGCAGCTCCAACAGTGTTCCCGAATCTGTGGAAAGTTTAACTCCTGTGGAGCTGCAGCTGCACAAGTGCCGAACACCTCTGTCAGCGATACAATTCCGTAACGTACAATATGCTTGGCTACATAGTGTGTAATACAGGCTTTGACTAAATAACATAAACAATTACATATTAAAACTACAAGAGGAAAAATCAAAGAACAATCATTGTATAGAAATCGGACGCAGCTCAAGCCCAAGCCTTTTTGTCCTCAATATAATCCTTCACACTATAAAATGCTTTCTGACACAACTTACGTTTAATGAAGGATTTGAATTTATTCAGGCTCAGATCTTGAACCACCTCTGGAAGTCCATTGTAAAAATGTATACATTGGCATCTGAAAGAGCCACCTATTTTCTTGAGCCTTGTTGTAGGTACAATAAATTTGTGCCTGTTCCTAGTATTTATATCATGGACATCACTGTATTTTTTAAACAATTTTATATTTTTATGAGCATACAAAAGATTTTCATAAATATATTGAGACGGCACGGTCAGTACATTAATCTCTTTAAATTTTTCTCTGAGAGAGTGTCTCGGACTTAATTTATAAATTGCACGAACAGCTCGTTTCTGCAAAACAAATATTGTTTGAATATCGGCGGCATTTCCCCACAACAGAATGCCGTACGACATTACGCTGTGGAAATAGCCAAAGTACACTAAACGGGCCGTCTCAACATCAGTCAAATTACGAATTGTTCTAACTGCGTATGCAGCAGAACTTAGCTTTTTTGACAATTTTTCTATATGTGAACCCCATTGAAGCTTAGCATCCAGAGTTATACCCAAGAATACTGTGCTGTCGTCAGATTTCAATTCTTCGCCCTTTATCAACACTTTAGTTTCCACCTGCCTCACGTTAGGTAGAGTAAACTTAATGCATTTGGTTTTTTTCTCGTTTAAGAGTAAATTATTAACATTAAACCAATGGACTACTTTGGAGATCGCGCTATTTACATCATCAGTAACCTGCTGCTGACGTTTCAGTTTAAATAAAAGTGAAGTGTCATCTGCAAACAACACTATATCGTGGTTATCCTTTATTAGGTACGGCAGGTCATTGATGTAAATAAGAAACAAAAAAGGACCAAGAATTGACCCCTGTGGGACTCCCATTGTTACTAAAGATCCAGAAGATCTTTTTCCATTAACGTCAACGCTTTGAATCCTACCACTCAAGTAAGATGTAATAAGATCCAGTGCAGAGTTCCGGATCCCGTAGTGGCGGAGTTTCCTGATTAACGTATCGTGAAGAACGCAATCGAATGCCTTGGACAAATCACAAAAGATGCCCAAGGCATCGCATTTATCCTCCCATGCATTATATATATGACCTAGAAGTTCAACACCCGGCATCAGTAGTTGAACGACCCCTTGTAAAACCGAACTGTTTGCTATGTAATAATTTATGTTTATTAAAAAAATTTAGCATTTGGTTTAAAATTAATTTCTCAAAAATTTTACTAAAGGTAGGTAGTACAGAAATAGGTCTATAATTTGTGGGGTCTGATGTACTACCAGATTTAAACAAAGGTATTATTTTACTATTTTTCATGAGATCAGGAAACTCTCCACAGTCAATACAAGCATTAAAGATAACAGCTAGAGTGGGTGCCACAATATCAATAATAGACTTAGCAACTTCCACCGAATGACCCCATAGGTCAGCAGTCTTTTTTACATTCAGAGTGTGAAAGATTTTAATTATATCTCTACTGATAACATGTTCAAAATGAAACTCCGAATCACAAACATTAACATTTTCTTTAAGCAAAGACTCCGCAACAGAAGGTGATGAGTTTAGGGATTTAGTAGTTGAAACAGGAATATCCGAAAAGAAATTTTCAAATGCCTCAGAGACTTGCGAGTCTGATTTAATTATGTTGTCATTAATAGACAGGCTATAGTCAGTATTTCTATCACTGGACCTTCCCGTTTCACTATTAATAATTTTCCAAGTCATTTTAATTACATTGCCACTGTTCTTTATCTTTGAACTCAAGTAACGTGACTTGGCCATATAACAAACTTGTTTGAATAATTTTGAATATTTTCTAACATATAAATTGAATTCAACAGTGTTAATATAAATCCTCTCATTGTACAATTCATAAAGCCGAGTTCTACTTTTATGAATACCGATGGTAGCCCAATCAGAGAAAGATGCTTTACTATTAACAGAGATAGTCTTGGGAACAAAGGTGGAATCAAATAGCTTACAGTATATATTAAAAAAACTGTCACAGAGATGATTAGGATCAGCATTAACAGCACTGGATAAGACTGGCAATTTATTGATGAGATCAAATCTAAAAACCTCCAAGCGGCTTTCAGTTTTGGGGTTAACAGTGATATCCTTTTTGGCCACTTTTTTACTATGGTTTGGAATAGTAATCCTTTGTCCGCAGTGATCAGAATCAAGTAAATTTAAAACTTCTTTGTGGCTTGGTATTATGTTTGTAAAAATATTATCTAGGCACGTGGCACAAGTAGGTGTTATTCTTGTGGGCTCCAAAAATAGGTTTACAAGATTGTAGGACTGAAATAGACTTATAATTTTATTACAATAACCAGAGTTCTCTAATAAATTAATATTAAAATCACCGCAAACGATAATGGCTTTGTTTGAAACACAAATCTTGTGTAAGACTTCATCCATTACCTTTTCAAAGCAGTCATACAATCCTGAAGGGGGTCTGTACACACTTAACACAATGAAGCCCTCCAACTCTATACAGGCAATTTCAGCTGTTCGTTCAACAGACAGGCCCACAATGTCATTACGATTTTTAAATTTCAACAGGTTACTAACTAAAATTAATGAGCCACCATGTATAGCATTAATCCTGCTAAACGAACTACCAACCTGGTGATTCTTAAAATTAAACAAGAACTGGTGACTTTTTAGCCAATGTTCGGTAATGCAAAGAATATCAATACCATAATGGTTCATGAATAAATCAACCTCTAAATCTTTGTTCATAAATCCTTGAATATTTTGATGCACTAAATTAATATTATCTATTGACTTTAAATTTCCTCCCGAGTTACCTTTGTAATCCTGTATATTGTTATAGCTAGAGGTTGGCTCTATTGTCTTAATTTCTAATTTAAATTATTAATGATGTCAACTGATACCAAATTATTGGCAGAATTAATTCGAATGTCATTGCATTGCTCAAAAGAAGCAAGTTGTTTAGCCAAATTCTTGGCTGTAATAGAAAAAAAATATGATAGCGACACAGCTATCTGTCTTTTAAAGTAATTAGAAAGATAATACATAACATTGTTATGTCTATCTCTTGTCAAATACAAATTCTTAAAATAATTATTAATGTCAATTAAATGTAATATTTTATTATTAAATGTCAAGTTGGACATTGTCATATTTAGTTCAAATCTAATCCTATTTTCTTCCTGTGGCAACTGGTCACTGTAAGGGAATGTAAACAAGACAACCTTTCCAATATTCAGATTGCTTAATGTTTCACAACTCTTAAGCAGTTCTCTTTTGCTCAAATTTCCCCTATTACCCACAAAAATTAACAATGTTGTATCCTGGGAAAAGTTACATTTAATAATTTTTTGCATAATTCCATATAAAGAACAACCAGGCATGCAGTAGTTCAATATTGAGTGACCCGGACATTCATCAGTCAACAAGCGCCCCAAGCCCTTACCTATCTCATCACAGAACAACACAACATCATTAGTCAAGCTTTGTTTTTAGACTATTAAGATCATTACAGTCACAGTCACGGCTATTGGCACTATTAGCAGAAGGAACTATGACACCAACACAGGGCTGCTGCAAGGTGGTATTACATGATGTCAACGAATGATCCGGTGTAAGCACATCTGATGTTAGGCCGCACTCACAGTTGGTTTTTTGTGAGTTAACCAGCTCATTCATCGCCAACACATATTCTCTCATTAGGTCTTCTGAGGTATTATACTTATTAGTCATTGAAATAAGTTTATCTTGCAGATGGTCAAGTTCAGATTGCAATGACTCCATGTCTATGTCATACCTCCTATTACTTTGCTCTAAGTTATAAGAATACATATCCAACTGTTTCAGCAAATTTAATCTTTCCCTGTTCATGTTAACACTTTTTATAAAGTACCTTTGTGTTTTCACCATTTTTTGAGTTTTGACAATGTACTTATTAATTTTTATATATTTTTTTTAATTTATTTTTGCTGGTTACTACCCTCACTGAATTTGATGACTTTGTATCATTGTCATCAGTCAAATCTATAGTGTAAGAGGGGTTTATTGCAGAAACCATTGTGGGGGCGATAGGCATCAACTCGCTAAATAGACTCTGATCCAGCGAGGCAGTGATGTTATTATTGGAAGTCTCTAGTTCTATGATTTGACTTTGAGCCTCATGTAGCTGATGTTGTAAGAGGTGTTTCTGACAAAGAACTTGTTCATACTCTAAGCTACACTGGCTGAACCCGTCCACAATAAGCTGGAGCCTATCCCGGGCGTCTATGGCATCAGTGTATTGAATATGTAGCTGAGCCATTTCATTTCTCAACTTCTTATTTGCTTCATGGGCATTGGAGAGGACTCTCTCATTGTCATCGATTTCCCTAAGTAGTTGGTCACAGGACTCCCGCGAAGCCTTTAGTAGGCTCAAAGCCTCTTTGAGTTTGGACTCTTGGAGTTGAGCATGGGCACTACGAGTCATGATCATTATTGAAACTAGGTAAATAAGGAAATGACAAGAAATTAGAAGTGAGGCGGTAGTTGTGGCAGAAAATGAAGATAATCAGTAAAAATGAAAAATGAGATTTAGATTTAAGTAAATAAAAGGTGTTTTGAAAGTAAAAGTTGACCAATAATCGAGTTTGATGTAAATAAAAAGGGAGTTCTGTCACCAAACCAAAATAAGGTTATGTTTACGATCAGAGGTTATTGGAATTAATAAGCCTTTCTAAAGGTGAATTACGCTATTGCTGATTAAAATAATGTGTCGTTAACATTCTTATTGTCCGAAGATACGGCACTCCACCATGACTAGGGCTTCCATCTTCAAAACCTTCCCCCAGGGCCGGAAGTGTAGAAACCGTGACCCTGGCCGTCGCGCAAGCAAGTGAAGAAACATGGATGGGTTTTAGTCAGTAAAAATCTCGAGCGGGAGAAGTCATTTTTTCGGTGGTAGACCAAAACATCGGCTGCCGACAGAAGTTACCACCCAACAGACAAAGACTTGCCGCCAAGCGATTCGTCGTGTTCCGGCATGATGTCTGATGAAGCAATACGGAGGACGGGTCTGAGCAGTTGTGTTGCGATGTGTGCCGAGTATGAAGTGCCAAATGTTATAGTGTCGGGAGTTTGGTCGTGGAGGATCTCCAGATCAATCTCCCTGTGGTGCAGCATCGTTGGTCGTGTTGTTGAGTTTAACTTGACATCACCTCGCTCAACTGCCGTCTTCCTTCTTATTCCCTAAGTTTTTTAGTGAATAGGCTAAATAAACTAGCGCACTTTACCATCAACGATTGCATCACTGTTTACCATCCGGCGGGATTGCGGTCAAGCAGTAGTTTATAATTATTAAAAATATGTATACAATATGTAAAGAAAACCCTGTCCGATCCGTGAAGGTATTGTTAGGTATCGTTAACTGATTCTACTAATGCCTACAAAGCCTGACCAAACTTAAAAAAAAATCCCCCTAGAAAAATAAATATTATTTCGCAAAAAGAGGTAACTTAAAACTTGTGCGGTATGCCACCCAGGCGCGGGCGAAGAGGGGCAGGGTACGCGGCACGCGGTCGCATCGCTATTCGCTCAGAAATATACCGTCAAAAATAATGTTGTCACTTTTTAAAAATTACCAAATTTTGGGGAAGTTGGAATTAATTCGCGGGAAAAAAAGATTATTTCAAAATTCACTAGTATTGTTACTATGATGATTATGTAAAATTTCATGTGTTATTTGGTCATGTGTTTACCTAACCTTTACTATCCTTACGGGTCGGACAGGGTTTTCTTAACTTAATGTATATATGATCTACCATCCCCAAAAAAAAAAACGGCCCGGAACTCTATGTTCCCCGGATTTTGGAGGTTTCACATTTCAATACTTTTTCATTCGCTAAAATTTTGATTAAAATACTATTTTATTCAAAACTGTTTTGGTTTCATATTCCCTCGATATACAGTATGTTAAGAAAACCCTGTCCGACCTGTAAGGATAGTAAAGGTTAGGTAAACACATGACCAAATATTATATGAAATTTTACATAATCATCATAGTAACAATACTAGTGCATTTTGAAATAATCTTTTTTTCCCGCCAATTAATTCCAACTTCCCCAAAATTTGGTAATTTTTAAAAAGTGACAACATTATTTTTGGCGGTATAATTCAGAGTGAATAGCGATGCGACCGCGTGCCGCATACCCTGCCCCTCTTTGCCCGCGCCTGGATGGCCTTCTGCACATGTGTTAAGTTACCTCTTTTTACGAAATAATATTTATTTTTTTAGGGGGATTTTTTTTTTAAATTTAGTCCGGCTTTGTAGTCATTAGTAGAATCAGTTATCGATACCTAACAATACCTTCACGGATCGGACAGGGTTTTCTTTACATATTGTATAGACTGTTAAATAGGCGCACCTTATGTTTATTGAAATTGAAATACCGAGAAAAAGCGCGAGCAAGCACAGCCAAATAATTAAGAGGTTGGACTTACAGGGGCTTCAGGCGATGTACTCCTGGTGTGCTGGAGTGTATGGAGGCCTCCACCAGATGCTCACTTGGCGCAATAAGCTCACCGGCCGGTGGCGCTTTGGAATTCGGTTAATTGATGTTGTTCACAAACCAAAAATAAACAAGAAAAGAGAAAGCAAAGTAAGCAAGGCCTTATGAATAGCATCAGGCGGAATTGCAGTCAAACACTAGTAAATAAATAAAAAAAAAACACTACTTGTTCTGGGAAAAGAACCCACCAGAGTAGGTATTGTGTAAAACACTACCAGTAGTAACGGATTTCATTCTGCCAGTTCAACAAGATACATTGCGCCGTACACATTGATGAGGCGACACACTTCTCAAACATAATATGGAGTAATGGGTTAAAAATAATCGTCATCATCATCAACTTTTTTTATCGTCCCAATGCTGGGCACAGGCTGACTCCTAGGATCCTTCAATAGCTCTACTCCACCTCCCAAGTAGCCCCAGGCATAAACAAACCATAGACAATTTCTAAATTTCGCCTTCCATATAATAAAACTCTATCGCACAAAATGTTACAATAGTCACAGAATACTGAAAAAAGGGTTAAACCGTGCTGGCTCCTCTCATACAAAGAAGGATTGAGCGTAATCACCACGCTTGCTCAATGCGGGTTGGCTAACAATAATGCTTCAATATTATTAAAATTGAGAATAATAGTGTGTTACCTAATTGCCGAGAGCCTCCGTGGCGTAGCGGTAGCGAACACGGCCGCTGCGCAAGGAGGTGCGGGTTCGATTCCCGTGCAGTACAAATATTTGTATGCATGAATATGAATATTTGCACTGGTCTGGTCGTGCCTAGTACTTTAAGCCGTTGGTCCCGAATGCCATACGGATACTAATGGCAATCGTTACGGGTTGTTGGAGCCCTCAAAAGTCCAACAATTGGTCTAACTGCAATGCTTCGATATCGCCTTCGGGTTGTGGAGGTCAGACGACAGTCTCTTCACGGAAAATATCGAAGTTTAGCCAAAATCAGCAGTTAGACTGGTAAAGCGGACTCCCGATTCCAAAGCTGAAAAAAGCTTCGGTTGCGACTGGGTTTAACACTGAGATGAAGAAGAGAAGTGTGTTACCTAATTAGGGTGCCAGATCCCATGCTCAGCATTCGTGCTTATGCCACTAGCGGTATGAGATCAACGGCACAGCGGTGTACGTAGTAGGTAGCTATCATAAAAACTTAAAAAAACATATATCCTTGTTTTGCACGAGGGAAAAATAAATTGCTCCATCCTATGAAAACATCCTAAAATAAACAGGACACAATAATAGGAAAGTAGGTACCTAAGACTTGAAAAAAACCAGTCATATTCACGCCAAGATTATTATTATTATTTGTTTTGGTCTCCGAAAAAACAACACTGTTATCTCACTCACTGTTATTATTTTGCAAAAAGGCTTGAGGCCTTTTTCGGAAAAACTAAACTTAAGGTTATAAAAATATTTGGTAAACGTATACACACTTACATAAGGGCATTATTTGGCATTAGTGGTGGCCTAGTGATTAAAACACCAGCCTCTCAAATATAAATGTGCGGGTTTGATTCCAGGTCAGGCAAGTACCAATGTAACTTTTTTAAGTTATATGTACTTTCTAAGTATAACTTGGACACCAATGACTGATTAAAAGGTGGAGGAAAACATTTTGAGGAAACCTGAACTTTAAGTCTGAAATCGCCAACCCGCATTGATCAAGCGTGGTGACTACGCTCAATTCTTCTCTGTATGTGAGGAGACCTGAGCCCAGCAGTGGGACGATAGAAAGTTTGATGATGGCATAATATAATATAACTGTCAATTGGAATCATTTTGAAGCATATTGCTAATTCATGGCTCCGTATATTCGAAAAATGTATCTGCTTAACAAAGTAAATAACGCAATGAATGTTCTTGAACTGTCAAAATGAAATCCATTGCTACTGATAGTTTGTTACTCAATTACCCTGTTGGCCGGTAAAAAGGACCAGCTATATGTATAAGCAAACTTCAGTTTACAGCGCGCGGTGGTTCCCGTTTCCGGGGGAATGCCAAGATAAATGCCTACATTACTGCAAGGTTTCAAACATCCTCACACATTTTAGCGTTTATATTATTAGTAGGATTTTGAAGAAAGATACTTATGGTCTATAGCAACGTTAATTTCACCGGGTTTAAAGGTTTAGCAAAGGAAAGAAACATTAAATATCATACTTCTAATTATTTTGCGTTGGTTGGTGTTTTGGATATGCTTAGGATATTATGAAATGAGGGTTAAAATTATTACGCTTGATAAAATATGAGGACGGAAGTACGGTATTATAAACAACTTTTTTTTGTTTTGATGTCTTTTGCCAAAACATAAAGGTTTTTTGGATCACATAGAGTTGCCCATGAGAAAAACATGTTGTTTCTAAATGAACTCCAGCAACTTTAAGCGTCTGTCGGCTTTGTTATTGTTATAGCAAATGCTGCTTTCAGAAGGAACTGTACTCTTTTAAATTGAAATGGCAAATCAGTCGGGACGATGAGAATACGGGGAATCAAGACATTTTGTCCTTTTGCCGTTCTAGCCATGATTGTATGTAGCCTTTACAATGTTGTGACCCAAATGTTTAATTTGTAACCGAGTACCATTACATAGCTTTGGAGCGTCAAGATTCCTCATTAAGAGGACTGAAACACCAACTTTTAGTATCAACTTATGTTAATACTTTAGTATTAACTATGGTGGCACTCCTGATAATTCTAAGTAGTTGAAAAATTCTATAGGGTATGATGTAACTTGTTCAGTGTCCATAATATTGTCCACTGAGAGGTATTCGATAACATTTCCCTGAACGTTTAACATGATTTGTTCATTTATTTTACTATTTCATTAGTCGGCGCCAAAATTGCCCTTTCGCATAGCCATTCTCGGTTGGCCATATTTGTTTGAAGATCCGGATAGAATTATTTAATAGGTCATCTGAGCTATCCACAACTTGACAGAACTCACGACTCACTCTAATCATGCCGTTACTTTCAGTTGGGATGCGATCTACTCCGATTTTTAAAAGAGTAGCTGCATATTGCATATACCCGGCTTGAGAGTCGTGATGAAGTTGTCCTCGCATATTCGTGGTGAGACAATACTTTTTCACGCGAAATCATAATGCAGATGCTTTCAAAGAGGCATTTATTTCATCTGCCGGCGGCATACCCCTAGTAATCACCGGAAGGGTCTGCCTAAAGTCACCAGCTAAAAGTACCACCGTCCTCCCATGATATCTTGGTTGCCTTTGATGTCCCCTATTGTGCGATCTAGTGCTTCAGTTGCCCTTTTATCATCACGTTCATCCCAAACTAACAACTTACACTGCTGTAACATTCTTCCGCGCTCACTGGTTTTACTAATATTGCATTTCCTCATGAGCTAAGTTCAATGGTAACTGAGTGCGCTATTCGTCTCGTTCCGAAAAAAATTAGAAAGAGCTGAGTTGATATAAAATAAGCGCCTGTTAAAATAATGGAAGCAATATGTATGTATATCTTCGTTAGCTCCCGTTTTCGTAACATTTTTGTTACTGCTCGGCTCCTTTTGGTCATAGCGGGATGTTATATAGCCTAAAGCCTTCCTGGATTAATAGGCTATCCAACGCAAAAAGAATTTTTCAAATCAATGACCAGTAGTTCCTGAGATTAGTGCGCACAAACAAACAAACAAAGTCTTCACCTTTATATATTAGTATAGAGTATAGATATAATGATTGTACACTATTCATTTTAGGAATAATTTGTCCAACACTGGTTAATTTGAAGGAAGAAATAACTCCTAGTTTTTAATAGATGTTTCATAGGCATACCGTCAGACGGCGAATTAATTCCACGAATTAAGTTTCTATCGATTGAACTCGGGCCTTTGTTATAGTTTCAATAATTAATTGTGAGAATAACTAAATAATTTATTCGGTTATCACACCTGACTCACCGGTGACACACTGAGATTTAACAACAGTTATACTAATCTCACCGACGAGACTGAGGTTTAACTAAAATAATAATCTAGTTATCTATCTAAAAAATTGTAAAATATTGCATCCAATTTCACCAAAAAATATTAATAAAAGAAATGGATATTAATTACAATGGACTCAGTTTAGAGGCGTGCAAAGGGCTAATTGAACCTGGAGCAATGGCGTAGGGTAGCCTGCCTTTCGGTATTCTATAGGTTGCATTTTGGTGAGTGTGCGCTGGAGTGAAATTACATAATTTCGTCATCATTGATCCATCATCGGACGACCCGTCGTACTGCGACTATCCATCTTTACGTTGACGAAACAAGGCGAAACGAAAATGGTGAACATTCGGAAGGACGAAGCGTTTCGCCTCACATTTCATACCGCGTACATCGAAGGATTGGAACAATTTGCTTGCGACGGCCATCTCGTCTGATGACAATTTAAGTGTCATCAAGACTTTACCCTCAATGATTCCATCACTTTTTAACATTAGGCGGGATCGCGGTCAAAATTTTTATCAAACTACAGATTATGTTAATAGTACAAAATTCAAGCAGTAAGCCGCGCGACTTTACAAAAAATGTCTGCCAATTGTTGAGTTTGACAAACACAATTTTCTCCTTAGCTTCTGTAAAAAAGCTAGAAGTTGCTTTTGCAGCACTTACACCAGTACTTTAAACTACTGCAGTCTGTCAAATTTCTGTAATTGTCAAATTTCTATTAGCCTTATTGATTAACAAGCTGGCTGTACCTGAGTAAACTTGAAATTTAAGAATCTAAAATGTCAACTGGTGTTGCAAAAATCAGCGCTTATTTGATTATAACTATGTATATAATATGCTAACAATAATTTAGAAAACAAAGGCGTCAAAATTCAAGCACTATTAAAAGGATACTTTCTAATTTTTACATAAAATAAATCTAAACCCGTACTTTAATTATTACGGAAAGATTTCCTGGAAAGGTTAAAAATTGAAATTAAAAAAAAAATATAAATACTATCGCCTGTTTACTCCGAAGGATTAAGCAGAGCCCCAAAGAGCGAAGGGAGGGCGTTTTGCGGAACTGTTTTAAGTAATATTAACGTTCAAAAAGTGCTGATTCTCAGCCTCATTTGAACTTTTGATTTTAACCAAATTTTACCAATTAGGTTTTAGTGGTTTTGTATGTGCCACTATCATTTCAGCCGCAAGATCTCCACTACTGGACATAGCCTTTTTTTGTTGGGATTAGAAATCATCAAAGGACGTGTCAGATTTTTATTGACTAGAACCCACCCGTGTTTCTTCACTTGCTTGCGCGACGGCCAGGGCCACGGTTTCTTTTTTAACCAACTCGGAACCCTGACCCAAGAGACATCGGTTTTCGTGGACCCCGTCACGATGTGCTGACATCTCTTACGGGGCATAGGCCTGCCCAAGCAACACCAGTTCGTCGGGTTCTGTGCTTCTCGCATCGAACGGAATCCTCCTTAGTTACGTGTGTTTTTTATTATATCCAAAACTAAGTTCATAACACCCAGCCTCTCAAGTCTGAGTGCGCGAGTTCGATTCCAAGTCAGGCAAGTACCAATGTAACTTTTCTACGTTATATGTACTCTCTAAGTATATCTTGGACACCAATGACTGAAGGTGAAGGAAAACATCTTGAGGAAACCTGGACTTTAAGTCTGAAATCGCAAACCCGCATTGAGCAAGCGTGGTGATTACGGTCAATCCTTCTCTCTATGAGAGGAAACCTGTGCCCAGCAGTGGGACGATAAAAAGATTGATGACAATGATGATGTTTTAGTAGCTCGTCTACGAAAAGGCAGTACGAAACAAAACCCAACCGCCGTTTTAAAAATAAAACTCTTTATACCTGATAAAACAAAATCAAAGAAGATCTCAAGTCCGTGGCACACCCTTATCTATAAAGGGGACCAGCTGAGAATGGAAAACAATGGCCGACGAGAAAGCGACTCTGGATAGGCACTTGTGCACTTACTGGCCCTAAGTGCTCTCATTTCTTTTGTGTCGAAGAATACAGCTTTGACGGCTTTATGTGTTTTGCATCGTATAAAAATCATATATGTAATTTTTTTTATAACATTCTGTACTATTCAGGTCGAGCTGACAGAAGGCAACATTGATCTAGGAAATGCTGAGGGTGAAAAGAATGCGTAGACGCCACTGCACATCAAGCCAATAGAATTTTCGATTTTCAACTTTGTCGGCAAAGAATTGAGGTTCAAGGTTCATTTGGAAAATTTGACGGTATCTGGTAGCTAGACTTGCTAGTGTCCGTACCAGTATCTTCCGGGCATTCGACTCATGTTATTGGAGTGAATCGTTAGGTTGTCGTCGATAAAAGTTATAGTTCGATATAATCCTCCTTTTTCCCAGTCGAAGAGTGTCCATCGAAAAAAGGTTAGCCCTACCTAACCTTTTTTTTTGTGTCGAATTAAAACTTAATAAGTAAACTTTTTATAAATGCATCAGAAAATTCAGGTCAGGGCAAAGAGTATAATAGAGTAGGTCAGGGTGAGGAAAGACATCAAAGGAATCACTGATTTGGTGATATTGAAGAGTATTTGGAAGTCTTCATGACAGGTTTTTTGACGGATGGGAAATCGTCAAATTATCTTTCCCGCTCTGCGCGGCGCGGAAAGGCTTGTCAGACTTTTACTGACAAAACCCACCCATGTTCTTTCGCTTAAGGTAGAAAAGGCAAAACGCTCAGAAATATGGACTGTTGGGTTATAGGAAAATATTAAAAAATCTTAATGCAGTTCACAGAATACATCTACCTACCAAGTTTCAACAGTAGGTATAGCTCTTATAGTTTCGGAAAAAAATGGCTATGACATACGGACGGACAGACAGACATAACGAATCTATAAGGGTTCCGTTTTTTGCCACTTGGGTACGGAACCCTAAAAATGAAATAAAATAATAATTTTAGTTTTATAGATAATGGTACGGAGCCCTTTTGTGTGCGACTCGACTCAACTCGGACTAGGCCAGTTTTTACCCAGTAAACCAGCCAGTAACCCAGATACAAGTTAACGCAATTTTCCAGCTTCACATTACTGTCAAAGAACTACAAAAGAAAAATATGTAATTGAGAACAAACTGACAAAAAAGTAAAAAAGAAACAATCTATTCCTATTTCAAAAGACCTAAATTTGACCTAATTAAGATATAAGCATTGGAGCAGAATTGGGCTTAGGATGGAGCAATCTAGTCAATGTTTACGTTCAATCTAAACCTACGTGCTCCAGGCAATTGATATGAAAACAGGATTATAACGTCTCTGTATGGCCTTTGTTTCTCGTGAGCTGGCCTATTTTCGGATAGATGTTACGTTTGAGAATTTGTCAATTTTGAGAGACTATCTAAATGGGAATTACGTTTTTTAGTTATTTGTCAAGCAAACAACTAATTTTAGGATTGGTTATCAATCTATTGGGGTTATAGACATAATCTAATGTCATAAATTGATTTCGTAATACACTATCCGTAGCAATGGTTTTCATTTTGACCGTTCAACAACGTTATTTACGTTGTTGAATATAGACTTTTTCCGAATGCCGGAAGTAGTTGATTAGCAATTGATTTCAAAATGATTGCAATTAATAGCAATAGTGTGTTACGCTATTAGGGTGCTGGTAAGTTTTTAAGGGCAGTGGTGATGAAATAACTTTACACTCCTATTAAAATATAACCACAGTCTAAAAATCATACAGTCATCCAACGAAGACGTCTATACAGAGCAATCGTGCGGGGTGTGAGGGGCGAGACGTGGGTAAGCGGCTCCCGAACTGCGAACAAAAGTTTGTTCGTAGTTTGGGATCATCAAGGGTTGACGCGTGTTTATTTTTTATTTGTTTATTTAAAATGATGCATACGATATACTGTAACTATAGATTTAAGTAATTTATGTAATGTTACTTTTTGGCGTACAATAAAGGTTTATTATATTCTATTCAATAATAATTAACTGAGTTTTGTGACAAAGTTTTGTAATTTTTTCACTTTCAATTATTAAAAATATAGGGTATGTTCCATAATATACATCAGTATACATACAGGCCAGTGATAATGATGTCATGTATCTGACGCCAAATTGCCCATACTGTACATACTGGTGAGATGAAATATGGCATACTTTATTGACATCACTTACCGTTATAATTTCTGAAGTATTTTCATTGACTACACTTATCTAAGCTAATAAAAACGATGATAATTTAAGAGATTTAAAAACAACTGTCACTGGCAGAATTCAAGCCGTGAACTTTTCTGAACCGTGATGTTCCACTGACAACTGAATTATTTAAGTATTCATTTAACATTCAATTAAATTTATAACAGTATATAGTGTCACAGTAACCAGTTATCAAGTCTGTATCATTTAAATTTTGTAATCCCTTTGTATACGCTTCATCTGCATTTTTTTATGTCGCACTCAACTCCTTAATAATACATGCAGTAAAGAGCGGGGTAAAATAGTTTTCATTATTATATTAATATGTAATATTGTTTTATTTATGATACAGATATCGATGTTGATCTGCAATAGATAAATAATTTCATAAATATTGTTTATTGTGACAACCCTGGCCGATGCGTTACTGTCTAGACGATGTCGGCATTTTACACGAGATCAAAGGCGTCGACCTACTGTATGATTTTTATACTGTGATATAACTTTGCTTTACCCGTCTGCCCGACAGGGTTCGTAATTGATCAATATTTCAATATACCATTATGTACACATTAAGGAGTGCAATAAATTAATGAGCAATAAAAATAAAGAAAAATCACCTTAAATCTATAAAAAAATCCTTAAAATAAAGATTGTAATGTCAAAAGGGCCTTTTTGTATAATTATAAACTAGTGCATAGCCACAATCCCGCCGGATGGTAAGCAGTGACGTAATTGTTGGTGGTAAAGCGCGCTGGTTTATTAAAAGCCTATTCACTAAAAAAAAAACTGAGTGAACAGGAGGAAAAACGGCAGTTGGGTGAGGTGATGCAATGTTAATCATAACAACATGACCAATGATGCTGTGCCAGAAGGATATTGATCTGGAGTCCTTCACGACCAAACTCCCGACACAATAATATTTGACGCATCATACTAGGCACACATCGCAACACAACTGCTCAGACCCGTCCTCCGTACGACTTCACCCGACATTATGCCGGAACACGACGAATCGCTTGGCGGCAAGTCTTTGTCTGGTGATTGGACTCCTCGCGGCGGCCTATGTTATGGCCTGCCACTGAGAAACCCTAAAAAGCCTCAGCTCACCCTAATGTCAGTTGACAACACATCTGATTTTCAGCTGAAACCCACGAGTGTCATACACTGGAATAAGAAACACAGATAAGTACTTAAGGTATTTCTACAAAAGCTTCAGTGCGTATACATCTAATAAATTGAGATAGCAAAATATTTAGCATTCAGGTAATGCAGTAAGCGGGTTAACAGTAGGTTAATACAACACGAGTAGCTTGAAATATTACCACAATATTCGAGGTTGGTTATTAATAAATCATGCTATTTGCTAGTGAGCCCAAACTGGACAATTATTCTGTTTCTTGGGGCGAGTGTGAATTCCAGGGTGGAGATTAGAGAGATGATTTCAGATATAATATGGATGATTGTGTGCTTTGTGAGTGTGTCATGTGTGTAGGACTGTGTGGTGTAAATGTGTGTTTGTTCAAATGTGCTTCGTCTGATTTGGTGTCAGGTCAGGGTCTTTATATAGCCGAAGCGAAGTGCTGAAGCGGTATATACAAATGTCACATGCGACCAACGCGTCATGCTGACGTCACACAGATTCTGCATCTTGCAAGCAGAGTTGACCATGCAACTAGCATATACAGCTTCTCGACATTAATCATCGAGCAAGTGCTCGCCGGAATCAACACCTGTTAGGTCAGAGGATTCTCCCTTTTATAAGGAAGATGAGTGAATTTTAGTCCCCATTTCTCATATTTCTAAAAATTTGTTCAGAGTTATTCTAACATGTGTTATGTAAAAAATACTTTACTATGTTTTTGCGATCTAAGATCTAAGTATTGTCCCTACTTGGATTTGAAATCACTACTACTTGTAACAACGGGATAAATACCACTGGGGCACTATTGATCATACCAATGGGCTATCAATCCAGAGTCAGCACTCGGAATTAGCAAAATATTACCAGCTGGGTATTTTTATTACCTAGACGCAAATTGTCCCATAGGTTAGATTTCTAACTGGTACAAACTCGCCTCCAAACCGAGGGGAACCTAAACGGATTTGCAAAGTTAAATTCATTACATTTCAGTGATGAAATCACTTCTTAACAAATCCGTTTAAGGTTTTCTCTAAAGTCTTTTTTAAAGGCCCTACTAGGTATGACTTCTGTATCTTGAGTGCATTTACAAACACTTAAACATACATACACAAACAGCCAGACCCGGAATAACTACTTGTAGGTGATACAAATATTTTGTTCGATGCGGGAATCGAGCGGGAAGGGTCGTGGTAGCCTGGTGGTTAAACACCAGCCGCTCAAGTATGAGTGTACGAGTTCGAGTCCAGGTTAGGTAAGTACCAATGTAACTTTTCTAAGTTATATGTACTTTCTAAGTATATCTTGAACACCAATGACTGATTACAGGACGAAGAAAAACATCTTGACGAATCCTGGACTTTAAGTCTGAAATCGCCAACCGGCATTGAGCAAGCGTGATGATTATGCTCAATACTTCTCTGCATGAGAGGAGACCTGTGCTTTTTATCGTCCCACTGCTGGGACGATAAAAAGGTCGATAATGATGGAAATTGAACGAGCAACAAGCAGCGCAACAGTCGATCGCTCCGCCTCTGCACCGACCATGAAGTCCCCAGTTCCCAGAGATGTTCTAATAAATCACAAAACACTGTTTAAAAGTCGCATTAAACTCCGCAAACAATGGTCTTCGTAATAGGATCTTCATTGTTGTTTTTATGGGTCATATTTAGACATATGAACGAATAACATCGCTTTTAAAGCATTACTGAGAATGATGCAAACAATCGTGGGACCAAATTTCCAGTACTGGAATTCCTGACGAGTCATGCTTAAAAAATCTACATTGTTCATTTTTGTAAAATTACGACCTGCAGTATGCACCTTATTTCGCCATATAAACGAGTCCAGCGGTTTCCCGCGACCTTCACTAGGTCGTCGGTCCTCCTTGTCGGGGGCCTGCCCACACTGCGTCTTCCAGGTGCGTGGTCGCCACTCGAGAACCGGTCGGCCCCATCGGGCATCAGTCCTACGGGCAATGTGCCCGGCCCACTGCCACTTTAGTGTTGCAAAATTAATATTGATTGTATTCAGGTTCCGTCACCATGTTTATGATACTATTATTTAATGTGCCCGGCCCACTGCCACTTTAGTGTTGCAAATCATCGGGCTACGTCGGCCATTTTCACAGAAGTGGCTAGAAAAAGTAATATAATATGATGTCTGGTGAAACCATACGGAGGACGGGTCTAAGCAATTGTGTTGCGATGTGTGACGGGTACAATGCACCAAATGTTGTTGTGTCGGGAGTTTGGTCGTGGCGGGTCTCCAGATCAATGTCACTCTGGCGCAGCACCGTTGGTGGTGTTGTTGGGTTTAACATTCCATCACCTCGCTCAAATGCCGTCTTCTTTCCTATTCACTCCGATTTTTTGAGTGAATTGGTTCTTAATAAACTAGTGCCCTTTACCATCAATGATTGCGTCACTGCTTACCATCAGGCGGGATGGCGGTCATGGACTAGTTTATTATTTATAAAAAATAGAGCACGGATCTGAGCAGTTGTGTTGCGATGTGAACCGGGTACGATGTTCCAAATGTTGTTATGTCGGGAGTTTGGTTGTGGAGGGTTTCCAGATCAATCTGACTCTAGCGCAGCACCGTTGGTCGTGTTGTTGGGTTTAACATTCCATAACCTCGCCAAATGCCGTCTTCCTCCCTATTCACTCAGTTTTTTTTGAGTAAATAGGCTGTTATTAAACTAGCGTGCTTTTCCATCAATGATTGTATCACTGCTTACCATCAGGTGGGATTGCAGTCAAGCACTAGTAACTACCTTCCTTCAACGGTTCGTATTCTAGCTGGGAAAATCAAAAAAATTGCGTGACAAGCCACACTGAAAAGACTTCAATATTATTATTCAGTAACACATCCATCAATCTGACGTCATTGTGTCCCCACAACTGAAAAACAAACGTTTCCAATCTTGACCCATAAATATTAAGAAGGATTCCAACCCATATATCAAACTTCCGAACATTTTTTTGCTGCCACTACAAAGCACATCCATGAATGACAGGAAGTGGTAGCAAACACAGCATTTCCGCATTCGGAATTGTGTTGTTAGCATCCGTTTCCGGTAGATAGTGTTGCGAACAGTAGCAAAACGGAATTCATAACCTAAATCTATGTTTTAGTCAGTTTTGTATTGCGTTTATATTATTTTAATGTTAATTTTCACTAGTATTTCAGTTGGATTGTACGAAGTGCATTTGATATTGTATTGTTTTGGCACAACTTATGAAAAATTAATGTTGATTGTATTCAGGTTCGGTCACCATGTTTATGATGCCATTATTCTATTATCTACTAGCTGCGCGCTGCGGTTTTACCAGCGTAGGTTTCGATATTTTTTTATATGCTCCGCTCCTATTGGTCGCAGCGTGTTATTATTAAACTAAACTGTATTTTGGTTGGCGTTTCAACTGGATGCAGCTGAATACGTCATGTTCACTTGAAGCCACTTCCATAACTTAACTGGGTAATATGAGCAGTAGTAGCCTAGTAGAGCAGTGGTAGCCTAGTGGTTTCGGCTGCGACTTACAAGTTGTAGGTCGTAGGTTCGAACCCCATCAGGCGATTTCATCATACGATCATCATTCAACCGAAAGACGTCCACTGCTGCACATAGGCCTCCCCCAAGGATCTCCACGACCACCGGTCCTGCACCTCCCGCATCCGCCGGTTTCCCGCGACCTTTACCAGGTCGTCGGTCTATCTTATCGGGGGCCTACCCACGCTGCGTCTTCCGGTGCGTGGTCGCCACTCGAGAACCCGTCGGCCCCATCGAGCATCGGTTCTATGGGCAATGTGACCGGTCCACTGCCACTTTAGTGTTGCAATTCTTCGGGCAATGTCGGTTACTATCCTTCTTTTGCGGATCTCCTCATTTCTGATTCAATCGCGCAGTAAAACCCTAAGCATAGCCCTCTCCATTGCCCTTTCACTGTCACCGGGGAAGCGGGCAGCAGCGCTTCTCCTGTGTAATATGAAATTCTGCGATCCCCAACCCGCCTGCCAAGCGTAGGGATTATGGCAAACCCCCCCAATCATACACATCATCATCATGCGCTTTACTGTGTGTGAATTCACCACTGCTCTCAAAACGGTGAAGGAATATATCTTGAGGAAACCGGCTTGTCCAAAAACTTCGAAAACATGTGACATCTGCCGACCCACCCTGGGCCAGTGTGGTAGATTCAAGCCCAATCTCTCTCGGGAGGGAGCCTGTGTCCCAACATTGGGAAAAATAAAAATATAGGCTGCTTATATAATGTATGTATATATGATACACCTTGGTTGTTAGATTTACGGCCTTCTGATTACCTGTCACGAAAAAAAATCCGCGAATGACTGTTATGATCATAGGGAAAGGAAAAATACGCTATACCGTTGGCTTAACATCCTTTCCGAGGTGCAAAACGTAAAGATTCTGACCCATCTCCAGACCAACCGCAGCAAGCATAGATTAACCTGATAGATCCGACTATTCAGTAATGCGGCCGTCTTCTGCACAAAAAATCTTGTTTCACCACATGATTTTTTTATCTTATTTTTTTTTTATTATATACTAGCGCTTGACCGCAATCCCGCCTGATGGTAAGCAGTGATGCGATCGTTGATGGTAAAGCGCGCTAGTTTATTAACAGCCTATTCACTCTAGCCTTGAAGACACTCAAATTGTAGCGTGACGGAATCACCGCCGCTGGCAAATTGTTCCAGTCCCTCATGGTATAAAAGAAGAAGCGAAGCGATTCGTCCGGATCGTAGTGGTGTTAACAACGTGAGGGTGAAAAGTCGCCGTACGACGGTTCGTCAGATGGTGGAACGGAGATGGGGGAATTAAATCATGCAATTCCCTTACACACTCACCAGAATGCATCCTATAGAAGACCGAGAGGCTGGCTACTCTACGCCTGTGCCATTTTCTGTCATAGGTAAGTTTAACATTCATAACGTCCTGATACCCAGCCTAGTTTGTAAATTAATGAAATGTTTACATATCGAACCATTTTAGAGGTCTGAGGAACAGGATCTAAAGTACAGTCATCCTCCATAGAAAGAGAAAAGAAAAAAGAGGATCCTCCTACCAAATGAGTGTTGTGTCTGGCGGGTGCAAATTGTGTGTATGCTACTTGCGTGGTAAACTCTGCTTGTGAGATGTAGAATCTGCGTGACATCAGTATGACGCATTGATCGCATGTGGCTTTGTAGACACCACAGCAATACCAAAATGCTCTGCTTACAAAGAGTCCAAAATAGTATCCTAAAATCCTTAGTAATCGCAGCTTGGTTACCAAACCAAGCTGCGATTACTAAGACCGACCCAATTCTGTCGTTTCTACCAAGAAACGACAGAGTTGGGTTGTACCATAAAACATAATTTAATGTCCATCAGATAGATTTATAAGAAACTAGCGGCCGCCAGCGACTTCGATCGCGTGGAGTTAGTTATACTCCGCTCTTATTAGTCGCAGCATGATTTTATATAGCCCAAAGCCTTCCTTTATTATTGGGCTATCCAACGCAAAAAGAATTTTTCAAATCGGACCAGTAGTTCCTGAGATTAGCGCGTTCAAACAAACAAACAAATAAACTCTTCAGCTTTATATATTAGTACAGATACAGATAATTCAATACGATTTTTTTTATTTTTTGTTCCATTAAAATACTTAGGAAGATATTACATTGATTTCAAATTTAATGTTGCATTACGTCGTGGTACAAAATATACCACGGCGTGACGTAATTAGCCCCCGTTCCGTAACTTTAATACGCTATATCTCAGTAGTATTTGGTAATATCGACAAAATAAAAAATACAGGTCTTAATTTTTTTATTATCTATAAGACGGAAGTTGTGTGGAAATCGGTTGTCATGGTACGGGCATGTGTTACGGAAAAATGAGGAGAATGTCGTGAGGAGAGTTTTAATTATGAATGTTGATGGCTATAAGAGTAGGGGAAGACCAAAGAAAGGATGGATGGAATGTGTGAAGGATGATATGGCTAAGAAGGGGGTGACCGCCGAGATGGCTTCTGATAGGGATGTATGGAAGAAAAAGACATGTTGCGCCGACTCCAAATAAATTGGGATAGGGGCAGGAGAATGATGATGATCTATAAGACGGACTAATTATTTTTGTTGATTTTAATACCTTGAATACCTACATACTTATTCCTGACCTACTGTCAATGTCATCAGTAAACTCTCAAAGGAAGCGGTTATAGAAACGCCTAGCTTCTAGCCAAGTAAAAAAAAAATATATATGTATACGGACAAATCACACAGATTGAGCTAGCCCCAAACTAAGTTCGAGACTTGTGTTATGGGTTACTAACTCAACGATACTATATTTATAAGACAGGCTCCGTGGCGTAGCGGTAGCGGACGCGGCCGCTGCGCAAGGTGGCGCGGGTTCGATCCCCGCACAGTGCAAGTATTTGTAAGCATGAATATGAATATTTGCACTGGTATGGTCGTGCCTCGGAAAGCACGTTAAGCCGTTGGTCCCGGTTGCCATACGAACATCTAGTGGCAGCCGTTACGGGTTGTTGGAGCCCTCAAAAGTCCTACAATTGATCTAACAGCAATGCTTCGATATCGCTTTCGGGTTGTGGAGGTCAGACGGCAGTTGCTTCACGGAAAATGTCGAAGTTTAGCCATATCAGCAGTTGGACTGGTAAAGCGGACCCCAAACTCCAAAACTGAAAAGGCTTCGGATGCGACTGGAATTAACGCTGTGATGATGATGACTATATGTATAATAGATACATGCATAGATAAACATCCAAGACCCAGGCCAATCAGGAAAAGATCGTTTGCGGTTTGTATTAAGTATTAGCTGGATGCAAGCTAGGCGTTCCTAGTACCACTAGTACTACTACCACTAAATGTTGAGCTGATATACCCGACTGAGGTAGTGAAACAGCTGAAGAGATACCACCTCCTCTAAATGGGAGGCGCAGCACTGGTGCTCCACCAGAACGCCATTTTTCATGGGACAAATTCGCTAATGATCTGACGAGCGATGGCAAATGGAATGAAAATAAGGTAAAGAAAAATGAAACAAAAATATCTACGTTGTTACATGAAATGTAGGTCTTTAAAGACCAATTTAAAAGTCAATATTTTCTTAGTTTGAATAAATAACTTTTGATTCTAATTTGATATTGAATCATTAGTTTGCTCGAAAACTACAGCCTAACTAGAATCTAGCTAGCATTCTAGGACACCTAGTCAACAAAGAGCTTCTAACCACATATTTGTAGGAGATATTTACTCTAGAGTTCTAAACCAATACTCTGTACCTATTCTAGGTAGGAGCCAATTAGAAACTGAACTGAACTGAACTGTGGTTTGCGTTTTTAATAGAAATTCGAAATTTCGAGGAATTAATACATATATATAATACTAGCTGTTGCCCGCGACTCCGTCCGCGTGAACTTCAGTTTACAGCGCACGGTGGTTCCCGTTTCCGTGGGATTGTTCATTCCGAAAATAATAAATAAGCTCAGTTTATATAAAATAAGTGCCTGTTAAAATAATGGGAGCAATATGTACGCCCGCGTTTGCTCCCGTTTTCGCAACATTTTTTGTCATTGATCTGCTCCTATTGGTCATAGCGGGATGTTATATAGCCTATGTCCTTTCTCAGGCTTTAGACTATCTGTGTTCCAAATTTCATTACAATCGGTTCAGTAGTTTTGGCGTGAAAGCCGGACAGACAGACAGACTGACAGACAGAGATAATTTTGCATTTGTAATATTAGTATGGATTATGGTGAAGTTTTTGTGCAGGCACCTTTCTGCGGGTAAAGGCCTCCTCCAATATGATTCAGTTTTTCTGGATTGCGCTGTTCCAGTTTTGGCCAGCTATGTTTATAATTTCATCTTCCCATCTGTAACAAGGGCTCCCTCTCTTTCTTTTTCCCACTTTCCCCCCTCCATGACTCTTTTTGTCCACCTTTGATCATGTATCCGGTCCATTTCCACTTTAATTCAAGAGCTTGTATTTAGTCGTCTGTTGCTTTTTAATATACAAACCTGAAAATCAAAATTACGTATTTGATGTAATCTTAAAAATCCTTTTAATATACCTACAAGCCTGAAAATCTTCTCGTGCTTATAATTTAACTGCGAACACACAAAGACAGTAACTCCATGAGATTTCGATGAGACAAAGGCGTTTATATTTTAGGTAAGGAACACACGTAAATCACCAAAGCCATCATCGGCGTAAACAGAGACATTGTACAGAGCCAATCTCAGTGGCTGTTTGGCATTAATCAGACTATTGTACCCGTGACAATGGACTGTGGAGTTGACGCAGGGTGGAGCAGCGAGCGGAGCGATCTAGTTAGGAGGATAGAGTTAGGATCTAGGTAGACAGTGGCTTGTCGCTGCCGGCCGTAATCAAGTCGATGGTGGCAGCGAAGAGTCCTGGGATGCGGTGGTTTTACGAGACAGCTGTTTCGCAGAAGGAGGCTGCGGAAAGGGAGAGGGAGATCTCGTCCTCTCACCCGACCCGCAGCAGGCGTACCGGGCGTTGCTGGAAGGCGGATAACGCCCTCTTCCAGCCCCCCCAAATCCTAATAAAGGTCCAGGGGTGATAGACTCGGGGACATCTGTCGCCCCCCAAACATCAGGACCCGAGGTGGCGGCGCGAAGTGTTCCACGCGCGCCATTCTTAGACGTTACGGGGGGAGTCCTACACCTCACTCCCCCTGACCCGAGGAGGCCCACGGTGGTGGGCCAGCACCAATCGGGGGTTGCGGAAGCAGTATTAGTTCTCGCAACCCTCGGTGTAGGTGTGAGACGGAACACCCGGGTGGTTTTTAGTCAGTAAGAGTCTGACAGGCCCCGTCGCCCGCCCCAGGGCGGTGGACATCCATGAGGATTTTCCACCAGGAAAAAAAAAGGGTGGAGCAGCGAGCGGAGCGATCTACATAGTTAGGAGGTCCAACTCGTTCAAGTTAACAGTGCACTTCGCTGGAATGCAACCCCTCTCCCGCTTCCCCGTGCTGCGCCCCGCATTCGCAGTAGCGATAGCATGTTTGTTATAATTGTCTAAATACAGTTTAAATCCCCTGTTGTTATTACTGTTTCTGTGGAGTTTATGCTTTGTTGAGTTTTTTTTTATTAAGTTTGTTTTGTTTTTTTCATTTTCGACGCGTAAGTGAAGCCTGCTGGTTGCACCAACATTATATTTCGGTCCATAATTGCACTATTTAATTGCAAAATGTCATGAGTAAAAGGACCTAGTATTATGACGCTTTATTATCAAAACGCCGTTTTTAAACATAAAAAAAATGTGATTTATATTTTTTTTACATTTTGCAAACGGTACCGTCCAAATTACGTCATACAGCGAGGTGCACAGTTAACTCGCGCGAGTTATAATCGGGGATTGCGGAAACAGTATTATATACCTCGGTACCGTGGTGGTTTCTCATCAGTAAGAGTCTGACAGACCCCGCCAGCCTACCCCCAGGGTGGCGGACAGCCATGCGGACTTTCCACGAAGAGGATAAAAAAAACAACGATCTAGTTAGCGAGCGAAGGGATGTATAATGAAAAGTATTTGTTGTACACATAAAAGTACAGATAAACCTTTTATGTGTTAAAATTGTTAATATACCTTGATTCTTTCCTCCTCCCTCCTACCTAATCTATGCTGGCTATATGGTCTATAACTATGACTAATATAATGATTTTATTTTCATTTCAAATGTGGTGCTACCGTCGTATGCCGCGCATAAGCTGGGCCCAAAATTTCAGAAATGACACCGTCCTTCAGCCCCTTCAAATGGCTCGAAAGTTATTGCTCATCATGAAAAAACTGATAGCGTACAAAAACAAATCTGAATCTTAATGAAAACGTTGTGTAAATATTAGGTACTATTTATTTCCAATGTAAAATACTACTACCCTACTCCAACTGATTATGACGGACAAGGTAGAAGGGAAGAGTCGCGCTGAACGAAAGAGGAAATCATGGCTGCGAAACATCAGAAAGTGGACCGGCATTACTTCCGTCGAAAAACTGTTCCGACTCGCGGTTGACAAGACCGAGTACAAGATTCTGACAGCCAAACTTCAGGATCGAAGAGGCACTGGAAGAAAAATAATAATGATTTGCCTGCCAACTGTATACATACTACCAACTGTGTACGGAATAAATTATTGAGAATTATTAATAACTAAATCAGTTACTTGTTACTTGAGACATGGTCGAGTGCACGGACCAGTTTAAATACTTGGGATCTGTGCTCCGCGCGTCCGGCAACATTGATTGCGACGTCAGGGCACGTATTTCCGCAGCTTGGGCGAAATGGCGTGAGATGACAGGTGTCATTTGTGACCCCAAAATGCCGGTTAAGCTTAAGGGGCAGGTCTATAAAACCATCATTAGACCTGTTCTCCTGTATGGCAGTGAGGCGTGGCCTGTGCTTGAGCGACACAAGCAGGAGCTGTGTGTCACGGAGATGAATATGCTGCAGTGGATGTGTGTAGTTACGCGGAAAGACCGCATCAGGAACTCCCGCATCCGGGGCAGCCTTCGTGTCCGTGACATTGCAGACAAATTGCAGGAGGGTCGCCTACGCTGGTACGGCCACGTCTTACGCAAACGTTACGTGAGTAACAGATGTCTTGCCATGGCGCCTCCGCCGGGCCGGAACAAGCGGGGTAGACCAAAGAAGTGCTGGCTTGACGTTGTAAGAGATGACATGCGTGCCAACAAGCTCTTACCACAGGATGCTAAAGATCGTGCGAAATGGAGGAGAATATGCAGGAAAGCGGACCCCGGGCTCCAACGCGAAAGCCGCGGATGCAACCGGGATAAACGCTGAGATGATGATGATGTATAGATGTGTAAATTATTGAGAATTATTAATAACTAAATCAGTTACAAATTAAAGGCAAAAAAAAATAATCCCGCTTTCAACACTACCTCAGCTCTACCCCGCTCTGCTTGTATTACTATTTGATATACCGTCTTGATTGCGACGAGACAATGTTTAATTAAAAAACTGAGTACCCAGCAGTGCGACAGTGTACTACTTGACTAAGTAGGTCGATGCGTTCATTACGTATCGTGTGTGGCATAGCTTTAGATGATTCGAACACTATGATGTGATTTTTTTTTATTTTATTGTATATGACGTGGGAAAACCGCCAGGAAGGCGGGGCCGATGTCCCGGATAATTGAAGTGTCTTCTCATCCCATGATTCCCTTCCATCGTGGGGGGTATTTCGATAAAACATTGAAAAATAACTATAGTGTGATGTTTGATTCTTATTATTTTAACTGTACAGACACTTAGATCACTTTAACATTAAGGGGTTACAATCATTATCTCAGATTAAAACAGATAAGAGCCAATAGGTAAGAGCGCATGCTTTTCCGTCGGCAACTGTCAATGATATGACAGTCGCCACCCCTTCAAATCACGCCTACTACTCTATTCGGGGTTACCTGCTCAGATTTTAATATTACTCAAATCGAGTCGACTAAAACAATATTGATTAAATCGAGTTATGATCTTTCTTATTTATCTTCATAATCAGCGCGCCGTCATATATATTATTAGTCAATTATTCAACATCCCAGTAGAAACCTGGATAAATAAAATATAACATGTTACAATTAAAATATAGTCAATGCTGGTGCAATGCTGATACTAAATATACTACAGAAAAACTGTGAACGTTGTATAAAAAACAGCGGCCCGCGCGCCGCCACTCCAAACGCGACGCAATTTGTAAATCTGTAATATTTTCGAAAATATTCATTTAAATCATAAACTGTAAAGAGCGATGTAGATATATATTAAATCAACAATGTATTTAATGTATAATATTGGACAAGGATTAATGCTGTATTGATTAAAATCGCTTCGAAAATTGGCCAATATTTGTCGTAAGAAGTAAATGACAAAAAAAAAAATTGTGGGATATCCATAAGAGTACATATAACATATACCATCGCGAGTTTTTCTGTAAACCTTTTCAATGTGTACAATATTTAGTACATTATTTTTATAAATCTCGTGAGGTGCATCCTGCTTTTCACTGCAAACGCGGAAAAAATTGTAATTATTTACGACTAATGAATGAACTAATGTGGTCATTAGAAACCTCAAAAATAATAGTATTTCCCCAATATTTAATGGATGTTTTTATACATATAAACCTTTCTCTTTAACCACTCTATCTATTACAAAAAACCTCATCAAAATCGGAGCGAGGTTTCAAAGATTTAGTTCCGTATTCCAGAAGGAAACTCAAGCATCAATCTCTACCTAAGCATTACTTAAAACTAGTTTCAACCAATCAAATGGCTTGAAACGAGACATAAGTAGAGCTTGAGTTTTGAGTGACGTTCTGTAATACGCACCTAAATCGTACAAAGGGATATAAACTACGGACTAAGAAACAACAACATAAGGGATTATTTGTAATGCAGTTTTAATGTAAACGAAAAGTGAAAAATGTATTTTTGTCCCAATAAATATCATTATTATTATCATAAGGAAAGAGAAAGTGACTTTGTTTTATACTATGTAGAATGTAGGAAGCTTGCCCAACGTCCATGAATTGGAAATCAACTTTTGATTTGGTTTAGTTAGTACAATGTAAATGAAATTAAAACTACCGTCCAAGTATGGATGACAAGCACATAATCGATACTTTTTTCCCGATACCATGTAGGTACTTTTAGTATCGATACTTTCAGAACACATAAATAAGTATCGAGTAGGTCGAAAATACTCATATTCGTATGCCAATGCCAATTTTATTTTAATATTGGTAAAATTTGCAGCATCCTAGTCACAGTTTTGTGAAGTTAGCAATCTTCACTCTTAGCGATAAGACCGCCTAAAATGTCAACTTTAGTAATATCTTCATATTTATGTAGTGTAATTTATATTCCGTACATAATAAACAGTTCTCTACTCTATTTTTTTAATTTTGTGGTCATCGCGGCGACTACATGGTGGATATTGGCGTTGTTTACATTAATTATGCATATTCCGACCATCATCATCTCAGCGTTAATCCCAGTCGCATTCCAAGCTTTTTTAGCTTTGGAGTCTGGAGGCCGCTTTTACCAGTATAACTGCTGAATCTGGCTAAACTTTGATATTTTCCATGAAGCGACTGTCGTCTGACCACCACCCAAAGGCGATATCGAAGCATTGCAGTTAGACCAATTGTTGGACATTTTAGGGCTCCAACAACCCGTAACGACTGCCACTAGATGTTCGTATGGCAACCGGGACCAACGGCTTAACGTGCTTTCCGAGGCATGATAAGACCAGTGCAAATATTCATATTCATGCATACGAATATTTGCAATGCGCGGGGATCGAACCCGCGCCTCTTTGCGCAGCGGCCGCTTTCGCTACCGCTACACCACGGAGGCTATCGACGCGCATATCCTGCGTATCCCTACCATATTTGATAAATTTTACCTTTAACAGTAATCAGTATTTGTTTTGTATTTAAAGCATTTTCATTTGTTGAGTGATTGAAAATGGGGCCTCCAAAATTTGGTATGAGTAATAATTTTGAAAAAAAATAAATATACCGATTCGATGTGATTAAGTATCGATACAATCCATTGATATTGAATAAGGTTCGACACTTGACGACTAATACCATATCTCGAGTAAAATTATCGATACCTCCATTATATAGTTTCTTTCCTAAGTGGAAGTGCTGAATCTCATAAAGAATAGGTACATGAAACAAATATCTTTCCCATAACTTATGGTGAATAACAAAGGCCTTAACATTTGATGATTCCCTAATTATATATTTAAATTACTTAATAGCTAATAGGCCAGATTGTAATGTAAACAAAGTGTCTGCAATTGTAGTACTTTACAAAGGGGAAAAAATAAAAAGATTTGTTATTATTTTCCCCTGATCGCTTTTCACGCAACCCAGAACAAAAGAGGCTCTTTCTTTTGTAGTCTGTGCCTTGCTTAACCTCGCTTAACATGCATTTCTCTCGCCTTTTAACTATACATATAATGTAGGAAAACCGAACGCTTAATACGATACGAGATATTTCACGTTAATTTTAAGCTCAATTTACGCTTGTTACGAAATAACCTCATTTAATAATTAATAAGCGATGGCTGCATATGATGCGCACTAAGTTATACTTTCGGCGTCCATTCGGGACGTGAGCCGTAATTAAATTGGTAACATCGACACAGAATTACTTAGTTATAGAGAAGGTCACTTCAATACAACACACAACAAACAAGCACATACACACAACATATACGTATATAGAGTCCACCATAGAGCACGGAAGCGCCGTGTGTCTGTAAAAGAGATGGTGCTATCAAAATGAAAATTAAAAACTCATTTATTTAAATTAGGCTGAGAATCAGCACTCTTTGAACGTTAATACTACATAAGACAGTCCCCCAAAGCGCCCACCCTTCGACACTTCATAGTGCTTTCGCTGGGATGAAGAAGTGGCGGTACATACTCCGCAGCAGTACAGCTGTCTGTTCATTTAAAAAAACATATTACTTTATACAATACTCCATCATCATCATCTCAGCGTTAATCCCAGTCGCATCCGGCGCTTTTTCAGCTTTGGAGTCGGGGGTCCGCTTTACCAGTCTAACTGCTAATTTTGGCTAAACTTTGATATTTTCCGTAAAGCGACTGCCGTCTCACCTCCACAACCCGAAGGCAAATTAAAGCATTGCAGTTAGACCAATTGTTGGACTTTTTTGAAGGCTTCAATAACCCGTAACGACTGTCATTAGATGTTTTTATGGCAACCGGGAGCAACGGCTTAACGTGCTTTCCGAGGCACGACCAGACCAGTGCAAATATTTATATTCATGCATACAAATATTTGCACTGCGCAGGGATCGAACCCACGCCTCCTTGCGCAGCGGCCGCGTTCGCTACCGCTACGCCACGGAGGCTGTCAAAACTACTTTATACAATACTTTTTATGGTAATTAACACAAGAAAACACAGAACATTACATTAAATTATTTACCGTATGCCAGCTAGCCACGCCAAAATACCATCAAAGAAAAAATTGTTCGTCGCTACCAAATTAAAGAAATCTTTATTCTCATCTTTAATGCGGTAAGTTGCTGATCCGAAGCTGCCATTAAAAAGTCTGTCAAAATAATTGTGATTTTTATTCTCATTACAATAAGGTTCTTGATAGGTTGCTGTCAGATGTACCGTGAACAGACTTCACTCTCACTATACAACGTTATTTTTTGTTTATGCGAAACCGTTTTTGTATACGCAAAACCCGAAACACGTGTCCAGTATTTTTAAGTAAAGAATCTAGGTATAAAATTCCAAAAAGATATCATGAAAAACCACAAATTTATGAGCTTCTTATCTTACCTGGTCGTCCCAACAAAAATATGGTCAACGAACCGCTTGCCCGCCTGCTCCTGCAGCGGCGCGGCGCAGGTGAGTTCTATCTCACGCGCCTAGCACTATGATCTAACGTCAGCAGAGTTGTGGTCTCGGTAACCACACTGCAACAATTGCTGAATGTATTTGGGATAAAATACAACATGGTGTAAAAACGATTGGAATCGATTCAGTTGCTTATTCTGAACAAACTATATTCAGTTTTCGTATAAAGAAAAATAACTATAAATATATAGTCATCATCATCACAGCGTTAATCCCAGTCGTATCCGAAGCTTTTTCAGCTTTTGAGTCTGGGGTTCGCTTTACCAGTCCAACTGCTGATATGACTAAACTTCGACATTTTCCGTGAAGCGACTGCCGTCTGACCTACACAACCTGAAGGCGACATCGAAGCATGGCAGTTAGACCATTGTTGGACTTTTGAGGGCTCCAACAACCCGTATCGGGTGCCACTAGACGTTCGTATGGCAACCGGGACCAACGGCTTAACGTGCTTTTCGAGGTACGACCAGACCAGTGCAAATATTCATATTCATGCATACAAATACTTGCACTGTGCGGGGATTGAACCCGCGCCATAAATATATAGTTTGCGTGGGTTTTGCTCCCTATACGAAGCCGATCTTTTGTAACTCTGTGGCATCGATCTGGGAATTGATGTCCCAGCACTAAAATGACGTATAGATAAGTGTAGTACCTACTTACATGTTTATTTACTTTGTTTTATCTGTGTTGCGATGGATTTTTAATTTGTATTAAATTTAGAAAACTGTTCTTGGTTAGGTATGTTATTTTAAAGTTAGAAAACGTTTACTTAGCCTATTCACTCTAGCCTTGAAGACACTGAAATTGTAGTCAGACAGAAATACCGCTGCTGGAAAATTATTCCAGTCCCTCGATGTACGCGGTATAAAAGACGAGACGAAACGCTTTTTCCTGATCGTAGTGGTGTCAACAACGGAAGGGTGGATACTCGTCGTACGACGCGACGGGTCCTTCGGTGATGGAACGGAGATGGGGAATTAAGTCATGCAATTCCCGCGCACACTCTCCAAAATGCATCGTACAGAACACCGACAGGCCGGCTAATCTTTGCCGTTGCTCCAGGCTTTGGAGACTGTATTGAACCAAATATGGGTCGCCAATTAGCCCCTTCGCACGCCAAATCGGCACCGGTAAACCTTGAAAGATTCAGATTCTACTAATCATAGGTCATCGTCATCTCATCTTTAATCCCTGTCACATCCGAAGCTTTTTCAGTTTTGGAGTCTGGGGTTCGCTTTACCAGTCTAACGAATACAAATGTTTAATAATATTCATTTATATTCAGCTGAGTGTCATATATGTAGATTGATGAAGGAACATAAATAGGTCAGTAAAAGTCTTGCACGCCCTTCCGCTCCACCCAGATTTCGTTTGATAATTTCCCACACAATAGAAAAGACTAAGCTGATCTTACTGCCCAATAAATGACAGCCTCCGTGGCGTAGCGGTAGCGAACGCGGCCGTTGCGCAAGGAGGCGCGGGTTAGATCCCCGCAAAGTGCAGATATTTGTATGCATGAATATGAGTATTTGCACTGGTCTGCAAAGCTATGGTCTTACTTGTGTCGCCATGTACTGCCTTAAAAATAATTGAACATGTATAATGGAACAAATTTAACACATTTTCATTAGGTTCGTGTTATAATGTGTTAAATTTGTACTGGTTTTAATTTTTTTTTAACGGTACCAAAAAGTTGGTACCGTTCTCGCCAGGCCAAAGTGGCCGAGTTGGGAAAGCTAAGATGAGTGTCGCGCATTTTTCATTGGACTTTCAAAATTATTTATAGCGTCGGTTACTAAATAAAAGCGCGTGATTTATGTAGTAAAAAGTACATCCAGTAACTAATTCATAAAGAACATTGAAATATCACGGCATAGTGGCTACATCAAGACTTTGCCTCAAACCGGGATCAGAGACGATTCACGCGGCCATCTTTTTCAACTGTCATTGGAGATACCCGCCATTATTGTGAAATAAAGTTTTCAAAGAATTTCTGTAATTTGTTACACGTGTTATTGGCAAAATTGAGGTATCTATTCCACAGACGCCACTGATCAAGAGTTGAGGTTGAATCTTACCTTGATAAAAGAAGAAGAAGGTTCTAGAAGCTTCCTTCTAATATATGTTACTTGAACCCCTTTCGTTTTTGAAGAGTCGTCATACGGTCGTCAACGAATGTTAAAACTTTAACTTATAAAATAAAAAAAAACAAATCTATTACCATTATAAGTGTGTTAAGTTTTTGTATCTATTCAGATATTTAATAACAATAGATAGATCCTTCTTCAGCTTATACGGGTCCACTACTGGACAAAGGCCTCCCCCAAGGCTTTGCTCAATGACCTGTCTTGTGCTGCCCGCATCCATCGGCTTCCGGAGGCCTTCACTCGGACATCGGAACACTTTTTGGGGGCTTCCCTATGCTGCATCTCCCGGTATGTGGCCACCACTCTAGAACCTTACTACCCCATCGGTCATTGGTTCTACGAGCAATGTGCCCTGCCAACTGCCACTTAATTTTAGCGTCTCATAGATACATAATTTAATGTAATTAAATGTATGTATTGTATTTTACTTTTTCTGGTATTTTTATAAAAAAAATCTTTTACGCTATAAAAGCAATTACTAATAAACCATGTGTGGTTTTAATGAAGAGCGTTTCAGAGGACATTTTCATATTATAGAACATTTTAATTGCAATGTTATAGCTATTTTTTATGGCTTTGATGTGAAGGAATTCTTAGACGTGTTGAATCCTGACAGATATTTTTACAATAATAATCACATGTTGTAAAAAATGCAGAGTACAAAGAAATTTTCTCGGTGGTAGGCCATAACAACGGCTGCCGGCAGAAGTTACCACCCACCAGACAAAGTCTTGCCGCCAAGGGATTCGTCGTGTTCCGCCATGATGTCTAGTGATGCCGTACGGAGGACGGGTCTGAGCAGTTGTGTTACAATGTGTGGCGAGTACGATGCGCCAAATGTTGTTATGTCGGGAGTTTGGTCGCGGAGAGGCTCCAGATCAATCTCGCTCTAGCGCAGCATCGTTTGGTCGTGTTGGTCTTGGGTTTAACATTGCATCATCTTGCTCAACTGCCGTCATCCTTCCTATTCCTAAGTTTTTTTAAGTGAATAGGCTTAATAAACTAGTGCGCTTTACCATCAACGATTGCATCACTGCTTACCATCAGGCGGGATTGCAGTCAAGCACTAGTTTATAATTATTAACAAAAAAGGTCTCTAATAAAGAAATCTTTTACTTGTACTTCGCCCACGCACTACTTTTACACTCAAGTTTCCGTTACATGTACCTGGTGTAATCAATAAATTATTCTTGATAATCAGTTCACAGCCTTGCAAGGTATCATAAGCTTTCTGAGTCTCACAAAACATCTAAACACCTGCATTATGATTAAATCATTATTTCCGATTATGTGTAGGAAGTGAATTCTATTGTTGTCAGAGTTCGTTCAATATTGCGCGTGCGACGGATTGAGGTGCAAACATTAACATCGCTGGCAAATACGGCATCTTGGCATCAAATGTGGATCAAAATAGCGACTTTAAATTAATAACACAAACAACTTTATAAATAAATTACTATTTTCCTTTTTTTTAAACGTTGTCCCACAATGACCGGTCTTGTGCTGGACATGCATCCATCGGCTTCCCGCGATCTTCACCAGGTCCGCCTTGTTGGAGGCCTCCCTACGCTGCATCTTTCGGAACGTGGCCACCACTCCAGAACCTTAGTACCCCGTCAACCATCGGTTCTGTGAGCAATACGCCCCGCCCACTGCTACTTACTTTCAGCACTCAGAGAGTCATGCCAGTGACTTTTGTTCTTCTGAGAATCTCCTTATTTCTGATTCGATTGCGCGAAGAAATTCCGAGCTTGATATGTAATGTTTTTTAAAAAGTCAATCAATTGACCTAGACATAATAAAAAGGTAAGAAATAAGTTAGTTCTGCTCAAGCATTGTAGTTTTGTCGCACAAAAATCATTAAACAGCAAAAATGGTGCAATCACTTAGTAGCCTTAAAGATCTCCGTATAAACATTTATTTACTGACAGCAGTAAAAAACAACTCAAGTCCCATCTCAAACTGGCTCAGTAATAAAAAACAAAACGGAGCGCACTTGCGACGTCAAATACTTGGCGCTTTATTAGCAATACCTAAGAATAGGAAAACTGTACAGATAGGTAACAATTTTACTTTACTCTGTGTTTGTGCCAAGTCTTTAACCAATGTGTGTTACCGGTGATGACATATGGATCAAAAACGTGGTCCTTCACTATGGACCTCATAAGAAAGCTCAAGGTCGCATAGGTGTAGATGTTTCTCTACGTTATCGAATCAGAAACGAGGCGATTCGTAGGAGAACGAAAGTCGCTGATATAGCCCAGCGGATTAGCTCTTTGAAGTTGTAGTGAGCGGGGCACACAGCACGTAGAGCCGATGGCCGATGGGGCAGAAAGGCTCTTCAATGGCGACCACGTACCGGCAAGCGCAGCGTCGGGCATCCACCAACTAGATGGTAGGAAGAGCTGACTAAAATCGCAGGGAAGCGACGGATGCAGGCCACTTCCAACCGGTCTTTTTGGAAATCATGGAGGAAGTTACATAGGTAATAACTCCATGTAAAATATTAGTATTCAGTGGAAACCAAGTAGACTGAAAGTTGAGCCCAACATAGATGGGAAAAACGTTGGGCTGATGATGATGGATACTAAGAAATCTCTGATGGAAGAACTCAATTACTCTGTGCAACCTGGCCAAAGACATAATGTTTCAACATTTGTTTGAAAGAGTGACACTTCTGCTTATTCATATTCTATGACAATACTAGAACACTGCAGTTTTAAATCGTCCTGCATTGGCTTACAAAGGAAAGGGCATTTGTTTTATATCATGAGAAATACTTTCTATTTATTGTAAAGCTCAGTAGTTGAGTGTCATTTTATTACTTAATAATACAAGAATTTTTAATCCAGTACATTCCACTTCTTACTCCTCTGATAGTGGGTCAATTATCTCAAAACTTAAAAAACTAGAGGGCGATACTTTTGGCCAAGCTATTTTCTCATTACTAATGCATAATACTTACCTAATGGAATTGACTTAAGTGGAACTTGGCGGGGCACATTGCACTAAAGCCGATGGCCGATGGGACAATAAGGTCCTGGAGTGACGGCCATGTACCGGAAGACGCAGCGTAAGGAAGCTCCCAACAAGGTGGATCAAGATCATGCAAGTCGATCGTGTTCACTTGGCTGTATCTTTCGGATGCTAAAATAGAAACTATCCTGAAAAGAATAGTAATCATTGTATGATTTGACATCAATGATAGAAATATAAAAACACTAACTTAAATAGACATACACACATTCGCACACACACACACGCACGCGCACCCTCACACACACACTAACACACACACACACACACACACACACACACACACACACACACACACACACCCATGCACGCACGCACGCATCCGTTAGCAAGCAACGTAGTAGAGCGTAAAAAAGTGCTTCCTCTCTCCTAGCTTCACCTATGTTGCTGTGCCCGACAGAGTGCACATGAACTAATTTTAAGTAATTACCAAATGAATACATGTGGAAAACAATAAAAGTATTGAGTATGACAAAGTACATATATCAGGAAGGGAAATAATCAGAAGAGTCATCAGAATCAACAGGAAACCCAAAAGGCTCTTAGCATTGCCACGGTGTATGGTAATGCTAATTCTTTGGCCAATAAATAGTTCAGCCCTCTGTTCATATAAAGAGTTGACTAACCGCTTGGCGATATCTTGAAACAGTTAGTATGCACTTGGACCCCATGGCTCTAGTGTTTCAACCCCAAACGGTTTCAATGTGTAAGTTCCAAAGAGATCGGAGATTGCATTTGCGCTGTTTGAGGTTTCCCAGCAGCCGGGTCATTCCATTTGGCCCCAATCCATTACTGCTTGCCAAGCCATTGGGGTTTTAAAACAGCTGGAATTAAAAATGAGAATTTAAAAGGCTAAATTCTAATTGCGTTGTATCTAAAGCTAAATAATGATTAATTTAATTACCTGCTAATCAATCATCGTACCTACACTAGCCGTGCGTCCAACACCTCTTCATCAAACTATAGAACTGACAAGAAATAGCAAACAATACATATCTTTAATGTAATCCTCTTTTTATTTCAACAGCACCTCGAGATTCTCTGCGTGGGAGGAAATAACCAATTTAGCTTAAACAAGATAAAAAGTCACATACGCTGTTAGGTTTCTTCAAATCAGATGTTAATACCATTGTTGGTGTTTCATAATATGCACAATCATGCATTAATTATGTAATGTCTCCAATGTTGGGATACAGGTCTCCATTCTATGCGATGAGATGGACAGAGTCAAAATACGCCGAAAAAAAAAAACACATTATTTGTATTTTTTTATTTTTTTAAATAATTATAAACTAGTGTTGACTGCAATCCCGCCTGATGGTAAGCAGTGATGCAATCGTTGATGGTAAAGCGTGCGCTTTTAGTAGTTTTTTTTAAAGTAAATAGACTTACTAAACTAGTGCTAGTTTATTAAGCCTATTCACTTAAAAAACTTAGGAATAGGAAGGATGACGGCAGTTGAGGTGATGCAATGTTAAACCCAAGACCAACACGACCAAACGATGCTGCGCTAGAGGGAGATTGATCTGGAGACTCTCCACGACCAAACTCCCGACACAACAATATTTGGCGCATCGTACCCGCCACACATCGCAACACAACTGCGCAGACCCGTCCTCCGTACGGCTTCACCAGATATCATCCCGGAACACCCCCCCCCCCCTGTATTGTATGACCTTGTATTGTCGAGTTTTTATTATTTGTTGGTAATACATATCTACACATTTTGAGAAAATTTCAGCTGTCTATTAATATTATTTATTTATTTTATTAATTACATGGCTAAAATTTACATAATTTAAAAAGTAAAAAAATAAAAGTATGTACAAGTATATAAAAGAGGAATTGAAAAAACTAGAGGGCATCAAAAAATTCTTCCGCATCGCTGTCAACAGGAAACGTGCCCAAAAGGCTGGCAGCATTGCCACGTTGTATGGCGATGCTGATTCTTTGGCCAAAAAATAGCCCAGCCCTCTGGTCACGTGAAGAGTCGATTATACGTTTGGCGATCTCTTGAAATAATTGGTGTGCACTCGGACCCCATGGCCCTAGTGTTTCAACCCCAAACGGCTCGAACATATAGGTTCCAATGCTGTCTATTTATTACGGTCCATGAAATATAGATGCTGATAGATGGCTAGACGGACTGAGAGATGATGAAACGGAAAGCCAAGTTAGCAATTTAAGCACTTTGTAGGGGTTTTTTTATGGGAAATCAACAAATGACCTCTCCCGCTCAAAGCGGAGCAAAATGGAGTGTCAGTCTTTTACTGACTTAATTACACCCGTGTTCTGTCGAACAACTCGTGGCCCTGACTTTTATTTATAACTAACTTTCCACCCGTGGCTTCGCCCGCGTGGATATTAAATGAAATGAAATCGTTTATTAAGCAAGTAAGATCACTGATCACTTTTACACGTCATGATGGAGTTCGGCTATATCGCACTTTTTAGATATCCCTCGGGAACATCTTTTTTTTTCAATAAAAGTAGCCTGTGTCCTTTCTCAGGGTCTAAAGATTGTCTGTGCCAAATTTCGTCAAAATCGGTTGAGAGGTTTAAGCGGGAAAGCGTAACAGACAGCCAGACAGACAGACAGACAGAGTTACTTTCGCATTTATAATATTAGTATGGATTATAAGCTAGTGCTTGACCGCAATCCCGCCTGATGGAAAGCAGCGATGCAATTGTTGATGGTAAAGCACGCTAGTCTATTAAGAGCCTACTCACTCTAGCTTTGAAGACACTTAAATTGAAGTCCGAGGGAAACACCGCCGCTGGAAAATTGTTTCAGTTCCTCGATGTACGCTTAGAAGTACACCGATTTGTCTCGATGTAGACCTAATTAAGAAGGAGAGAAGTACTATTTTTTTGTCGGGTGGAAACCTTCAAAAGACACCTGACCTTCAGGCAGTGATCGATCGTGGATCGAGTGTGGGATTTTTACCACTCTAAAACAACCCCCACTCTTGGTTTCCTTTGAAAGAAGCAATCCAACTCCAGAACTCCAACTGCACAACGTCTATAAGACACATGCCTGGGGAGACTGTAAAGGGGCCTCCCTTAAGTCTCTAGAAGTCTATGCTCGGCAGCACGTGACTGCTGTTACCGAGTACTTCTGACAGGCCTACGTTGTCTTCTCATACCTTCTGTAATGTGGAAATATGGTAAAATCAAATTTTTCTAAAAGAGTAACCCGGGACTTTCTTGCCGTCTCTTTTCCAATGGAAATGTCTAATTGGAACCCTGCACAGGGCTTTAATCATCATCATCATCTCAGCGTTAACCCCAGTCACATCCGAAGCTTTCCAGCTTTGGAGTCTGGGGTCTGCTTTACCAGTCTAACTGCTGATTTTAATAATAATAATAATAATTTATTTCAGACGTAGTCCATATAATGTTAGTAATACAAAAATTCAAAATACAAATAAAACCTTATAAATCTATTGTTAGTACACAAAACAGTAATACAACACAATGAAATGGAACCGCACAGAAGTACCAAGTTATGCCAACCCTAGGACGCGACCACCCGTAGTGTGTAGTCGCATCCAGTGCCGCCACATCGGCGAGTCCCAGCGGTCCACGAACAAACTCAGAAGACTGTTCGGGCTATCCCGCATTCGCTTCATGAGAGATGCACAACGCTTCCGCATGATGGCATGGAAACCATCCACTCTTTTTTCAGCAAACATTGCTGAAGCGCTGCAGCAGCGCCGTAGTCCGAACAGTACTCTGAACGCATTATTGACCCATTAACCTCGATATTATCCGTGAAGTGACCACCGTCTGACCTCCACAACCCGACGGTGATATCGAAGCCTTGCAGTTAGACCAATTGTTGGACTTTTGTGGGCTCCAACAACCCGTAATAACTGCCATTAGATGTTCGTATGGTAACCGGGACCATACAAGTGCAAATATTCATATTCATGCATACAAATATTAGCACTTCGCCGGGATCGAACCCACGCCTACTTGTGCAGCGGCCGCGTTCACTACCACTACGCCACGAACGCTGTCACCCGGCTTTAATGATCATCATTATTGATTGGTCAACACAAAATACTTTTGTAAATCCTGACCTTTTTTTCTTATATCTAAGCCGTGAAAATACGTGTTACATTCTCGCATGAACCAACGACCTTGCGCAAAGCTAATCTAGCTTTATGCCCAGGATTTAGGAACGTAAGCAAATTACCTAAATACGGGTGTAAGATTATTAGATTTATGTAGGTGATACAATTAGACTCGGTTTTGAGAAATAAGGTAAGGCAGCAAGTCTATTTAGAAAAGGTATAACAGGTTTAGGTGGTCGAAGTGGAAATAATAGATCTGATTTCGCTCAAAGACACACAAAGGGTAATGGAAAGACCTTTGTTCGTAGTTTCTCTGCGCGATCGAATCAGAAATGAGGAGATCCGCAGAAGAACCAAAGTCACCGACATAGCTCTTCGAGTCGCAAATTAAGTGGCAGTCAGCGGGGCACATTACTCGTAGAACCGATGGCCAATGGGGTAGTAAGGTGAACCGATGATCTGGTGAAGGTCGCGGGAATCCGATGGATGTGGGCAGCATAAGACCGGTCATCGTGGAAAGCCTTGGGGGAGACCTTTGTCCAGCAGTGAACTTCTATAGGCTGAAGAATAAGAAAAAGCGCTACAAAGGAGAATAATGACTGTGTTCGTCAGTCTATACAACGTGTAACAAAAAGGGTATATACATACCGAGGGCATGTCATCTTTAGATGATATCAAACGATATCGGAAGGGTTTCAACTCAAAATAAAATACTCAAAAAATTGGTACCAAATTTTCGGTTTCGTGTGTTTCTTAAAATCAAATCATAACAAACGTGGCAGCACACTACATACGTTAATAACTACTCGTTACCCGTCGCGTTACTTGCCAAAATCCGATAAATGTCTTCAATATCTCTGTGCGACTAGTATGATAGTAGCCTATCACAGGCGGTGTTTTTCCTCATAACTTCCTAACACAAAGAGATACAATTAAAAAACCCTTCCAATATCGTTTGATATCATGTAAAGATGCCATGCCTTTGTTATGTATATACCCTTTGTGTTACACGTTGTATATGTATGTATGTTCCTATGAAGTACTATACAGACTAATCGTCTGGGTCGGTTTTTATTATTCATAAAGATATGGAATCATTAAAACATCGAAATGGCGATCATGTGACTTCATATAATTGTAAAAATGAAAAAAAGAAATCAACATAATATGTCAAGCGGGGTATCGTCAAAATTATTAACAGTTTTCTCTCCTCACTTTTCGATTTGAGTTACTATTTATTTATTAAACAACTTTGAATCGAGCCGTTGCGATCTCATTTCGCGCATTTTTGTAGCCTTAAGCAGGGCAAATCTCAAATTAATTTTAAGTTTTCTGAAAACGACATTTAATTTCAAACTATCAATCGAATAGTGCTGTCACTGGCGAATGAAGTGCAGATAGAGTTATTCCTCAGGTAAATGAGTTATTCGTCAGATAAGTCTTATTAGAGTATTGAAAAACTTAACATCTTGCTATCTGTCGAATAAACCTTATAAAGATAGATAGATAAACAGGTAGCTGTTTATCTGGCGATTGAAAAACCGGCCCTAAAAGTAAAGAGAAACAATATTAAAAAGTTCCAACGCAAATAATAAAAAAAAAAATCTGCACCTAATTTAGCGTAACACTAACCCCGTTCCCTTAACATGCAATGAAATCCAATTGATTAGAAACCTCATTTAAATAAAACGCAACATCCACAGACTCACTCGCAAAGCTATAAAACATCGAGTAGCAACTCGAATAGGCTCCATTAATCGATTTAAATTCGATATAAACTAAACTTTAATCGTAAATTAAGGTACTGCACACTCGTAAATTTAATCGTAAAAACAAATCGAATCGGGATTTGATGTTCTAAACTGTGATTGGCGGAATTCGTAACGCTCTTGTGTTTTGGAAATTCCTAATTCAAACGTAATGTTCGATTTGCAGTTTGAATTTAATACAATTATTTCGCATGACCGTTCCTTTTCGGGAGGTGGAATAATATCCTATAATTTTCTGCTTTTTTTCATTGCTTCTGCAATAATTAATTGAAAACTACATAATAATTATGTACCTACCAACGCTGGGTCCGCTTGGTAGATTACGGCCCACTCCTTCTCACTGAGAGGAGGCCTGTGTCCCAAGAGTGGGAACATTATAGGCTGATTATATCATAAATTATGTATATACTAAAAGCTCGTCTCAGAAGACCTCTTGGTTAAGTAATAATAGCCGAACGATCAGGATCATCGATCAGGTTAAGCTACTGTTGATGTAGTGAAATCTGTGGATGGGTGTCCGACCGATTCATAGACCGTCCGTGCAGCATCACTATACATACCGAAACGCTCCGTGTTTTTGAAAGCACGTCATTTTTAGATCTTTGATAGACGATAGTTGATACGGATCGCGAGGAGCCCAAAATTCTCACAACCAGTTTTAACAAGTATTATGGTGTTACCCAGTTAATGAGCTTAGGAGTTGAAAGTGCTTCTTCTTCTTCAACCTATAGATGTCCACTGCTGGACAAAGGCCTCTACCAAGGCTTTCCAGGCTGACCGATCTTGTGCTGCCCGCATCCATCGGCTTCCCGCGACCTTCACCAGATCATCGGTCCACCTTGTTGGGGGCCTCCCTACGCTGCGTCTTCCAGTAGGTGGCCGCCACTCCAGAACCTTACTGTCCCATCGACAATCGGTTCTACGAGTAATGTGCCCTGCCAACTGCCACTTAAGTTAAACGACTCGCAGATCTATGTCAGTGACTGTGGTTCTTCTGTGGATCTCCTCATTTCTGATTCGATTACGCAGAGAAACTCCGACCATAGCTTTTCCATTTCCCTTTTTGTGACTCTGAGCCTTCGTATGAGACCCATAGAGAGCAATGAAGCCGTTGCTTCATTTAAAATATTGATATTCAGCTAAATTTTTTTGGTAATGTTGGAAGCTGACCCCAACATAAAAAAGGCTAGGCATAATATGATGAGTTGTTAATACAAATTAATAATTAAATATTTTCTGTACATTCTCAGCTTTAACTAATAAATCAAACATAGCTAAAAATATAATTACCAGCAACAACAACAATTGAACGGTACTGTAACTTATTATTAACAAATACAGGTTATTACTGACTTTCAAACAATAAAAGGCACTTATTTCTCATTATGAACTCCATTACTCGTTGCTAAATTATTAAACTGTCTACACACACATCATCTGTTATTTTTTATAATTAGCAACATTTGGCCATGATGATAGGAACAAAATCATCATCATCATCTTAGCGTTTATCCTGGTTGCATCCGCGGCCTACGCTTTGGAGCCCGGGCCTGTTGGAGCACCTGTCACCTCACGCCATTTTGCCCAAGCTGAGGAAATACGTGCCCTGACGTCGCAATCAATGTCGCCGGATGCGTGGAGTACAGAGACCAGGTATTTAAACTGGTCGGTGCACTTGACCATGTCACCGCCTATGCGCACAGACATGGGGTATGTCGTGTTGCTAGTCATATACACGGTCTTCGCCACGTTGAGATTCAGACTTCCGTTCTCGAGCGAGTGTTTCTACATATTCACACGCCGAACCAACCGATCCCTGTCCGCGTCCGCCAGCGCGATATCGTCAGCATACATAAGCAACCAAGGAGGTTGCTCATGTGAATCCCTGATGCTATCCGATAAGACGTCTAATATCACGCTGAACAGAAACGGACTAAGGACGGAACCTTGGTGGACTCCGACGGCGACGGGGAAGGGTTTAGTGTCACCAACAGCGGTCCTAACAACGGAATCGGAATTGAGGTACATGTCCCGAATTATGTCAACATAGGCACAATAGATAGGAACGAAATATAAACCATAATTATTATTATGTGTCTTCAAAGCTAAAATGAATAGGATCATAATAAACTATTGCGCTTCACCATCGACGATTGCATCACTGCTTGCCATCAGGTTGGATCGAAGCCATGCATTAGGTTATTATAACTTTAAAAAAAAACTGAATTCAAAGGGACATTTTCGGCATAATTTCCACTGGCAACTCTTAACCTACTATAAGGTCATGTGCTTAAAAAAACAATATTTTTCAAGTCAACGATTCTTTTAATTCGTCCAAGTCCATAAAGTTTTCCTCATAAACCTTTCAAAGTATTTGATTAAGCCTCTCAGGGGGTTAGATAAACATGAAATGAGAAAACTTGGTACAAATTACTCAAGCGGTGGACATTTGAAGAAACAAAGGGCAACACTGAAGTTATAATTGACGCTTTTGAAATTTCATTTCGTTTTGATGAAGAAGGTATTGCGGGCTTCTTCCATTTGCGAAGGTTTGGTCACACTATGGGACAATTTTCTTATCTTGAAAGGAATATTTTATCCTATTCTGTATTTCTCCCCGATTCCCTAGTTCACAAAATAAACTTAAACTTAATTTAAGTTCTTCTTCTTCTTCAGCCTATAGATGTCCACTACTGGACAAAGGCTTCCTCCAAGGCTTTCCACGCTTACCGGTCTTGTGCTGCCCGTATCAATCGGATCCCGCGACCTTCACCAGGTCATCGGTCTACCTTGTTAGGGGCCTCTCTAAGCTGCGTCTTCCAGTACGTGGCCGCCACTCCAGAACCTTACTGCCCCATCGGCCATCAGTTCTACGAGCAATGTGCCCTGCCCACTGCCACTTAAGTTTAGCGACTCGAAGAGCTATGTCGGTGACTTTGGTTTTTCAGCGAATCTCCTCATTTATGATTCGATCACGCAGAGAAACTCCGAGCATAGCTCTTTCCATTGCCCTTTGTGTGACTTTGAGCTTTCGTATGAGGTCCATTGTGAGCGACCACGTTTCAGTTCCGTAAGTCATCACTGGCAACACACACTGGTCAGAGACTTTAGTCTTGAGACACTGTGGTATCTTGGACGACGAGGAGATGTAGCGTAGATTCCCGAACGCTGCCCAGCCGAGCTGGACTCGAGAAGACACCTCTTTCTCAAAGTTGTTTAAGTTCAGTGCATATTTTTCTGTCTATTTCATTAAGAATAGGACAGAATATAATTAATATTACTTGAGTCCTGTCAAATTAGTCCGCGCCTGACGCTGATTGACGTAGGTTTAGTCGCCATATTTTTAATCGCGTCTAAACTGTCTACCGTGTGTGTACTGTTGACACGTGTGGTACCGGGCTTAGAATAGTACCAACCCATATCGTGTCGTAAGAGGCGATTTAGGGAACTCTCACCAGGGCAGCGGGCAGCAGCGTTTTGTTCTGTGGAATAACAAATTACTTCGATCCCCAACCCGCCTGCCAGGCGTGAAGCGTGGGCATTATGGCAACCCCCGCTTGCCTTGGGGTAGGCCTTTGTCCAGCAGTGGACCTCTATAGGCTAAAGAAGAAACTATCTATGGATGTGTTACTCAATTAATTGTACCTACTCATTACTCCCACACATCAAGGAGTACGCACAGAACCAAAAATACAAACAGATTTTTTAGGATTGTACAGATTTGTCACATTTTTAAAACACGTGTTAATTAATGCGATAAATGTGAGATTCTAATGACAGAGGACAAGTGTTTAATTTGATGATAATTCATTTAAAATACACCTGAATTCATTTTTAGGGTTCCGTACCTCAAAAGGAAAAAAACGGAACCCTTATAGGATCACTTTGTTGTCCGTCTGTCTGTATCTCAAGAATGCGTGGACGTATCAAGCTGAAATTCACATGAAATACTTAGGTCTATTGTCCCTTTAAGCTGTAAAAATAAAAAACTTCTAAGCCAAGCCAATCAAAAGAAACAAACAACAAATTTTTGACACTCGCAAAGGAATCAAAACCTACAGGATACTTCCCGTAAACTTAGAATCTTGAAATTTTGCATGAAGCATTGTCATATAATGCAAATATAGGAAAAATTACGTAACGAATGAACGCGCAAGCACTAGCCGCCCGCGAAGGCAGGCGGTTGGTCAAGGGAAGGGGTATCGCGGCACAGCGAGCGGCAGCCGTGCGCCATACGCACGAGCGCCTAGATGCTGTTCGCACGTGTACCGAATTTACATAGTAAAATCTGCGACAATTTCTCGTTGATTTTGTTTACTTCTACTTTGTTTCTCGATTAGGTGTAGAATATTTACACGAAATTACCATAAACATGATTGTTCTAAACTGAACGATTTGCGCGAGAGTCACTTTCAAAGTATTAAAATGTGTACCCTCACTGTAAGTTCCAAAATAAGATAATATTAAAACTAAAAAAAAATATATGATGTGCATTACGCATTACCATGCAATTGGTTTGAACGATATCTAGTAAGTAATTTGATTTAATACGTCATAAATTGTAAACCGCTACGTTTGTACGGCGGAACCCTCGGTGTGCGAGTCCGACTCGCACTTGGCCGGTTTATTATTTATCATTCCTGCAATAAGGGGTACGCAAGTTTGAGGTCAAAACTTAATTAGGAATCACTGGTCTACGGAATATCTTAATTTGACACGATTAAACTGATATGTTATTATAGTGCACAAGTGTCTTTTCCCTGACTCTCGTACTCTGATAAGTTGGCAATCGACACGTTCGGGGAGGACTGACAGCTTAATATGCGTCATATCCGAGGCATGTAGATATCACATCGCCTACTTGCAAACTCTCGGATCTAATACCTAAAATTCTCGTGTCGCGGTGTTTATGATTAAACTCCTCTGAAACGGCTTTCCCGATTCTCATGAAATTTTGTGTGCATATTGGGTAAGTCTGAGAATCGGACAACATCTATTTTTTATCCTTCTAAATGTTAAGGGTAATCCACCCCTATTTTTTTTAATATAGATTTATATCGCCCTTTACAGCACATGATTTAAATAAATAGTTTCGAAGATATTACAAATTTAAAAATTGTGGGGCGTCGCATTTGCTGCGGTACCAGCCCGTTGGGCGGTGGGCCGCTATGTTTTTTGTACAACGTCAACAGTTTTTTTTAAGGTATTTAGTATCAGCATTGCACCCGTGCGAAGCCGGGCGGGTCGCTAGTTTTACTATAAATGTCCTAATGGACAAAACCCAATGACACTTTACCCCCACTCTAAAACTGTTTGTTGCACTATTCAACCATTAAAATGGAATTGCATTAAGAAATCGCACTTCCGCCCGACTCAGTAATTGAATCCAAGACTTGTAGCGAACACTTAACTATTGAGGCGACGACCAATAAATAAAGGAAACCTATTTAAATAATCCTACAATCCTACTAGAATGAAACTGGAAATCTTACCAGAATCAGTACGAAATATTGGACAGATAAAACAGATATATGAGCTTAGGTGTGCTTTGTAGATTTCTTTGTAGAATCAAACAAGGAAAAAATAACCAGTACGCAAACCATTCTTGAAAATTATTCTTCCCCTTCCCTGTATGAGAGGAGACCTGTGCCCAGCAGTGGGACCATAAAAAGGTTGATGATGATGATGATGATGACGCAGATCATAACTATAAATTCAGTACATGATTCTGAGTCTCTTCCCCCATGTGTTTTTCGTTCGTAAATTTTTATTTGATTAGATCGTTTACAGTTCAATTGATTAAAACTGTCGCACAGGATGGACAGGACGCCAAGCAAAGAGGTGCGGTTTCAATCACCGCGCAGTGCAAATATTTGTATGCATGAATATGAATATTTGCACTGGCCTGGTCGGGCCTTGGAAAGCACGTTAAGCCCTTGGTCCCAGTTGCCATACGAACATCAAATGGCAGTCGTTACGGGTTATTGGAGCCCTCAAAAGTCCAACAATTGGTCTAACTACAATGCTTTGATATCGCCTTCGGGTTGTGGAGGTCAGATGGCAGTCGCTTTACAGAAAATATCGAAGTTTAGCCAAAATCAGTAGTTAGACGGGTAAAGCGGACCCTAGACCTCAAAGCTGAAAACTTTGGGGGGGCATGTGTTTTTTGAAATATAATTATTAACTGATGCTTGTCCGAAATCCCGCCTCATAGTTCACAGTGATGCAATCATTTATGGTAAAGCCCGCTAGTTTATTAAGAGCCTATACACTCTAGAAAACACTTAAATTGTATTCAGTAAAAATTATTTTATTTGCTAACCACCATGCGGCGGTAATTACCACCAGGCGGGATCGCAGTCAAGCACTAGCTTATAATTATTAAAAAAAAAAAGAACCGAACTTTTGTTCCAATTTGCTTTTTGCTACTTATTAATATTTTGTGATTTTATTGTACGAGTCGCAACACACTCTTTTTCTTTCTTACGATAAAAAAAGAACACCCATTAGAATTACACCAAAACAGTGCTATAATAACACCACTCTTTAGAATAGAATTCATAACGAAGTTACAGTTAGCTAAATCAGCGACCCGTAAATCTCAGGAATGCGTGGAATTTATCATAGTTGTCAGTGATTTTATCTGACAGCATCTCTTGTAGAGACAGTAACATCGCAGTAATCTCTGCAAAGACTCTTGAATCCCGGAAATGTCAGTGAATCCGGAACACTGGAACATCCCAGGATTGTTGGTCGTCTAAAGCTGCAGCCGGGTGCAGATGTAGTAAACACAAATAACATTGATTACTGCGTTGACAATACGACGCGCGATGAAACGCTTTATACTAGACGGCAAAATGTTTTGTTAGGGTTAAAGCTCAAGAGTTTGTTTGTATGTTTGTTTGTTTGTTCACGCTAATCTCGGGAACTTCTGGTCCGATTTGAAAAATTGTTTTGCGTTGGATAGCCCATTAATTCAGGAAGGCTTTAGGCTATATAACATCACGGTGCGACCACTAGGAGCGGAGCATAACTAACTCCACGCGAACGAAGTCGCTGGCGGCCGCTAGTAGGTAAATAATTTAACGTTGGAGTATTGATGCACGTTACATAATTAGGGTTTTGATGAGAAATAATGATAAGTATTTAGCACGTTTCATTGTTGTTGTTGTTAATGATTCCTCGAGCTTATCAATTTCTCGGGTCTCGAGAATTCCTGAGGCTAATTTCTCAGGGCACGTTACATAATTAGGGTTTTGATGAGAAATAATGATAAGTATTTTGCACGTTTCATTGTTGTTGTTGTTGTTCATGATTTCTCGAGCTTTTCAATTTCTCGGGTCTCGAGAATTCTTGAGGCTAATTTCTCAGGGCACGTTACATAATTAGGGTTTTGATGAGAAATAATGATAAGTATTTGGCACGTTTCATTATTGTTGTTGTTGTTAATGATTTCTCGAGCTTTTCAATTTCTCAGGTCTCGAGAATTCCTGAGGCTAATTTCTCAGGGCACGTTACATAATTAGGGTTTTGATGAGAAATAATGATAAGTATTTGGCACGTTTCATTGTTGTTGTTGTTGTTCATGATTTCTCGAGCTTTTCAATTTCTCGGGTCTCGAGAATTCTTGAGGCTAATTTCTCAGGTCTTCTCGGGTTGTCGAGAAATTTACATTTACGTACGTTTTCTCATATTATTTAGTTCCAATAACGTCAAAATTTAGTGGGTTTCCTCTCAAATGAAAGTATCAAATTAATTATAAAACTTATGAAAATGCTAATTAACTTAAAAAAAAAAACAGAAATAATATAATTCAGTCTCATAATTATTTTTGGCTCTATTTATTTAGAACTTTTAAACAAACTAGTCAAATAAACCAAACAAAAAATCTACATGAAAGAAAACGTTAATTTACAGATAAAGATTAATATATTAAGATTAATAATAAAATTAGATTTAAGCCGAGAAAGGTATTTTGACTGGGCTCGCGAGATTGTCGATATGTGGGATGTGGATTCAACAACTATTGTATCGATAGTCATGACAGCCAATGGCTTAATAGCTAAGAGCCTCGACCAACACCTCAGGAGGCTCTCGTTAGGCAGCTGGACCGAGAGCTTGATTCAGAAAGCTGTACTTCTGAGGTTATTTTCTCTAGAGCCCTGACCGCCGGTAGTTTGGACCCTGTTCCCGGTACGGGTGGGCTACTATTTATTATATTTTTAAATGTTTTTATATTGCGATACAAAGTTTCTTTTTTAACCAACCCGCAACCTTGCCCCAGGAAGCATCGGTCCTCGTGGACCCCGTCACGATGTGGTGACATCTCTTTGAGCCGCGGGTGTAACACAATGTGCCATCGATCCGGGCCTGGTCCTTACCGGGCGCCGAGCTGCCCATCGCTCGCCATCCGCAAGCCCGCGCCTTCGGTGGCCGGGAGTTCGATGTTGTCTCCTGACCAGGGCGTCTCCTGCAGCGGCTAGAAGCGTAAGGGCGATGGGATTCCCGCTCCCTCACGCACTCCGCTCTTCCTTTGCAAGCAATCACTGCTTCGCAGAAGGAGATGACGGCCTGCCATGCACTCTCGCTCCGGACCATGGCCTGGATCAGGGTGGGACGACCGCCGCCGGAAGACACGGCGATGCTCTATCCAACCTGAGCAGGCCACCAGGCTCAAGGCGATCCACACAGTGGTGACACTTTGGTGGACATCTCTGCGACCCCGATATGGGGGCGCGAGGAGACGGTTTGGGGGCTCCTTTATGGCCCCATGACCGTGGTCTGGTGCTCTCGGTTCCCAAAATTGGGAACCCGTCGTCGGGTTGCACCCTAGGGGTGCCTTCTTCGCACACCTAATTCATCGCCGCAGGGGTGTGCCTTCCCTGCGGCGGTCGTCGGTGTGCCTTGTAGTGTGTGACTGTAGGAGCGCCCGAAGTGCTTCTCGACGCCCGTGCGACCAGGCCCCTACCAGGTTGGATCTCTGGTTGCCCCAGAGAAGGCCCAGCAAGAGTCGATCAAGCAACAGGGCGTCGGTTTTGGTTGGCGCTACGCTACAGTGGGTTACCCCGACTCCCTAACAGCTCAACCAGCTATGTACAGTCAAGACCAAAAGTCGAGTTACAATCTCACAAAACTATGGCCAAGCAATACTAGTTGTAGATACGACCTTCTTCTATAATAAAGTTTGATACACACTCATACACTTTGACAACTTGCTGCCCGCTTATGATTGTTAGGTACTACTTACTAATTTCAACATTCATAGTAAGTGTTTAAATAGCCTAGCGGTTCTCGCCTTGATAGGCGTTCAAGGTGGTTCGAGTTCAAATCTAATAACTTACAAAATATTTTTGAAATGTTTATTGGTGAGTTATGAATGCTGACAACAAAAATATGTAAAAATACCGATCCGCAACTTAACGATGATACTTTATTTTAAGATTTTCTCTATATTAGAGTCATTATAAAAAGATGACGGTAGATTTGAAACAAACTGAACAAAAATATTCCACTACCTGCAATAACTATTATTAACTACAATAACTCAAATAATATTACTTAGCTGTTGTTGGTTGGTGAACATATAGTTTACGAGTTCGTGTTATTAGTTTTACTTTTTTAATCAATATGCAGCAATATATCTCAAATATCATAATATGAAACCGGCTTTTGTGTAAGTTGTTTTTATTATTATTTGGGTAAGATGCAAACCAATCGCTTGTTGTAAGTGTGTAATAAAATTGTTATTGTATTAGAGAAATACTGTATGCCAAAGTCAAGAGGTTGGAGGACGAAGGTGGCTTATGTGTCGAGATAAGTGGAACGAATCAACAATATTTACCGTTGAATAAACCTTTAAAACGTGCGAAGAAGGGAGGTTGCATTTGTGGTTTAAAAATATACTGGCTAAACAAACAAAAAAAAAAACAATTTATAACAATCACAGTGCAGAAGTGTCCTACAGAGTGTTTTAAATATATACCATTATATATCTTAATAACAGACTCTAAACCAACTCGTAAAGTAATTTAGCTAAGTGACAGTAATATGTTCGGTTGGCTTAATGGCTAACAGATGTCGCCTTTTGCAATTTCAATACAAATTACTTTTGGTAAATTATAAAACAATAATTTCGGAATTCGATAAGAAATAAGTTCGTTTACTTTTGAACTAAGAAAGCGCTTGAAGATTATAATCTCATGCCTTCAAAGTCCGAAAAAAGGCACTGCAGGATGGCAGCACTAGCATGCTATACACGCAGAAAAATTGTAAATGTAATAAGCACTGTTTTGTGTTCTAAGTATAGATTATTTTATGATTGTAATATTATCAGGTTAAGCTTCAATCCTTTTTTCTTTAAGAAAATGAATAATTAAGCTATAACCTCTTTAATGATAAAATATAATACTGTTACGGGCTAGGGGTACTTAAACGCCGGTTAAGGGTTACGAAGTTTATTAGCAACGAAGGTACAGTCGATCGTAGGCAATGACAAGTAGAACGTGGCTGATGTTGTACCGAAGTCTTCCCTTATGTCCACGAAGTCCGTGTTGTAAACACACAATGACGCTATAGATGTTACCTCACGTAGTACTCGAAGTTCCCGTTATAATTGTCGCAGTAGGTCTTCTTTAAGATCGCTTCTTAACTGTCGCTGTTTTCGTATCGCTAGTCGAGTGTAGACTGACTCTGCGTCGGCGTCGCGGCGCTTATATAGGCCAGCTGATCGAACATTCCAGAATCCTCTAGGCGTAATAACAATAGCACATAACTTCGAGGTCACTCGGAAGTACCTACGGTAATTCCCGGAAACAGGTTTCTAGAAATTTCGATGTCGACACTTTGTTGACAAAACTGTTGAGACATGTACCATTCGATAGGCCGTCCTAAGTCTAGTAATGCGTTTTTATATTGTGCTTAGAAAATGTCTAGATCTGGAAGAATAGGGCTCAAAAGTGACACACTGCATGTCACGCGATATTGAACCTTATGCCATTGACATAAGGTCCATTCGTAACATTGCCCCCTTCTTAGTCATGCTCGTCCCGAGCATGATTTGATCCATAATAGCGAGCTAGGCGGTCTACGTGTACGATCTTCAGCTTCCCTCTAGGCCCTTTCTTAATCCTGTAGGTGACATCGTTTATTCTGGTTACTATCGTGTACGGACCTTCCCATTTGGCTTGAAATTTAGGACTCTTTCCTTTTCTCCTTATGGGATTATGTAACCATACCAAAGTTCCCTCTTCAAATCCGGGCACGTTAGCTTTGCGGTCGTATCGGATTTTCATTTTCTCACTGGTTTTCAGACCATTCTTTCTCACTAGCTCATGTATTCCATCTAATTTACGCCGTAGGTCGGCCACATAGTCGACGGCTAGGTTAGGAGTATCGGGAGGTGTTCCGGTCAGTGCATCTATGGGTAGTCTAATTTCTCGGCCGAAGTTGACTTTCGCCGGTGTGCAATTTGTGCTATCATGTGTTGCAGAGCGGTATGACATTAAGAAGAGTGGAATGTATTGGTCCCAATCCCTCTGGTGTTCTTCCACTACTTTGGCCAAATGATTCTCCAGCGTCTGATTGAATCTTTCGACCATTCCATCTGACTGTGGGTGATACGGTGTTGTACGAGTCTTATGTATCCCGAGTAGTTGGCAAACCTCTTGAAATAGTGAAGACTCAAAGTTTCTACCCTGGTCAGAGTGTAACTCCAAGGGAACGCCAAATCGACAGAACACCTCGTGAACTAGCTTTTTGGCGACTGTATGAGCTTCCTGGTTAGGTACTGCAAAAGCTTCTGGCCATTTGCTGAAATAGTCTTGCATGACGATGACATACCTATTCCCTTCTTCAGTAACAGGGAATGGCCCAGCTATATCGACAGCAACTCTTTCCCATGGTGCACCAACATTGTACACTTTCAGCCGACCTCTGGTTCTCGTTTGCGGTCCCTTTACTGAGGAGCAAGCTACGCATTTTCTACACCAGTCCTCTACGTCTTCGCGGCAATGCACCCAGTAGAATCTTTTCCTCACCTTCTCCAGGGTTTTCTTTTCTCCTAGATGTCCTCCGGATACTCCGTCGTGCACCTGTCTTAGCACTGACGCGACTTTATCGCAGGGGACAACTATCTGTAAGGTGACCTCCTGTCCACTGGGTGATTCCCATTTCCTCTTGAGAACTCCATTATCAATTATCAGGCTGTCCCACTGAGCCAAGTAACTTTTTACTGTTGGGCTAAGCGCTGATATTTCACTCCAAGCGGGCCTCTGGCCACGTTGTTTCCATTCGATTACTGTCTTCAAGTCACTATCTTCCCTTTGTGCGTCTTCCAATGATTGATTATCCCAGTCTTCGTCCAAAGCATTCACCTGGATAATCCTTACGTTCTCTTTCTTTTCCTGTTTGGCACAATGTCGGCAAGACTCTTCGCAAGGTCGTCTAGACAAAGCATCAGCATTATTGTGTGACTTGCCTTTCCGATGTTCAGTGACAAAGTCAAATTCTTGCAGCTGCTCTATCCACCTTGATACTTGTCCTTCTGGGTCTTTGAACTGGAGGAGCCACTGTAAGGCAGCGTGATCAGTACGAAGTGTAAACTGCCTCCCAATCAAATATTTCTTGAAGTGTTGTAAGGTCTTAACAACGGCTAGAAGTTCTCGGCGGGTAACACAATAATTTCTTTCTGGCTTGGAAAGGCATTTGCTGAAATACGCGATAACGGCCTGCCTATCTCCTTGTGTTTGAGAGAGAACTCCTCCAATACCCACATTGCTGGCATCTGTGTCTACCAAAAATCGGCCTTCCCTACTAGGGTAACCTAGTACAGGAGCCTCACACAAGTGAGTTTTCAGTAGAGCAAATGCCTGTTCGCAATCAGAGTTCCATTCAAATAGACACTTTTCCTCTGTTAAACGATGCAACGGTTTCGCTAACTCGGAGAAGTTCTTCACAAACCGACGGTAATATGCACACAGACCCAAGAAAGAGCGTACCTCAGTTTTATTACGAGGGGTGGGCCACTTCGACACGGCTTTTATTTTTTCAGGGTCTGTTCGAATTCCTTGCGCCGAAATAATGTGTCCCAAGTATCCAACTTCTTTCTGGAATAGTGTACACTTACTGGGACTGAGTTTTAAATTTGCTTCACGCAGTTTCTGGAAAACTTTCTCCAAATTGCGTAGGTGCTCTTCGAAGCTTCGTCCCATAATGATGATGTCATCCAAATAGACCAGGCATGCATCACCAAGCAACCCCACCAAGATGCGCTCCATTAGGCGCTCAAATGTAGCTGGAGCATTGCACAGTCCAAAAGGCATGACATTGAATTGCCAGAGACCGTTCCCAGGACCAGTGGAGAAGGCGGTCTTTTCTTTATCCTGCTGACAGATTTCCACCTGCCAGTATCCACTTTTAAGGTCAACTGTGGAGAACCATTTCATGCCACTTAGCAAGTCCAAAGTGTCATCTATACGTGGCAGGGGATAACTGTCCTTTTTCGTGGCATCATTCAACATCCTGTAGTCAACACAAAACCTTGTACTGCCATCCTTTTTCTTGACTAGGACAACTGGAGATGACCAAGGGCTGGTAGACGCTTCGATAATCCGATTTTTCTCCATATCTCTTAACATTTCCGACACTTCCTGTTCTCTTGCAAAGGGGATACGACGTGGTCTCTGTCTTATCGGCTGTGTATCGCCCGTATCTATATGGTGTTTGACGAGCCCGGTCCTTCCCACGTCACTGTCGGTCTTAGAGAAGATGTCATGGAAGTTATGCAACAGTTGCTTAACTTTGTGACTTTCAAACTTGTTTAAATTGCCCTTACAATTTTCGAGTAGTGTCGATACATGTTCCTGCCACTTCTTATCACGTTCCTTTTCATGCGCCTCTGTTTTTCGCAATGATGCTACATGGTCGCACACACCCACGATGCAATTCTTTTCAAGAATTATTTCCTTGTTACTAACGTTGATAATGCGTACTTTTGGTTTATCGGAAATCATCATCAGTGTCCTTGCTGTTATCCAGTCTGGGTGATCTCCAGAATCTTCTATTAAAATACAACGTTTACGGCATCCTATTGGTGATAATCTAATATCTACTAAGGTTTCTGATCTTGGTGGTAATATCGTTCTCCTTACACAGTACACTGACCCCTGTTTTCCACCTTGAAGAAATACTTCTTGTTCTGGGAAACTCAATACTCCTTTTGCTACATTAAGGACGCACTGCTGTTTCTTCAAAAAGTCCAGTCCTATTATGCAATCATCTGTAATATTAGCTACTAAAACAGGGTGCGTGAATGTCTTATCACCCATTTTCAAAGTCACGTTCGTTTCACCAAGGACGAGTACTGGTTGGCCAGTGGCGGTTTGTAATCGGCATTGTGAAGATCCTCTTTTCCATACTATGGTCCGAGGAAATAGCTCCGGTCGTGCAATGGTTCTTGATGCACCAGTATCCAATGTGAAACTGCAGGATTTACCATTCAGTTCTCCTTCTATAATGAGACTGTTTCCGTCACCCACTTGTGATACTGTTATAATGGGGGCTACATGTCGACCAGCCAGTACTCGCCCCATAGCCCTGGCTGTTCCTAGTTTAAATCCTCGGCTTCCACCTGTGTCCCAGAAGTGCTTCTTCCCTTAGCCTTCCTGGGACAATTGATCCGAATATGCCCCTTTTCACCGCACTCATAGCATGTTGGCCCTTGTCGGGGTTTCATTTGTGCGGTTACCTCACGAATACGGTGGTGTGGTCGGCCGTCTTGGCGTACTGCTTCCACCTCCAGAGCGTGTGTCAAGGCTGCCTTCAGAGTCTGATGGTGCCCCAGACGAACCGCAGCCCTGACTTCCGCATCTCGAATTCCATCAGTAAAAGCTTGCACCGTACTAGCATCAATTACTCCCGGCGTTGAAGCATACGCCCTCCGAACAATACGTTCTATTCCCGATGCCCATTGTTGCAAACCCTCACTGCTTTTCTGTGTGCGGTCGCGGAGTTGAGCCCTGTAGACATGTTCCAGGTGTTTCTCTCCATATCTAGACTCCAACGCTTCTAACAGACACGCTAGGGTATTGCAGTCGCCGGAAATATTTTCGAGGATTTGTACCGCCTCGCCACGCAGAGCAAGCGTAAGGGCGGTTACAGCTTGATCGTCGTCCCAATTGTTGCCTTTTGCGACCTTTTCAAATTGAAGACGGAAGGCCACCCATGATGTTGTTCCGTCAAAATGAGGTACCTTGAAGGTCGGCAAAGCACTGGGTACAGGTACCACACCTTTAATGCCTCCTTTCTGCACCGTTTTATGGAGAAACTGTATTTCTTTCTCACACTCCATGATGGTATTGTCTAGTTTCTCCATACGCGCATCTTGTTTGTCTATACGCATGTCTTGCTGGTCCATACGGGCATCTTGTTGTGCTGTTTTTATTTTAAGCTCATTAACCTCTTCTTTGGTTTCTTTCCACTGTTTATTTAGTTCTAATACTAGTTGCTGGGATTTTGCCTGGGATTCATCTATTTTTGCTTGGGTTTCCACCTGGGATTGTTTTATTTGAGCCTGGGTTTTTTCTATATGTGCCTGGGTTTCTGCCTGGGATCTATCTATTTTTGCCTGGATTTCTGCCTGGGATTTTGCCTGGGATTCTGCCATACATTTTATTTGCTTCGTTATTTGAGCCAGCAACGCCGATAAATCGCATCCACTGCTTCCGGGAATAGTGGTGGTAGTAGGCGCACTTATAGGTGTTGCGACGGCCGCTTCTGTTTCGGGTGCAGGGACACTAAGCAATTCTTCCTCTTGACGCGCCAAATCCATCGCTGCTTGTCGTCGCGTGCGAACTCTTTCGTCTTCCCTTGGCGTGACCGGCATCCCACTTCTGACACCAATTGTTACGGGCTAGGGGTACTTAAACGCCGGTTAAGGGTTACGAAGTTTATTAGCAACGAAGGTACAGTCGATCGTAGGCAATGACAAGTAGAACGTGGCTGATGTTGTACCGAAGTCTTCCCTTATGTCCACGAAGTCCGTGTTGTAAACACACAATGACGCTATAGATGTTACCTCACGTAGTACTCGAAGTTCTCGTTATAATTGTCGCAGTAGGTCTTCTTTAAGATCGCTTCTTAACTGTCGCTGTTTTCGTATCGCTAGTCGAGTGTAGACTGACTCTGCGTCGGCGTCACGGCGCTTTATATAGTCCAGCTGATCGAACATTCCAGATTCCTCTAGACGTAATAATAATAGCACATAACTTCGAGGTCACTCGGAAGTACCTACGGTAATTTCCGGAAACGGGTTTCTAGAAATTTCGATGTCGACACTTTGTTGACAAAACTGTTGAGACCTGTACCATTCGATAGGCCGTCCTAAGTCTAGTAATGCGTTTTATTATTGTACCTAGAAAATGTCTAGATCTGGAGGAATAGGACTTAAAAGTGACACACTGCATATCACGCGATATTGAACCTTATGCCATCGACATAAGGTCCATTCGTAACAATACTGTAACTTTCATATCTAAAAACCAAAAATGTTTTTTATACTTTTTTAACATAATCCATACTAATATTATAAATGCGAAAGTAACTCTGTCTGTCTGTCTGTCTGTCTGTTACGCTTTCCCGTTTAAACCTCTCAACCGATTTTGATGAAATTTGTCATAGACAATCTTTAGACCCTGAGAAAGAACATAGGCTACCTTTTATCCCGGAAAACTTTGATATTCCCGAGGGAAATCTAAAAAGCGCGATATAAACGAACTCCACGCGGGCGAAGCCGCGGGCGGAAAGCTAGTAATATCATAAGTTTGTCAAGGATTACTTTTATATACAATATTACAATACCTACTGCCATTTCAACGTTTGATTCATTTATTAGTAGTATATCTATATCGAATAATATATAACCTTATAATATATTGCATTATAATATGCTTATTGTTTTATTTTTTTATATTTTTTATTATATTACATCTATAGTAAACTAAAACATATAATAAAAACCTATTTTGGTATATTTTCCATTACTAAGGATCGAACCCACAATCGCTCGCTTATGATAGACCATTGTTAAGTGCGGCCGCTAACCTAACTTCAAATGAAGTAACGAAATTTTGCATTACTTTAAAGAAAGACGAAGACTGCGATAAAAAAAAATGCGTTAGTGTGCGTGGCCGGTTTAGCGCAGGCGACAGTGGTCTTTAAGGTGGAAATGGACTTCTACAGCTGATTGTACAGTAGGCTGCGGGGGTGCGGGGGGTGACACCCTGGCGTTTCCTCCCGCTTTATTCTTAACAGGAACCTGCCGAAACAGCCTTGTCCGGTGAGGACCCGCGTCAGATGTAAAGTGAGGGCGCCGTTGCACCTGTCTAGCCACTGTTCAAAGAGGAGACTTACGCTTGCCCGCGCTGCCACGCAACACAACAAACTACGATTAATTTCTATATAGGTACATAATTTCTCTAGTTCTCGACTTTTATCGAGCTTAATTTCCCGGGAAATAAAATATATAAAAGAACTCCGAAAAATTCAAAATGAGATCGCAGAACAAAAAACTATGATCCTAGAAAGCGCAGAAAAAGTAACGGAACAAGTTACACAGAATATTAATAACATGTTCGAAGCCAAATTCAAAGGCTTGGAAGAAAAATACGAAAATCTTGAAGAAAAACTAGAAAACCAAGAGAAAAGACTTTATTACCTGGAGAAAAATGCCAGACAGAGAAATGTTGTCTTTTTCGGATTAGAAGAAACCGAAACATCTTATTTAAATTTAGAAAGGAACCTAATTGAATTTGTAAAAAAATTCTTATCTATAGAACTAGAACGAAGAGACATACAGGAAATGAAGAGATTAGGAAAGAAAGGGGATAGGCCTCGACCATTAACCGTTACTTTTTCTACATTAGGTATAAAAATAGATATTCTGAAACAGAAAAAGGCTCTTAGCGACACAAAGTACTATATAAAAGAAGACTATCCACACTATATTATAGAAAAAAGGAAAGAGTTACAAGAATTAGTAAATCTAGAGCGAGAGAAAGGAAATAAGGCGATACTAAAATACGACAAACTTATTATACTGGGTAGCAACACATCAAACAGCAACAAAAGAATGCTTTCAATATCCCCGGAAAATAATCGTCTAGCACAATCTGAAAAACAAAAGCAAGTGAACAAGAAAAATAAGATGTCGGCACATAATAAAAGGAGTTCCAGTCTGTCAGAAGGAGTTGTAAAACCCGGCATACTAAATTTCCTCACTACTAAACAACCAAACTGCGGGCCTAAACAACAGGACAAGAAAAACTCACACGAATAGCAATTAACACCCCCCTCGCAAAGTGATCATAAAGAAAAGAAATTACTAAAAAACGACGCACATCTTCCAACCCGGTTGGTCACCGTGGAAGATTACGACCAAAACCCTCCAAGGACAACAACAACAAAGGAACAAATACCAGATTCAATAAACAAAACAATAAACAAACTTTACGTTCTAACATATAATGTCAGAACCTTATCTTCTTATGGACGCCTACTAGAATTGACAGAGGCACTAAAAAACATAAAGTTTGATATAATCGGACTGTCGGAAACGCGTCGCATGGGTACAAAAATAGAAGAATATGAAAATTATATACTCTGCCATTCAGGTCTTAAGCAAGGTCATTACGGAGTCGGCTTTTTAATAAATTTATACCAGAGAAAAAACATTGAAAGCTTCATCGGAATCTCCGACAGAGTTGCCCTACTAAACTGTAATATACAGGACAGCAAAATCTCGTTTATACAAGTATATGCACCCACTGAAGCAGCAAAGGAAGAAGAAATCGAAACCTTTTACGCAGATGTGTACAAAGCCATGGACGTTGCACACGATTTATATATATTAATGGGCGACCTCAATGCAAAGATAGGTCAACCTAAAAATGAGGAATATTTAATCATGAAACCAAATGGGTATGGCACAAGGAATACAAGGGGACAAAGACTCGTTGACTTCGCTCTTGAAAATAAAATCGCAATTTTAAATACATACTTCAAGAAGAAACCAAGCCGTAGATGGACATGGCGCTCTCCCACCGGAATGTATAAAAACGAAATCGACTATATTATGTCAAACAGGCCTAGCGTGGTACATAATATCGATGTGTTAAATCTCAATTTTTCATCAGACCATCGACCCGTTAGAGCTACACTTGCCCTCGGCAAAGTAAAAAACTACCGAAGAGGATACAAAGACACCCAAAACGCCACACTGAAGAGTGAGGAAGAAATACATAGATTCAGGGAGTGCATCACAGCCCATCTATCAAACGTACTAGAACCGCAAGAAAATATTTCAGTCCAAACTTATTACGACTATATACTAAAAGCCATCACTCAAAGTCTCCAAGACGCTCGAATACCTAAGGAAAATAAAAGTCATAAAATCCTATCAGACCATACTCTAGCACTTCTGAAGAGGAGACATTTGCTACAGAACAGGAAAGATAAAACCAGGTCAATGAAAAATGAGCTCTCAGCGTTATACAAGCTAGTAAGTAAACGTATAAAAAGCGACTACACAAGGTACAGATCGGAAGTTCTCGAGAAACATCTAACACAGTCCGGCGGCTCAAAAAAGGCTTATAAAGAGTTTAAGACAAACAAGACATGGATAGATGGACTGAAAAACAAAGGAATAACCCTAAACAACCGAACAGATGTTATAGGAATCGCAACAGACTTCTACAAAGATCTCTACAAAGCCCAAGAAAACGAAAATATCGAGGACAACTACCAGCCAGACGAAATCGCGACGAGATGTATACCATTCACCGTATCAGAAGTTACCCAAGCAATAAATACACTAAAAACAAATAAAAGCCCTGGCTCAGACAACATCACCAATGAATCAATAAAAATAGCTCATTCACTACTGGCTCTACCACTAACTCAATTGTTCAATCGTATTCTTGAAAATTCAAAAACTCCGACGCAGTGGTCAGAGTCGGACATAATTCTCATTTATAAAAAGGGTGACCCCGACGATGTTGCAAACTACAGGCCAATAAGCTTGCTGCCATGCTTATATAAATTATTCTCCTCGCTTATAAACCAAAGAATAAGTATCACATTGGAATCAGAACAACCCACGGAACAAGCGGGATTTAGAAAAAGCTTCTCAACTATAGATCACATCCATACCTTGGAACTACTGATAGAAAAATATCAAGAAAGGCAAAGGGCTCTTTACATCTGCTTTATAGACTACAAAAAAGCCTTTGACACCGTCTCGCATTCAAGCATCTGGAGAGCTTTGCTAGAACAAGGGGTAGAAAAGGAGTACATTCAAGTATTAAAAAGTATCTATAGCAACAGTACAGGAAGAGTTAAATTAGAGAGAATCGGCCCGAGTTTCCCAATTGAAAGAGGAGTAAGACAGGGCGACCCAAGTTCCCCGAAACTGTTCATTGCTATCCTGGAACATATAATAAGAGGTTTAGACTGGGGAACGAAGGGCCTGCGCATGGACGGCAAATACCTCAGTCATCTCAGATTTGCTGACGACTTGGTGCTTTTTTCAGAATCAAGCTCGCAATTGCAAGTTATGATCCAATCACTAAACGTGGCTAGTCAGAAGGTAGGGCTTCAGATGAATTTAGCAAAAACAATGTTGATGACAAACAGCACGGAAAAGACAATTTTAGTTGATAACGAAAAATTGAAATAGGTACACCAACAAATATGTGTACCTCGGAAAACAAATCAGCTTCGACCAGGATAGTAACTACTCAGAAATTGAAAGGAGAACTCAGCTTACTTGGAATAAATATTGGAGCTTAAAAGAAATTTTTAAAAGCAATATACCAACAAAATTAAAAACTAAAGCCATGTCAAGCTGTCTTCTACCATGTCTAACCTATGGCTGCCAAACGTGGAAATACACAGACCAAATAAGAAGAAAAATTATAACTTGCCAACGGGGCCTAGAAAGGAGCATGCTTAAAATAAAAAAAAGGGATAAAATAAGACACTCAAATATAAGAAGCTTAACCAAAGCTACTGATGCCCTTATCTACGCAAAAGCACTTAAATGGAAATGGGCGGGACATGTAGCAAGGCTCTCGGATGAGCGATGGACCATAAGAGTGACCCAGTGGAGTGGCCCAAGTGGGAAGCGCAAAAGAGGAAGACCGCTTACAAGATGGGCGGACGAAATAATAAAAACGGCTGGCTCTAGATGGATGCAAGCAGCCCAAGATAGAAACAATTGGGACTCCTTGGAGGAGGCCTTCACCTGCGGAGGGGTTCTTGCAAAGCGATTACCTATTTCTAATAGTACTTAATATGTAGTTTAATTTCAGTTTCTTTTTATTATCAATGTTAGTTAGTAGATATTAGATTTAGTTTTTTTACTTATTCTGTTTTCTTTTTTTGCAAGAAATAATAAAGGCTTTTATTTATTTATTTATTTATTAATTTCCCGGGAACAACACCCAACGACTTGCCGAGGATTTCCGGGAATGAACCCTAGTGTATAAACGTCGTCTGACGTCCGTCATCAGAAGACGTTTAGAGGAAGCTTCTAGAAAGTTCTAGGAGCTTCGATTGAAACCGCCCATGATTGTATATTTTTAGCGTAGAAAGTATTTTTCAATCAATGTATGTTTTTGGTGTACAATAAAATATTATACAGTATGTTAACTAACAGAGGGTTCCCGTTAATCCGAAATAGTATAACATACATACATGCTAAAAAAAATATTTCCATTCGAAAACAAAATGTTCTAAAATTTTTTCAATATGAAAATATTCAATAAAACCTTTTAAATTGACATGTAAAAGAAACACACTGTACACGCGAACTTGAAAGACGGCAACGTCGCAATTTATTTATACATGACGACTACTATTTTGATTTAAAACAGGAGGTTTCAAATTTATTTTCAATTATAATTTTTTTTTTATTCGAATTATTTTATGCTTATTTTTCTATGCTGATATTTTTATTTTAATCTATTATTGATATATATTAACGAGTTTAAGGGAACGCCCTCTGTTATTTAACATACTGTATATACAGTATGTTAACTAACAGAGGGTTCCCGTTAATCCGAAATAGTATAACATACATACATGCTAAAAAAAATATTTCCATTCGAAAACAAAATGTTCTAAAATTTTCAATATGAAAATATTCAATAAAACCTTTTAAATTGACATGTAAAAGAAACACACTGTACACGCGAACTTGAAAGACGGCAACGTCGCAATTTATTTATACATGACGACTACTATTTTGATTTAAAACAGGAGGTTTCAAATTTATTTTCAATTATAATTTTTTTTTTATTCGGATTATTTTATGCTTATTTTTCTATGCTGATATTTTTATTTTAATCTATTATTGATATATATTAACGAGTTTAAGGGAACGCCCTCTGTTATTTAACATACTGTATATACAGTATGTTAACTAACAGAGGGCGTTCCCGTTAACCCGAAATAGTATAGCATACATACATGCTAAAAAAATATTTCCATTCGAAAACAAAATGTTTTAAAAATTTTTCCAATAAGAAAATATTCAATAAAAATTTTAAATTGACATGTAAAAGAAACACACTGTACACGCGAACATGAAAGACGGCAACGTCGCAATTTATTTATACATGACGACTACTATTTTGATTTAAAACAGGAGGTTTCAAATTTATTTCCAATTAGATTTTTTTTTTATTCGGATTTTTTTATGCTTATTTTTCTATGCTGATATTTTTATTTTAATCTATTAATGATATATATTAACGAGTTTAAGGGAACGCCCTCTGTTATTTAACATACTGTATAAATAAATAATTTTGAGTTATATTGCAAGCCTTGGAGTCTAAATTTAGGCATAGAAAGAAGCCTATAATTGAAGGCTTCATTTTTACTTTACATTATAAATACTATATTTGATAAAACAAGTTACTTCAAATATTGTGTATTTTATACTCATCACGATAACTTAGCTATTATGAATTACAATTTAGGTAGGCTCTACAGACAGGAGTGTTATTTGTGTAAATTATTTCAGGGCTACCCACTCACAACCCCTGAAATAAATGAACTGCAACAAAAAAAAAAAAAAGAAAAAAAAAAGAAAAAAAAAAAAGAAAAGAAAAAATAAGATCGTGAGACAAACCCAGCTGTTCCAATTTAAAAACTATTAAAAGATACTTTTACAAAAATCATTTGGTTTCATATTCTTGTAACCCTAGTGAATCTCCGCTGTATATAAAAAAACATTAACTTTGAAAACTCACTTAAAACTGCCCTATTCACGTCCCCTCGTAACCGTTAGTTTCAAACCTTGTAAGTCTCTGAACTTGGACAATCAAGTTAAACATGAGTAGTTTTCAAAGGCTGACCTATATTTAATTCATGCGCTCTCCTGTAAAATTTTGTTTTAGTTCCTTACATAACACACATACATTAGCCTATAATGTTGCCACTCCTCGGACATAGGCCTCCTCTCAGTGAGAGGGTAGATGTCAGAGGTCATCCAAGTTTTGCCTCTAGGAGTTGCCGGTTTCCTCGCGATGTTTTCCGTCACCGTTTTGAGAGCAGTGGTGATGAAATTATTTACCTAATGACCACGAAAACCCGATGTTATAGAACAAAAAATTCATCCCAATCAACCCGTTCTAGGCCCGCCTGTTGTATTACGACCCTCTCGAAGAAAAGACGTCTGTGGACTGGCAGTGAGAACATTATAAATGGTGACTATGCATATAAAATTCTAAGAGACGACTTGTATTTGACGATTATTATGGTTGATGTGCCGTGGACTTCATGAAAACTCAGGGAAGTTAAACAAATTTAATATAGTCAATAAATTTGTTTTGCATAATCCATACTAATATTATAAATGCGAAAGTAACTTTATCTGTCTGTCTGTCTGTTACGCTTTCCCGCTTAAACCTCTCAACCGATTTTGATGAAATTTGGCACAGACAATCTTTAGACCCTGAGAAAGAACATAGGCTACCTTTTATCCCGAAAATATTTGATATTCCCGAGGGAAATCTAAAAAGCGCGATATTGAGAAAGAACATAGGCTACCTTTTATCCCGAAAAAATTTGATATTCCCGAGGGAAATCTAAAAAGCGCGATATAACCGAACCCCACGCGGGCGAGCCGCGGGCGGAAAGCTAGTATTTTAAATGCGACAGTAACTCTGTCTGTCTGTCTGATACGCTTTCCCGCTTAAACCTCTCAACCGACTTTGATGAAATTTGGCACAGATAATCTTTAGACCCTGAGAAAGAACATAAGCTACCTTTTATCCCGGAAAAAATTGATATTCCCGAGGGAAATCTAAAATCTAAAAAGCGCGATATAACCGAACTCCACGCGGGCGAAGCCGCGGGCGGAAAGCTAGTATGGTAAATAATTTCATTTAATGTTCTGTGTTTTCTTATATACGCATAGTTAATTAAGAAATAAATAGCGTTCCCTGATTGGAATACTGTATTGTGTTGATGTACGGACGACAGCAGGTCAAGCTACCCCAAAATGTCAGATATTCCCAATCAACCTTGAGCCTTAATGCTTTAGAGACAAAGTTGAAAATCTAATAAGGAAATCTGACAGATTGTAGTAGCTTTATGTGCTGTCGTCTGTACTTTTGTTAGCGATTTATTGCCAATCATGTCTAAACTGTCTACGAAATATCTTACTTTCACAGAACTATAGTATCTTCTGTCCTTTTGTTAATAAGATAGAAAGAATAGGAAGCATGACAATTTTATTAAGTATTGTTAGTTATATTTAAGTCATCATCATCCCAGCGTTAATCCCAGTCGCATCCGAAGCCTTTTCAGCTTTGGAGTCTGGGGTCCGCTTTACCAGTCCAACTGCTGATATGGCTAAACTTCGACATTTTCCGTGAAGCGACTGCCGTCTGACCTCCACAACCCGAAGGCGACATCGAAGCATTGTAGTTAGACCAATTGTTGGACTTTTTGAGGGCTCCAACAACCCGTAACGACTGCCACTAGATGTTCGTATGGCAGCTGGGACCAACGGCTTAACGTGCTTTCCGAGGCACGACCAGACCAGTGCAAATATATATATTCATGAATGTGCATACTTGCACTGTGCGGGGATCGAACCCGCGCCACCTTGCGCAGCGGCCGCGTCCGCTACCGCTACGCCACGGAGGCTGTTAATTATATTTAAGTATTAGTGGATAACTGCACTGTCGCATTAGGTTAAGGCCTGTAAGGATAGCTGTAACAGTGATAAATAAATAATTTGAGTTTGTGAAAGAAATCGGCACCAATATGAGATCGAAATCAAAAAGTGAAACCAATTAAAAACGTTCAACAAAGCCTTGAATGAAAGATTTCACAAAAAAAAAACCCAGCGATTGACCGTAAATCACGGAAATGTCATTGAATTTCGAATACCTGTGAATGCCGGTGCGGCTCGGAACTGCAGCGTAGCAGATACTGCTATAGTAAATACAAACTACATTGATTACAACGTTCACACTACGATGGGTCTGATTCATGAGAGATGTGACCAAGAATTAAAAAAAAAGACATCTTAATTTTAATCCCGTGTCGACTTGTACTATATGGAAACCCTGCCAAGGCCCTGGCTTGTTCGAAAGATGTAGGTATATAGTAGGTATTAGTCAGTAAAAATTGAACATACTCTTCTGTTACGTGTAGAGCGGGAGAAGTCATTTGATTTCCAACCCAAAAAATAATTTTGGGGAATTTAGAAACTAACTAGTCTGTATTATCAGACTGCAGGGCAAAAGCCTACCTGATGGCACCAGATGAAATCGCGTGAGGGATTAGTTACACCGGTATCATCTGACTTCAGCCTCTATGATTGCTGCTATAACTCTATTATCTTTTTTTTATAATTATAAACTAGCGCTTGACTGCAATCCCGCCTGATGGTAAGCAGTGATGCAATCGTTGATGGTAAAGCGCACTGGTTTATTAAGCCTATTCACTTAAAAAACTAAGGAATAGGAAGGATGACGGCAGTTGAGCGAGGTGATGCTATGTTAAACCCAAGACCAACACGACCAAACGAAGCTGCGCTAGAGGGAGATTGATCTGGAGACACTCCGCGACCAAACTTCCGACACAACAACATTTGGCGCATCATACCCCACACATCGCAACACAACTGCTCAGACCCGTCCTCCGTACGGCTACCATCATGCCGACGACGAATCGCTTGGCGGCAAGGCTTTGTCTGGTGGGTGATAACTTCTACCGGCAGCCGATGTTATGGCCTACCACCGAGAAAAACCCTCTCTATTATCTTTTTTTATAATTATTAACTACTGCTTGACTGCAATGCCGCCTGATGGTAAGCAGTGATGCAATCGTTTAACGTAAAACGCGATAGTTTATTAAGAGCATATTCACTGTAGCCTTGAAGACACTTAAATTGTAGTCAGACGAAACACTGCCGCTGGCAAATTGTTCCAGTCCCTCGATGTACGCGGTATAAAAGACGAGGTGAAATGTCCGGATTGTAGTAGTGTCAACAATGTATGGATCTGATTGTTTATTATTATTATTTTGTCGTCCTCCGTGGCGCAGCGGTCAACACACCTGCCTGCGACGTGGAGGCCCCGGGTTCGAACCCCGGCCAGGTCATGATAGAAAACGATATTTTCCTGATTGGCCTGGCTCTTGAACACAACATGAACACAATCTATACATGTATCTATTATAAATACAGTATCATTGAGCTAGTATCCCATAACACAAGTCTCGAACTTAATTTAGGGCTAGCTCAATCTGTGTGATTTGTCCGTATTTATTTATTTATTACTGATTATTAGCATAAAATATTATGTTGGTATAAAGGTAAGAAAAAAGAACTCCATTTAATGATGTTGGCTTATTTATTTATTATTTGTGTTATTTAGTTTATACATATTTTCTCATATTATTTAAAAATAAGTCAATACATCAAAGACTTATTTATAGGTACAAAACACGGAATAGTTAATATAAGACTGGAAAGGCCGAGTAGGCGTGGCCGCCGTGCCACACATGTGAGACGCAAATCTTATGTCGACCGAACGTCCGAAACATTCATTTAGTATTCTTAAAAGTACTTCACGAGTCGGAGCTCCGCTTTAAAATGCCGTATTGTGCAATTATAACATGCAGGGCAAAAAGCCAGACCTCAACTATACAACGAAGTGGTATATCTTTCCATCGGTAAGTCGAAAATAATATTATGTTGTAGTAAAATTTGTAAAAAACACAAAAACATACTGAAAACAATGATATTCCAAACATCCATGATATTATTGCTTCAAGGAAGAAAAAAATTACATTGCTCGGTTTGTCTTCGCTTTGGAAAAACAATAAGAAAGTCCGCGTACGATGTAGTGAATCCAATGCGTCCTCTACACTTTACTCATTGTCATTTTGTCCTTTGCCCTGATTGGCCGAAATGCAGGGCGCCATGTTTATTTATAGTGAGGTGACCATGTGGTTCATTAAAATTATCGATAGAATTCAGAAATATACGAGTATGATAAATATATTGTTTGAATCATTTTATATTAAATTAATAATATTTTATTTTTAATTAGACATATTTAAATAATATATTACTAATTGTTTAAGAAAAGCCTTCGTAATTTTTATGTGGTCAAGGCTTATTATTATAGTTTTGCAGACTTTTTGTTTTAGAAACATCTTGGTTGACTATTTTATATAATTTAATTATTAGAAACTGACACTGATTATATTATTGACTAATGAATTTGAAATAGAATTATTGTATTAATTGATGGAATTATATTATTAAGCAAACAATGAACTAGAACTACTTATATGATTTAATTTGTGTATATGTTGTATGTGATATGATGTATTTTTAAATTGTGAACATTTTAATTGTGCCTTTTAATTGCCGAAATATGGCTGTTCGTATTAATATTATGTACCGCCATGTTTGCACCCTTATGTGCAAAATAAAATATCTTATCTTATCGAATAAATGTAATGGAATGATATAAATATTAATATTTATTTTAATAAATTGCAAATAAAAATAAATAAATTATAAATTTTAGGTTTCCTAAACAACCTAGCGTTATAAGAGAGCGATGGATTGACGTGACTGGTTGAGTAAATAGGATTCCGACAAAGACTAGTACTATTTGCTCTAAACATTTTATCGAAAATGATTATATCATTAAAAAACCGGGTAAAAGGTACCTAAAACCCTGGTTTTAGGTACCTTTTACCCGGTTTTTTAATGCAAATCCGAACTATTTGCTCTCTTGGGACCATACCTGTATGGTCCCAAGAGAGCAAATAGTTCGGATTTGTTCTTTGGTAAGTTTTGTCATAACCGTTGTGCTGATATTTGTTGGACTTAGGTTCCGTATTTTATTCCTATTTTCTACTATCGTTAATTATGAACAAATTTGATCCTTAAGGTTAAACAGACACAACACAACTTTTAATAAATTATTTTTTATAGGAAATATATTTATTATAGGAAATATATTTATTATAGGAAATATATATATTATAGGAAATATATTTGTTTAAAGGAAAAAATATTTAAAATAAGTAAAGTTAGATAGGTACGACATTTTATTACACATTTTTGCTAAAATCTCGAAAAGTCCTATCACCTCAAAACTTCTTGTAAAACTGTTTTACATCTAAACCTTTCATTCAACTCTAATTTTATGTTGATAGCACCATAAACAAAAAATCACATTATCAAGTTACGTAAATTTATAAGTACATTTCTTTTTTTTAAATCACCTACAAATTACTTAAAAATCATATAACTGGAATCTCATGTATACTTATATGTAAAGATCCTAATTCTTACGAAACTACATAATGAGAACACAATTAATTCTTTTCTGTCAATTTTATCGATATAAACTATCGATATAAATGTCGACCTTTTGATCGCCATAGCGTGTATGAGAAATTTGTGAATGTAGGAGTGTACGTCAAATGCACTGTTTACGTTAGTGTGATCACCAATTACAAACTTATAATCGAAGTGCGAGTATTTATTTGTGTGCGTAATGCGCTTCCGTATTGGTCTCTTGTTTACAGGCGAGTTATAGAGGGGAATCAAGCGGCGACACGCGTTCTAATACTGATTCCGAACTATTTCCATTCTAATTACTTCATCTGTTCTGTGGTACAAAACGACGATTGGAATAAACCAAATGTTAAATGATTTTATTTAAGTAAATCAATTATAATTTGACATAATTACAAATTACTTTACTGTTGAAATAAACAAGCTAAATTAAACATTTTACACAAGTATAAAAAATAAATAAGAATAAGGCTTACTTCATCAAAAAAATTGTCCTCATGACTGTTAATGGGATAATTTTCTAATAAGCTGGCAGCATTACCACTTTTTGATGACAAAGCTGATTTCTTCGCCTGAAAATAGGCCAGCTCTTTGGGCACGTGAAGAGTCAATTTTTCTGCAAGTAGGTTTGTAAAAACACTTTTACACGTCTATCATATTTTTATAAAAAAAAATTAGTTTCTACAAATAAGTTTCCGCTGTTTAACAATTATAGATGTCCTCACTAAGAGGTTACCTTGAAATTGTCAGATGTAAAATGTGATATCGCAAGTTCGGACATCTGGTAAAAACATAAACTTAGAGTATATTTTTACCAGACTCTGTATCAATATAACATATTTCTTTTATGCAAAAATGTCAAGTTTTGTGCCAAATAAGCATCATTTGCGGGAACGTTAGATTAACTTCTTTATTTTGAAGAAACTGCAGTTGAGGCCCATCTATTGCTTGTAGAAGCTTATGGTGAAGGTGCTTTAAGCGAAAGAAGTTACAAAAGTTTAAAACCTGTGACTTTGATTTAAAAGACAAAGAACGTAGTGGAAGACCGAAATCGTACCAAGACACGCAATTGGAAGTATTATTGGAGGAAAATAGGAGAAAGAAGAAAAACGCGCCCATTACTATTCCAGATATGACATAATTATTCTCCTACTTGATAACGCTCGTCCGCATGTTCAAAACACGATGAAAACTTATTTGTACACCTATTAAAACATCATAATCATCATCATCAGCCTCTACTCGTCCACTGCTGGACATAGGCCTCCTCCATGGCACGCCAACAAGCTCGATCCTGAGCAGTTCTCCGCCAGCTACTACCAGCCACCTTTTTGATGTCGTCGCTCCATCTCGCCCAAGGACGTCCTACGCTACGATTGCCGAGACGCGGTCTCCACTCGAGAACTCGTTTAACCCAACGGTTGTCGGTACTTTGGCATATGTGACCAGCCCATTGCCTATTAAAACATAACAGAATATAAAAACATGATATGTATGAAACCAAATAACTGATACCAAAAACCCACAACCTTTAAAAGTTAGTTATAGAGATATTTTGCGAAATTGATTTAGTAAAAGCTAAACCAATTTCATAAACAGTTTTATATATTTAAAAGCAGTTCACTCTCCCATGACGCCATCCACCCCCAGACAAACAGGGAGGCATCGTCCTACAAATATTAATTGTATTTAAACCAAACGCAAATATTCGTAGCGGAAAGCATTATTTGGCGTTCCAAACGAATCAACTGGAAATGCATTTTACTACCTAGTTTATTTTATTGGTTTTGTTGAAGCTTGGTTCTCTAGAGGAATTTTACAAGCGTTACAGATACATGTATTTGTTAATGAATAAATGACTATGACTATGACAACCAGCCAGCCTGGGGGAATCGGCCCTAACTTATGAGTTGTTTGGTCTTGAATTCGAACCCAGCCAGGCACTTTCCTTTCTGTCATCATCATCATCATCACCCTTTTTTATCGTCCCACTGCTGGGCACAAGGCTCCTCTCATACAGAGAAGGGTGGAGCGTAATCATCACGCTTGCTCAATGCGCGTTGGCGATTTCAGACTTAAAGTCCAGGTTTCCCTAAAATGTTTTCCTTCACCTTATAATCAGTCATTGGTATACAAGATATACTTAGAAAGTACATATAAGTTAGAAAAGTTACATTGGTACTATACTATACTTGAGAGGCTGGTGTTTTAACCACTAGGCCACCACGACTTCTTGCCTTTCTGTATTTAATTTCAATCGCCACTGCTCTCAAAGCCTCTGGGAGGATTGGGCCACGCAGTCACATTACTATCCTACAGAAAGGAGGCTTTGTCCCAGCAGTGGGACCATTAATACAGTAGTTATGCTTGTAAGATGGTAACTGAACTCCTGTGAAACTTTCTGAAAGTGCAACATCTGGAAAAGAGAGAAAAAGAACTAAAAATTTTGAGAAATAAGAAAGAAATATGTGTCGGAGTAATAAGGATGTTTCCTAGGTAAAAAAAAATATTCTATTTAGTTCGTCTTTCAGATTATAAAAAAATATTGGATACGTATATTTTGTTTTATCAAATCAATAAAAATTGACAAATATAAAAGGCATCAAAGATCAGGAGTGGCGGCTGGTGACGTCACTGTTCGCTAAAAAGTGTAGCGTACAGTGACGTCACAGGAGTTTTCAACGCACTGTGTCGTCATCATTTTTTGTTTATATGAAAAAAGAAAAAATACTTGTCTAGTATTTTTTAGAAATCTGACTTACGGACCAATTAGTTTTTTTTAGTCAACTACCCTATTCGCATACCTACTCGGAAAGCTAGCGTAATTCTAGCCCAGGCTCGCAGTGGTGAAGCCAAGCTACAGCTAGAAAAGGCGGTGTGAGCAGGCGGCTCGAAAATATTGAAAGATTGGACTTCGAACGAACAACATATGCATAAAATTGTCTCGCATTTTGTATCGTTGGATTGTGTACTACCATTTTAGTGTGTGATTCGCTAGTGCAGCGTTTCCCATCATGTAGGTGGCGACCCGGCACAGGGTCGCCGAATAAATACTGGGGCGCAGCATTACGGAGGCAATACTGACGACACGACTGGTGCAGTGGATGAGCGATCAACTGCTGGCCTGTGTGTCGCGGGTTCGATTCCCGCACGGAACAAATATTTGTATGGCCTACAATTAGTTGTTCCGGGTCTAGCTGCTTGTGTATGTGTCTTTATATCTTTGTAAACGCACCTACGATACAGGAGAAATTCCCAGTGTCGTGCTATAGTTATATTAAAAAAAACTGTGATTTTAATTAAGTACTTGGAGATAGTCGATTTAATTTCTTGACTAACGAGACAATGGTGATCGCTCTAAGAGCCGATTGTAGGTATTCTATGGCGCACGCCGGGGTCGGGAGGGGTGCATTTGGCAGCCCTTCTTACACCCATTCGTGTAGTATTATAATACTTACCTATTAGCAATATTTGTGTTTTTTTTTTTTACCTAATACCAATTTTAGTTGGGTCCAAAAACTTAAGTGGGTCACGAAGGAGGACTAAGAAATTTACCAGGTCACGGTATACCAAAGTTTGGGAAACGCTACGCTAGTGTGACTGACTTATTCGTAAACTATAATTTTATTCAAATTGCAAACCGTACTTCTATTGTTTTATATCCACAACTACTCACGGGGTTGCCAAAATAATTAAAATATGCCTCATGATAACGAAATACTAATATACCATCTCCGATTTATAAATATTATTTTTGTTGAGTGAGAATCCGTTAATAGCTAGCTCATTTCCTCATACTTCCAAAAATAAATGAGCTGCTATTATTTTCTCATAATAAGTTTTGTCTTGACGCGGCAACTACATCCTACATTGCCACATAGGAACTACATACCACAATGAGATGACATGACGTTAAATCCGGCTGTTCCCAGTAGTCTTACCAGTAGTACTAATGGGAGTTTTCTTCCCAATAGACTTAGTAGTAAGATTACAGGGAACTTTGTACCCTAGTAGATTTACCAGTAAAACAAAACAATATTATAATATAGACCGAAATACTTATAGATGTTCAATGTAATTTTTTTAAGAAGCTCAGTTGGTGAAATTTTTTTTTTTTAAATCATAAACTAGCCCTTGACCGCTATCCCGCCTGAAGGTAGGTAGTGATGCAATCGTTGATGGTAAAGCGCACTTGTACCACACACTAGCGCACTCAAATTGTAGTCCGACGGAAACACCGCCTCTGGCAAATTGTTCCTGTCCCTCAATGTACGCGGTATAAAAGAAGAGGCGAAACGCTTCATCCGGATCGTAGTGGTGTTAACAACGTAAGGGTTAAAACTCGCCGTACGACGGGTCGTCCGTTGGTGGAACGGAGATGAGGGAATTAAATCATGCAATTCCCTCGCATACTCACCAAAATGCATCCTATAGAACACCGAAAGGCTCTCCACTCTACGCCTGTGCTCTTTGGTGACCTTTGCAGACCGCTTTGGAGACCTTTTTGAGTTAAATCAGGGTCGCCAATCAGACTCTTCACACGCCTCTCCACTGAATCCAAAATGGCCAGATGACACTTTGCAGCACCAGTCCAAATGTGGCTGCAGTATTCCACATACGAACGGTGCTTTGTAAAACATTAAAAGCTGCCTTGGTGTGAAGTACCACCGGACCTTTGCGATAAAGCCAAGTTTCCTGGCAGCCACCTTGGCCTTGGACCCAATGAACCGCCCAGAGTTTAGATTCGAGTAAATCTCAATTCCCAAATGCTAAAGGCGGTCGGAACACTACAAGGATACATTTCGAAAAGTAGGAGCCTAGGTGAACGGGCTCCTTTTGGCGGTGAAAAGACACGCCTGTGTTTTGACGGCATTGAATGCTACAAGATTGGTATTGCCCCATTTGGAGACTGCCTGTAGTGCAACATTCGTACGCTCTACCATATCCTCTCTTTCGGACCAGATTGATTCCCTACTAGCCAGAGCATCCGGTAGGCATCTCTCCACAACTGTGCTGTCATCTGCTTACCCATAGGTACCGGGCATCAGCAGATTGTTAATATGCAGCAGAAACAGAGTTGCAGAGAGAACAGACTCCTGAGGAACACCCGGCATTAGTCGACATGGGCTCAGATGGGCATCCGTCGACAACAACTCGGAGGGACTGTTCAGTCAGGAAGTCTTTTACCCAGCCAGTCAGGCCTGGGGAAATGCCATACTCTGGTAGCTTACTCAAAAACCAACGTGGCATACCCAATCGAAGGCCTTCGAGACATCAAGAGACACAGCGATCACTTCCCCATTTTTCTCGAGGGCCTCGCCCCACAAGTGAGTGGCATACACTAGTAAGTCTCCAGTTGACCGATTGCGGCGAAACCCGTACTGTCGGTCACACCTCGGTGCACGTTGCCAGTGTTCCATCAGGCCTAACTAGCGGAGGTAGTGTGGGCCGACAGAAGTTCGCCTCAACCGATTTGGCAAGGAACCAAAAAAATCTGAATTCATTTGATTTTAAGACTACTTAGCTAATTCGATATTATAGTTTTCATTAAAAATAAAGCTATGAATAATAAAAGTCTTTATTTAGGCAATTAGGACTCATAAGTACGGTGATGAGTTATAAATACAATGCTCAAAGACCTCGGTAGAGCCTCCGAGCGATTCGGTCTTAAAATAAACATGAACGAAAGGAAAGTCATGTCTAATGTATATGTTGTATGGACTCTTATAAAGATTGGAGACTCTGTTGTCGAAGTTGTTGACCTAACTGTGACAAACTACCACTTAGGAAGGTACAACTTCGAGAAAGAGGTCAATCGTCGAATCCAACTCCGCTGGGCTGCTTTTTGGAAGCTACGTAGAATCTTCTCGTCCGAAATACCGCAGTTTCAGAGTCTTACAGACTCAGAGACTTATGGAACTGAAACGTGGTCGCTAACAAAGGGCCTTACAAGAAAGCTCAAAGTTACTGAAAAGGCAATGGAGAGGGCTATGCTTGGGGTTTCACTGCGTGATCAATTCAGGAATAAGGAGATCCGCAAGAGAACGAGAGACATAATCCGAAGAATTGCAACACTAAAGTGGCAGTGGGCCGGGCACATTGCCCGTAGGACCGATTCCCGATGGGGCGACAGGTTCTCGAGTGGTGACCAATCACTGGAAAACGCAGCGTGGTTAGGCCCTCCACAAGGTCGCGGGAAACCGCTGGATGCGGGAAGCGCAGGACCGGTCGTTGTTGTCGTGGTCGTCGTGGAGTAGAAATGATGATGATGATCAGGACTCGGTAAACTCCGAGGTCTATGTGTTATTGTTACTTTTTACAGTAGTACTACTGGGAAAAATTGGCCAATATGACAACCGCGAAGGCTTACTATGAGAAAGTCTATTGGGAAGTATATTAGTTACTGAAGAAGAAGTATATTAGTATACTGGTAAAACTACTGGGTTAGAATACTGGGAACAGCCGGTTAAATCCAACACCGCGTAACTACAATTCACCGTATAACTAGCACACAATAATCTTATAACGTACGTTACGTACTTCCACATACTACAAAGCAAAGGATTCGAATGGTTTATGAGAAAACGTGAATTCTAGAGGGACTTATTTTAATGTAAGGAGGTTTCATACTGAGCCGAGAATAAAAGAGAATTGATTTACTTCTACATAAAAAGTTTTATCACCTGCACTTGGTCAATGTATCTCTTTGTATCGATTTTGTGGTAGTTTATGATAAATTTAAAATTCCAGAAACCGTTTTCTTTTCTTTCTTTTTTTGTAGAGTGACCAAACTGAACATAGTCCTGTAGCAGTACCTACAAATGCCACAAATGAACAGCGCGTCATACTGACGTCACACGAAATCTACATCTCGCAAGCAGAGTTTACCGTGCAACTAGCATACTTACAATTTACCAACATCAAATGTTGGGCAAGCACCCACCAAACATAATACCGGCTTGGTCGGAGGATCTTTGCTTTTCTATGGAGGATGAGCGAACTTTACACCCTGTTCCTCATGCCACCATATTGATGACCCCAAACATGAACGAAAGCACAGCATCGTACAAAAACTTCAGCGTGAAGTCATCATCATCGCTCCCGCAAGCTTTAATGGCGAGTGATCCAGGCAGCCAGCGGCTTCAACGGGTATCCTTACCACAAGCATGCAGCGACCACGCATACCTGGTCATCACCTCGTCACAGCACACTGCACTTTCGGCAGGTCAACAAAAAGAGCCCTCTTTCCTGGTCAATGCAGCAGCCAGCCTCAACCCCTACTCACTGGGAAATTTCCGAAGACAAGTCAGATTATAGTTCCGACTCACCGTGAACTATGCAGTAACCGGTTCCAACTCATTGAAACCGACTGGAACTATAATCCTTATAAAAATCGTTATACCGATAAATAGAAATGAATCAAATAATACAATATATGTAAAAATACAATTTATGTAATAAAACAAAGAATATATTAATAACTCTACATGTCTACAACTATTGATGCTGAGGGTCGAGGGGCTTTTGATTAGCAAATGCTGCCTCACGAGTCGATCGATAAGGCAAGGAGACGCTTTTCGAATATATAAAGACCCCTACTTATCTTGGAAAGGTCCTTAAACATTTAGTGAAACCTGAAGGTCTGACGAAGATAGGTTCTGGCACCTGTCTTGCTGGCCTAGTCATGTCATGGTGGCCTAGTGGTTAAAACACCAGCCTCTCAAGTATAAGAGTGTGGGTTCGATTCCAGGTCAGGCAAGTACCAATGTAACTTTTCTAAGTTATATGTACTTTCTAAGTATATCTTGGACACCAATGGCTGATTAACATCTTGACGAAACCTGGACTTTAAGTCTGAAATCGCCAATCCGCATTAAGCTAGCGTGGTGGTTACGCTCAATCCATCTCTTTATGAGACGAGACGTGTGCCCAGCGGTGGGACGATAAAAGGTTGATGATGATGATGATCTGTCTTGCTCTTGTTCTTACTATGGATTTCCACTCCACGCAAGGCATCGTCTGCTACGACAAACAAGGTCAGCCCACTGTCACTTCAGTTTGCTTATTCTGCAAGTTACATCCGTAACTGTGAATTGACCAGCACCCTAATTACGTCATACACTATTACTATCAATTTTAATAATTTTGAAGCATATTGCTAATCCATTGCTCCATATGTTCGGAAAATGTGTTTGCTCTACAATGAAAAACACGCAATGAATGTTGTTGAACTGTCGCAATTACCCCGCTAATTATTTCATTCCTGATAGTCTTCAAAGAGTCTACGCTAAAAGCTTGCTCCATAGCGCGGCACTATACAATATGTAAAGAAAACCCTGTCCGACCCATAAGGATAATAAAGGTTAGGTAAACACATGACCAAATAACATATAATGAAATTTTACATAATCATCATAGTAACAATACTAGTGAATTGTGAAATTATCTTTTTTTCCCGCGAATTAATACCAACTTCCCTAAAATTTGGTAATTTTTACAAAGTGTCAACATTATTTTTGACGGTATAATTCTGAGCTAATAGCGATACGACCGCGTGCCGCGTGCCCTGTCCCTCTTCGCCCGCGCCTGGATGGGCTACCCCACATGTTTTAAGTTACCTCTTTTTGCGAAATAATGCTTATTTTTTTAGGGGGATTTTTTTTTTAACTTTAGCCCGGCTTTGTAGGCATTAGTAGAATCAGTTAGGTATCGATACCTAACAATACCTGCACGGATCGGACAGGGTTTTCTTTACATATTGTATATGTATATGAAGTAGCTGCTTCACCGCTTAAGTTTCGATCATCATAATCATCTCAGCGTTAATCTTAGTCTCATCCGCTTTCTTAGCTTTAGAGTCAAGTCCGCTTTACTAGTCTAACTGCTGATTTTGGCTAAACTTCGATATTTTCCGCGAAGCGACTGCCGTCTGGCCTCCACAACCCGAAGGCGATATCGAAGCATTGCAGTTAGTTCAATTGTTAGATATTTGAGGGCTCCAACAACCCGTAATGACTGTCATTGGATGTTCGTATGGCAACCGGGACCAAGGGCTTAACGTACTTTCCAAGGCACGACCAGACCAGTGCAAATATTCATATTCATGCATAGAAATATTTGCACTGCGAAGGGATCGAGCACCCGCGTTCGCTACCGCTACGCCACGGAGGGTGTCAACCGCTTAAGATGCGATTTCTTCGAAATATGGGGATGATAAGTATCTTATATGTTCTTCCTGGTTAAAAAACATTCGGTAGTTTTTGCGTGAAATAATCCCCGGCCGCGGCAGTTGCGTCGAGCTCGAGCGACGAGTATTTCTCTCCGCCGACGACGCCACCACCTGCTCGCCGACGGGGAGGACGCCGGCCTCGACTGCTTAGGACCTCGAGGCCCATCGGCTTCTGACAAACAAAGTCCCAGCTCCCGGCGGAAGTGTACAGCGCATGAGATGGACACAATCCATCAACGAAAACGTCATGCGCTCATACTATAGGGCTATAGAGGGAGGAAACAACCTGACTGCGTACCGTGTTCGAATGCTCTCTCTGTTTCAGGTGCTTGCGCCAGCTGTCAACGTGTCGGCGCAACGAATGTCGGATCAGGTGCTATAAATATTTAAAAATGTAAATGAATATGTCGATAAAAAGAAATAAATGGAATAATAATCCATCCATTCTCCCAAACTTTCTCATTTATAATATTAAAAGGATGTTATTTTATTGTCCAATTATGCCTTCACTTTGTCCATTTAAATGAAAAAATAAACACCCAAAACGATGAGTTTTCAAACAAAATTATAAAACAGACATTAAAACAGCCCAATTTTACCTCCGGTCCAATTTACACAGTGGTTCAATTAGGACCTGCCAAACGTGCAAAAATAACTGAACTTTTCAAATATGATCCGTGAAAATGCCTTGAAGGTTGTTATACGTGGACGTGGGGTATCCCAGTTTTATCGGTCGACCATTTTGTCCCACCTGATCGTAAAAAATAATTGAATGGCACAGGAAATGGTCCGTAATGCCTGTTACCTCCTACGAAGGTTATGGTTAGATCCAGAAATTGGGTCTACTGTTTCAATTAGATTCAGTGGCAACAGATTCATTCTTGAGACAGGATAAGTGGGGTTTTTGCATAAGTATGGAATTTTGGGGGCCCAAGGTTATCTGGAAACGAAATTAAAATGGTCTTGAGAAATTTCATTCAAAGTAGATTTTACGTAATATCATGATTGTAAGTTTAATAGGAACACACATTCATACACAAACTCACACATTTTTTATTCACAAACAGACGAGAACTTTATTTGTGGTTTTTTAGCTGACGTGATGTTACTTGATATATTATGTAATTGGTAATTTTTTAACCGACTTCAAATAAAAGGAGGAGATTCTCAATTCCTCGAAATATTTTATTTTTGATGTATGTTCCCCGATTATTCGAAGACGCCTAGACCGATTTGCAAATTTATTTTTTTGTTTGAAAGGGTATATATACTTTGCAGTTGGTCCCATACCCATCAGGTCAGGATCTGATGATAGAAGATCAGAGAAATCAAGGGGAACTTCCAAAAATTGTATGGGCGACTAGTGCATTTCTAATTATTTTAAAGCACTACGATGTCATGAAGGTCTGGGGTAGATTTGATGATGGAGCCGGGAGACAGTCGAAGGAATTCCTTAACGATTCACAGCAGCTACCTTGTGTCTGTGCTTGATTAATTTGCATTGAGCAGAACTATACACCACGGTGGTTGTGACGGTCATAAGGGCTCTCATGATGAAGACAAAGGCCAGTTCCAGGAACTCCTCAGCGGTTTACAGTAGCTTCTTTGCGTTTGGACTTAATTCATTCATATTCATACTTTCCACCCATATGGGTTATAATGGTGACCTGGTTGGTGACCTTCAGGCACCAGTCTCTTCCAATGGTGGAATATAAGTAAAAATATTGTTAAACCGTAAAGTAAAGGTGTAACGCACAAATAAATGAAAAACTGCAGTATATCTGATGTTGAAGACCCTAGACAATTGAGGGAACTCCTCAACGATTTACAGGAACTACTTTGCTTTGTGCTTGATAAATTTGTATTGATAGGAACTTTACATCTAGATGTGTTGTGACTATCATAAGGGCTCTGATGATGAAGACAAAAGCCAGTTCTGGGAACTCCACAGCGGTTCGCATTAGCTACTTTGTGTTTGGATTTAATTCATTTATATTGATGAGAACTTTATATCCCTATAGGTTAAAATGAAGGTCTGCAGTAGATCTGATGATGAAGACCCTAGACAGTCGAGGGAACTCCTCAACGATTCATAGCAGCTACTTTAAGTTTGTGCTTGATTAATTTGTATTGATAAGAGCTTTACACCTAGATAGGTTGTAACTGTCATTAAGGCTCTAATGATGAAAACAAAAGCCAGTTCCGGGAACTCCACAGCGGTTTGCATTAGCTACTTTGTGTTTGGATTTAATTAATTTATATTGATGAGAATTTTACATCCCTGTAGGTTAAAATGAAGGTCTGCAGTAGATCTGATGATGAAAACCCTAGACAGTAGAGGGAACTCCTCAACAATTCATAGCAGCTTGATTAATTTGTATTGATAAGAACTTTACACCTAGATAGGTTGTAACTGTCATTAAGGCTCTGATGATGAAAACAAAGGCCAGTTCGGGGAACTCTTCAACGGTTTACAGTAGTTATCTTGTGTTTGGACTTAATTCATTTATATTCTTACTTTGCACCCATATGGGTTATAATGGTGACCCGATTGGTGACCTGTAACACAGACTTCTTCAAAACCTACTTCAGGCACCAGTCTCTTCCAATGGTGGAATATAAGTAAAAATATTGTTAAACCAATGTTGTGAAGAGAGAAATGAATAAATTAAATTAATGAATGTCTGCAGTAGATTTGATGATGGAGTTGAGAGACAGCCGTGGGAACTCCTCAACGATTCACGGAAGCTACCTTGTATTTGTGCTTGATTAATTTGTATTGATAAGAGCTTTACACCTAGATGTAATGTGATTGTCATTAGGGGTCTTATGATGAAGACAAAGGACAGTTAAGGGAACTCCTTAACGGTTTACAGTAGCAACATTGTGCTTGGAATTAATTCATTTATATTGATGAGAACTTTGCACCTATATGGTTTAAAATGATGGTTTGCAATAAATCTGATGATGAAGACCATAGGCAGTCGAGGGAATTCCTCAAAAATGTACAGCATTGAAGTTTAACATAGGAAAACCACTACCTACTCGTCACGCTTATGCAATAATGAATTATAATCAAGAGACTGAATTTATGTTCCGTAATCGCGTCATTGTTCATACTTTACATTTTGGTTTCATAGGAATTTTATAAAAATCGATTCAGTGGATCCATTTTTAAACTAAAATTATGGGTAAAAATTAAAGTAAACAAAATTCGTTGCTTACATGCCTTTTCCCAACTATTTTAGCGTCAGCATCCAGTCTAACCGGATGCAGCTGAACAGTACTTTTCACAACTAAAAAGTGAAAAATAAAAATTAAAAAAAAAAAAAACTCGTCTTCCAAAGAACACTACAAAGTGAAAAATAACAAATTTCGGAAGTCGGTGTTAAAAACTAATATACAAAAACAAAGACACCGACTTCTGAAATTAGTTATTTTTCACTTTGTAGTGTTTTTTGGAAGTCAGTTGTTTTATTTTTCTAAAAAAGTGTTTTATTTTTGATATATCATGACATTTATTATCAGTGATCGGAGTAGGTAGCTTAAATTGGGGTCGCAACACAAAACCCTAATTGGTGTAAGGTAAAATAATTATAATTCGTCGGGTCAGCTTGTAATCAGTCCGTAAAATATCTAGTCATTTAATTCAGAAAATAAATTGATGAATGGACATTCCTCATTGACATTTCTCATTTGATTGTTTTTATTTTTCAACAAGTAAATAATACATTAGTTTAGTTTTGTTACATTCCTTTAAATGAATTGAGTAAGTAATTAAGTAAGAATAATGTCACTACCAACATTAACAGCATTTACTCGGATCCGGAATTACATTCCGGGAAAATGGCTTATCCACGTTATTCTTTCTGTGAGCATTTATGACACAAGTATCAAAAATCAATCTACCTATTCCGATCACTGTTTATTATACATTCATATTAATATCTCAATAATTATTATTTGTTATCTTGAATTGCAGAACATGTTTTCATTGAATATTCTTTTTTTTTTTAATAACTTTGTTGTCATGTATATCTACGCCATTATTATCATATGCATCAATTATTTATAGTTTTCTAGCTTTCCGGCCCCGGCTTCGTCCGCGTGGAGTTCGGTTATATCACGCTTTTTAGATTTCCCTCGAGAACATCAAATTTTTCCGGGATAAAAGGTAGCCTATGTTCTTTCTCAGGGTCTAAAGATTGTCTGTGCCAAATTTCATCAAAATCGGTTGAGAGGTTTAAGCGGGAAAGCGTAACAGACAGACAGACAGGCAGACAGAGTTACTTTCGCATTTATAATATTAGTATGGATGTATTTTCGATGTTAAATGTTTGTGATGTGGCAGTACTTTTTAAATAAATAAATAAAATTAACTTCAATCAACAAGCGAATTATTGATTATTTATTTTCTGAATTAAAGCGATTCATCGTGTTCCGGCATGATGTCTGGTGAAGCCGTACGGAGGACGGGTCTGAGCACTTGTGTGGCGATGTACGTGCCGGGTACGATGCGCGAAATGTTGTTGTGTCGGGAGTTTGGTTGTGGAGGGCTTCCAGATCAATATCCCTCTGGCGCAGCATCGTTTGAAGGCGCTTTGTGCCATAATTTTTGTATATTAAGCGCCTCACGCTTTTTTTTTAATTATTTTTAACTTTTTAGTTTGATATTCTTTAAAAGCACGCTTTTTTTAATTTTTTAAACTTTATTTATTTTCAACTTTTTAGTTCGATATTCTTTAAAAAAAAAAACGGACGAACGAACGTTTTGAAAACGATGCGACATTTTACAGTAATGAGCCGCTCATTCGTAGTCCAAAGAGTTAGAGACGGACAAACAAGCAAGCAAGCAAACATACAAGTGAAGCTAATAAAAGCATGTAATGAGACTCTATCATGGTCACCACGTCCCATTTTTACCGATCGAGAAGAACTTTAGATGCGTACCACCAGCGTAGGATCTAGGTGCCTTTAAAGAGGGATGCTTGGAAAGATTTGGACATTTGCTCAGCTCCATCATCCGCCTAGCCCTTCCACAATTGCGTTGGGGTCGGCTTCCAGTCTAACCGGATTCAGCTAAATATTAGGATTATACATGGAGCGACTGCCTATCTGACTTCCACATCCCAGTAGGTACTGAGTAATACAATAGATACCCCTTGCTAACTGGTAGTCGGACTTTCGGACTTATAACGATCCGTAATGACTTTCAAAGATCTACAAATAACAGCCGGGATAAGCGGCTTAACGCGCTTTCCGATGGTGTCAGTATATAAAGATGGTCACCCACCCGTAGACCAACCGCGGCAAGTGTCCTTAACCTGATCAATCAACCTGTGCGCCTGTTATTATTTTAGCAATTAGGACCTCTGTTCCTTTGCTCAGCAGTGGGAAAAAAGTAAAAAATTTGGAAATAGGACATTTTCTTAAACATAATAAAACCTTTATACCATAGCATTTTCCACTACTATACCTATGTATTATAATCGAGCAGGATTTTTTTTTAAATATATTTAAAATGCCTCCGTATTTTTTGAAGTGAAAGTAAATAAATAAATTATTTACTAAAATTAAATTAAATTTTCTCCTTATTTAAAGAAATAAGGAGAAAATTTAATTCAAAACCGTAAAATGGGATGAGTTGTAACGGCTCAGGAGAAAAATTATCGCATAAATCTTTACTTAGGGCCGTAGAAAATTTGACATAAATTATCATAAAATTATCAACAACACAAATGGCTCAAAATATTTGTCGTGGCGCAGTGGTCAACTCGCAGCCTGCGACGTGGAGGCCCCGGGTTCGATCCCCGGCCAGGTCATGATGAAAAACGACCTTTTCCTGATTGGCTTGGGTCTTGGATGTTTATCTATATATGTATCTATTATAAATATAGTATCGCTGAGTTAGTATCCCATAACACAAGTCTCGAACTTACTTTGGGGCTAGCTCAATCTGTGTGATTTGTTCATATATATTTATTTATTTATTTTGTAGATACTATAAATATTAAGGTATAAACAATCGCCACGCAATGTAATTAACAGAAGCAGAAAAAAATCTTTTTAACGAATTTTCAGGCAGATTATAAGACTAAAAACATCAGAAGCTAAAAAGTAGCAAAAGGAACTAGGATTCCACAAGTTGGTAAGTTCGTGATAATAACAGTAGAATCAAGTTTTTATCGCTGAACCACAGTAGACAGAACAGTAGGTTATCTAAGGCCGCCCGCAGAGTTATTTGCCTACTCTTGCGTTGATGCCTAGGGTTGTCTATTTAGCTTTATGTCCCATTCAGCTAAAAGTAAAAGTGGTGGTAACCTTAAGCGTGAGTCGGTCACATCTTACTATAATTTTATTGAGTTAATATTATGATTAAGACGCCATATTTGTATCAAACAATAGGTAAGACAATAGAAAAAAAATTGTAATTTGCAGTAGTAGGTAATTATTGTGAAGGGCAATTTCACAATAATTACCTACTACTGCAAATTACAATTTTTTTTATTACGCTATACGCGACAAATATGTTTACCTAAACGATATTTCGTAGTCAATCCTCTGTTTTATAAGAAAATAAGGCTTCTTAAAATAACTTTAGCTCTAAACATAGTATTCAGGAAGTAAATTTGGGAATACATTTATATGGAAAAATGCGACTCGGGTACGCTCTTAATAAGGCAAATAAACTGTGAAATAAACAATACCTATATTTTCTAATAAGATTTACGCGGCACAGCCCGTACTGCCCCGTGCCACGTGCCCGTGAAATCGCGTACCGACACGGCGCACGGCGCGCACGCAAACATTCAAACCGAGAGCGGCTCGTTTGTATGAAGATGTTTTACTGTTCGTCTACTGTGACTGAACTCCAAGTTCAGACAGTATTTAAAAACGACCTTACAGGCTTGATATTATATTAGCGGAGGAGGTACAAGTTACGACAGGCAGCGGCATTGATAGAGAATTTGAAGAAAAAAAAACACGAACGAAAATTTTAGTTCCTTGTTGCTTTTTTTTTAACTGTCTTGTGTCTCACTGGCTTGTCTTTTGCAATCTCTGGCCGTAATGAACCTGAACGTAATGAAGATCATCACATCATCTTCGCCGTAGTTTATGTCAATGACGATGTCCTTCCTAGGGCGTTTAGTGAGTGACGATTTTGCTTATACACGTAGTTAGAGCAAAAATCAATACATGGAAGTATATTTATTTTATACTAGCAGCCGCCAGCGACTTCGTTCGCGTGGAATTATTTATGCTCCGCTCCTATTGGTCGCAGCGTGATGTTATATAGCCTAAAGCCTTCCTGGATTAATGGGCTATCTAACGCAAAAATATTTTTTCAAATCGGACTAGTAGTTTCCGAGATTACCGCGAACAAACAAACAAACAAACCTACAAACAAACTCTTCAGCTTTATATATTAGTACTAAATTTGTTCAAGCAGTCCTGCAGATTCTAAATGTTTACGCAAGCCTAAAATAAAGATTTACCTTTTCAACTGTCTTGTCCGTAGTATATTAGAATACTGCGTGGTTGTGGGGTGTCCACACTATGTAACATAGTCAAACGTTAAAGCAGATCAGAAAAGATTTTTATACCACATTGCCTATTCTACCAGACTGGATAAAAAAGTTCCGAGCTAAGCAAAACGTCTTGAAAATTTTGGTGGTATGAAACCAGTTGAAAAACGATGAGACAGTATAGATTTGATTTTTCTGTTCAAAATACTACATATCAAAATATACTGCCCCAAGTTGTTAAGTAAGCTTAAATTTAACGTTCCCCAGAATAATCCGCATCAAACTATTACGTTCCCCTTTCCGCAAAACTGTTTCAGGATCTAATTCGCACATCCCTAAAATTTTCCAGGCTCTTTAATAGTTCTGTGAATTCAATAGATATTTATTCCACAATACTTCAAAAATTCAAGCGCCAAGTCCTAAAATCAAATAACGACATAGCTGATTTTCTTTTTATTTCTGCTCTGCTAATATCCTATTCGTCGCTGTAAAGTTATTTCTGCACTATTTGTAGATAAAGATAAAGAGTAACTTTTATTTGTGTTGGTTTTTACTTTTACTTTAATTTTGTCATGCTGTGTCTGTTCCCGCATTGAGCGAGCGTGGTGATTACGCTGAATCCTTCTCTGTATGAGAGGAGACCTGTGCCCAGCAGTGGGACGATAAAAGGTTGATGATAATGATGCTGTGTATATAGCATCATATTGTGCTTTGTTTGTATCGTTATTGTGTAACAATTATGGATAGGCCAATAAATAAAAATATACTTGCAACTACTAAGATACAATTGAACACTGACTCCTAAGTCACAGGGTCTCCCTAGTTTAGGAGGCAGGGTTTTCCACTATTTGTATAACCTTTATTTTCCAAAAATATGCAATAAAGTTATTTTTAATTTTTACTTGATCAGAAAAAAACCAAAATCCCAACTGATAAAATGGCACAGAGAATTGCTGAGTATGATTGGGTGGCTATGTTGTAAACCATGCTCCACCTCCTGTCCTGCCCTCTGTTTCCTACAACATGCAGAAGTGATCTCAGCGCTGCCACTGACGATGCCATGGAAATAGGATGCATTCTGGTGAGTATGCAACGGAATTACATGATTTAATTCCCCCGTCTCCGTTCGGACGACCCGTAGTACGGCGAGTTTCCACCCTTACGTTGTTGACACCACTACGATCCGGACGAAGCGTTTCGCTTCCTCTTTTATACCGCGTACATCGAGGGACTGGAACAATTTGCAATTTGCGGTATTCCCGTCACACTACAATTTGAGTGTCTTCAAGGCTAGAGTGAATAGGCTCTTAATAAACTAGCGCGCTTTATCATCAATGATTACATCACTGCTTACCATCAGGCGGGATTGCGGTCAAGCGTTAGTTTATAATTTATAAAAAAAAGATACAAAAATTCAATCGTAACAGTGACATGTAGAAGAGGACTATAGTTTTCTTAATATCCCTAAAATCTTACATCTCGACCCATACACAAGTAATATAGTAGAAGCAAAACACGCAATAGGCCCCGTCAGTCCACAATTACCTTACTTACAAGGAAAGTCACTCCGCCAAATTTCCTCTAGCCGACATTCCCTTCAATTAGCCTGTTTTAATAGCAAATTATGGGCAAACATGGACCCGGCTCCCGTCTTGTTTAGTTGACACATTTTTATAGTGGAATTAGGGCCCTCGCCCTAAATCCACTGACGGTCACTCCCTCCCTCCTTTGCCGTACACCTTTGCATAGTAGTTTTTAGGGGTTTATTAATCCTTAAAGGAGAGACAGGTTATTTGAATTCAAGAGACTGGGTGACGAAGCATGTTATTTTGAGATAGACAGATACCTACCTATTTGACACGAATTAAACAGTAAAATTATTCGCGCATGATTATGTTTAAGTTTAGTTTTTTTAGTAATTATTCGCTTTCAAATAGGGGAAGCGTACACAAAGAGTAGGTTATCCACGATAACAATGTTTTATTCGTGTTTTGCGATTTGCAAGTCTGTTGCAAAAATCCACCTACCAGACAAAGTCTTGCCGCCAAGCGATTCGTCGTGTTCCGGCATGGTGAAGCAACTGAAAACTTCAAACTCGTCCTCCATACGGACGGGTTTGAACAGTTGTGTTCTGGTGAGTGCCGGATACGATCCGTCAAATGTTGTTGTGTCAGGAGTTTAGTAATGGAGGGTCTCTACACCAATCTCCCTCTGGCGCAGCATCGTTGGTCGTGGTGATTGGTTTAACATTGCATCACCTCGCTCAAAGTATCGGATGTCTATAATTTATGGGACAATTGGTAAGTGCATTTTGCACGCATATCTGTGTAGACCGTTGACCGTCTGTGTGACCGGTGTGCGGCAGTTGAGCGAGTACACCCAGTGACTGAGTGAATACACTCAGTTTATTTTTGAGTGAATAGGCTCTTGATAAACTAGTGGGCTTTACCATGAATGATTGGAGTCAAGTTTATAATTATTAAAAAATAATATATATAACAGACATAATACAGCTGTCATTCTATGAAAGTCAGACATACTGTTTGAAATGGGTATTGTAGATCAAATTGACGCATGAACAATGAATTACCCTCATTGTACGCATAGAAATACAATCAATGAAAGCCTACTTATACAACTAAGAGCCAAAAGCTCAACTGTGTCATTTAGCAAACTGATTGCTACCAACAAATTCAATATGTCTACATCTATTTTAGGGCAACATCGCTCTATGTAATTCCAAACCTAATCTAAATGGAATTAATTTACTAACTGGCTCTAAATTGGTTTATATTGAAACATTTCATTCGCTGGAGTCAAATGAATAGAGTAGAAATCAATTAAATTGGATCTATCAATTAAAATTAATTCACTTTTGAATTTGGTGCTGTAAAAATATGTGTTCAACTTTCATATCTAGGAATTATTAAAAAAAAAAACTTGAATCTTTTTTGAATAATACAGTATGTTAAATAACAGAGGGCGTTCCCTTAAACTCGTTAATATATATCATTAATAGATTAAAATAAAAATATCAGCATAGAAAAATAAGCATAAAACAATCCGAAAAAAAAAAATCTAATTGGAAATAAATTTGAAACCTCCTGTTTTAAATCAAAATAGTAGTCGTCATGTATAAATAAATTGCGACGTTGCCGTCTTTCATGTTCGCGTGTACAGCGTGTTTCTTTTACATGTCAATTTAAAATTTTTATTGAATATTTTCTTATTGGAAATTTTTTTTTATTATTTTGTTTTCGAATGAAAATATTTTTTTTAGCATATATGTATGCTATACTACTTCGGGTTAACGGGAACGCCCTCTGTTAGTTAACATACTGTATATTCAGCCTATAATGTACCTTAAGCTTGGGCACGGGTACTGCTGCAACGGCAAGTGTGTAAGGTAGCTCATGATTACCCTGCGTCGTCTTCCCTGAGGTCACTCAGTGGGTCGGACACAGTCCCCAATTAAAGCATCACTCCACGAAGGCTGAGGAGATAGTGGAGTATCTGCGCGTCAAGTCTAAATGGACTGTGCGGGTCGAGGTGTTGGAGCCGCGCCACAACACGTACTTCAAGTCATTCGTGGTACGTGTTCCGACGCATGATCTCGACAAGTTCCTGAAAAAAGAGGGTATTGTGTACCGCCGGTTTCGTGGATGGCTGCGTGACACCAGTCACACGAAACACGACGCCGATGATCCGTGTACAGTAGTTTTAACTACTGTACACGGATCATCGGCGTCGTGTTTCGCTGACTGGTGTCACGCAGCCATCCACGAAACTCGAGTTGGACGAGTTGTTACGTTATATGTATTTACAGTATTTTTAAGTTTTAATAGTAGTAGAATAGTATTGTATTTTTGTGATATTTTTATAATATTATTTAACAAGTATTATTATGTTATAGTTTAGCTAGTAGCTTGAATTAAATTAATAAATAAATAAAATAAAAGTGCCCGCTTCCTCAAATTCCCGCCTGGTTGAGGTGGCACAGAAGACGTTTCGGCGTGTAAGATTTTTTTCATATATAAACTAGTGCTTGACCGCAATCTTGCCTGATGGTAAGCAGTGATGCAATCGTTTATGGTAAAGCGCGCCAGTTTATTAAGATTCACTCAAAAAAAAAACTGAGTGAATAGGAAGGAAGACGGCAGTTGAAGAACGATGCGATGCAATTTTAAACCCAACAACACGATTCTGCGCCAGAGGGAGATTGATCTGGAAATTCTCCACGACCAAACTCACGACACAACAACATTTGGCGCACCATACCCATACATACATCGCAACACAAACACTCAAACCCATCCTCCGTACGGCTTCACCAGACATCATGCCGGAACACGACGAATCACTTAGTGGCAAGATTTTGTCTAGTGGGTGGTAACTTCTGCCGGCAGCCGATGTTATGGTCTACCATCGAGTTTTCATAAACAGGATAATTTCAGACTCCTGGCTACTTCTGAAAAAATCCTGATAGAAAATCCCAGTAGCACCTTTCCTGACCAGAGCTGAATCGAGCCAAAGATCTCGAGGCCTCTTCTGACAACCAGACCAATCATTAAAGATAGGAATGAATAAATACTTCTTGTAGCTACATTTTTAATGAAGCATCTACTTTAGATCTTTTTTTTTTTGGCACAAAGCCCTCCACACTTTTCCCACCTACTGCAACTCCTGAAAGCCAGAATCAACAGTGGCGACCGCCAGAAAAACGCCGAGGAATGAAGCTCGACGAGTCCCGCAGAAACGATTCAACTGTCTTGGGTCCCGCAACGAAATTAATCAGAAAAGAATAGCGGAGGGGTAAGTAAAAAAATACTTTTTCAACTTCCCTCCATAACAAGCAGGAGACAGAACAGAACTAGGCCAATCAACACAAATGGACATTATTGTAACTGGGAGAAACCCAGATTGCCAAGCACCACGGAATAAAATTTGATTAAATTAATGGATCCTAAGTAGGTATTTGCTGTTACAATTGATTCCAATAATAGGTATGGTAAAAGCGCCTGAACGCACGGAAATTGCTTCTAGTTTCTACAAGGTCTGTATAATAAACGACTGCGGATGTAACTTGTACACTATCCAACATAATATTGCGTTCCTTCTGCCAAAGAACACACTCCCACAAGATGTGATGTGCGGACTGTACAAATTCACAGTTCGATGTAGAACATTGACACAAAGGCGAAGGAACAAGTTTAAAAGAATACAGTTTACTTTTCAGTCCACTTTAGATCCTAGATAACTTTCCGTAATGCCTCCTTCAGGACGTTTTTTCAGCGTTGTCTAGAATTTATTCCAATTTCTTTTAAAGTGGGAATTGTTCCGAAGATCTTGATTTCGCTGGCGCTTAATTTTGAGATATTAAAAGATACTTGACTAATTTTAACGCCGAACAACGTGGTCTAGTTTTTAGAGTAAATTATCTTATAGTAGTGCCTCCATGGCGTAGCGGTAGCGAACGCGGCCGCTGCCCAAGGAGGCGCGGATTCAATCCCCGCGCAGTGCAAATATTTGTATGCATGAATATGAATATTTGGACTGGTCTGGTCGTGCCTCGGAGAGTATGTTAAGCCGTTGGTCTCGGTTGCCATATGAACATCTAATAGCAGTCGTTACGGGTTGTTAGAGCCCTTAAAAGTCCCAACAGTTGGTCTGACTGCAATGCTTTGATATCGCCTTCGGGTTGTGGAGGTCAGACGGCAGTTGCTTCACGGAAAATATCAAAGTTTAGCCAAAAATCAGCAGTTAGATTGGTAAAGCGGACTCCAGACTCCAAAGCCGAAAAAGCTTTGGTTGCAACTCGGATTAACACTGAGATGATGATGATGAGTTTGAAATCGCCAACCCGCATTGAGCAAGCGCGGTGATTACGCTTAATCCTTCTTTGTATGAGAGAAGGCCTGTACCCAGAAGTAGGGCGATAAAAAGGTTGATGATGATGATTGAAAAAGTAGAATTTGAAGTTATAGAGTAAACTAAACTTTGTTTTCTAAGAATTAAAGTTCATATTTTGTTTACATTTTTATCAATAAATCGAGAAAGCAGGATAGACCTCCCCGGGGACCTAGAAAGTTTTATTTTTTTTAACAAAAAATAAAAATACTATTCTACGTATTTCAACCGCATTAACTTACGCCTAGTTCACACACACTCACAAACGTTGCCTCCCTTTATAAATAAGTTTCATTTGCAAATTGTAACAGTAAAATAATCACAGACTGCCTTTTCACATTTATTTTACATCTGCAGCTCTGACAGCAGTTACTGAATAGCGATCTTATTGCAACGGCAGCAATATAATACTAACCGTATTGCTAAGACAATAGAGATCATCGTGATATGAACGGTGATGCAAAATCACAGGTAAATTAATTATTATGAATGGACAGGAGTTAACTTCTCATAATACACATTTACGTTGAATTGACAGCTACTGTCGCCAGGCATTGTATTGTTACTATGCATTTATCGGAAAGCAGGAAAGCAGTTATTTTTCTTTGTATTATATTCATCCATGCCTCAGGAACCAACTCATGTCATACATTTTTATAATTAAATTATTAATAATAGGGATGTTTCCTGCGTAAAAAATGATTCTATTTAGTCCGTCATTAAGATTATAGAAAAATACTGGATACGTATATGTTGTTGTATCAGATCAATAAAAATTGACAAATATAAAAGGCACCAAAGATCAGGAGTGGTGGTTGGTGATGTCACTGGCCGCTCAAAAGTGTAGCGTGCAGTGACGTCACACGAGTTTTCAACGCGCTGTGTCGTCTTAATTTTTTGTTCGGACTAATTAGTTTTTTTTAGTCAAATACCCTATTCTTTTAGTGAACCAATATATATATATATATATATATATACAGAGTGGTGCTGACAATACGACAATAAATTATACATCGTGTACCTACCTCAACGTTTTCTCAGTCTACCCATAAAAAAATATATAAATATACCCATTAGTTTAGTCACAGGAAATTATTTTTCATTTCTCACATTTTCTACATGATGTACATGTTGATAAGGAAGCGCTTAGAGGTTGATGATCGCCGCATCCAGCGGTACTAAACTTTAATAATAATGGCGCGAAAAAGCAAGTCGATACAGGAACCCGTTGTCGCCCGCTGATCGGAGATCATTGAACCAATATTTTAAAGGATGTTCTATTCCGTTTGCAAATGCATGCTATTTATGTTTGAAATTTTCATTTTTTTTATTCTTGATGCTGGGTTTTTTTCTATGGTTCAGGATTATTCCTATGAACCAGCATGGCCTTGTGTTCATTTATTGTCGTATTGTCAGCACCACTCTGAATAGACAACGTTTCCATACAATGTACATGCTATGATATAATAAACTAAAAACAGACATGACGAGAGAAAAAAAAATATAAATAACAGTCTACATAGCAAAAAACAATTTATCCTGCCTCCTAAACTAGGGAATGCCTATATCTTAGGAGACTAAAATTAACAATGTAATAAATATTTATTTTTTAACAAAATTCCTTTTTTCTTTTCTTTTTTTTTTTTAATTATTATAAACTAGTGCTTGACTGCAATCCCGCCTGATGGTAAGCAGTGATGCAATCGTTGGTGGTAAAGCGCACTAGTTTATTAAGCCTATTCACTTAAAAAAACTTAGGAATAGGAAGGAAGACAGCAGTTGAGCGAGCTGATGCAATGTTAAACTCAACAACACGACCAACGATGCTGCGCCAGAGGGAGATTGATCTGGAGACTCTCCACGACCAAACCTCCGACACAACATTTGGCGCATCGTACCCGGCACACATCGCAACACAACTGCTCAGACCCGTCCTCCGTACGGCTTCACCAGACATCACCGCAGCAACTTAACACAGGTCGTCCTTTGACCAACAATAAACAATTACGCTGATCTTCAAATACAGAGTTCAAAAATGACAAAAGTAATTTGATTTTCAAAATATCAGCGCGGACAGCAACGTGACTTTGTAACTTTTTTGATAGTGAGATTTACAAGATGCGCATACTCTGCCGATAGAAATGTTCTAAACACCTCGCAATTAAAATAAAATATACAAAAAAGTCCTACTCTACGACTTAGACTTTATACAAATCATAAAAGGCACAAGTAAAGGCAGAAGTTAGTATGTTCATTTTTGTTCCTGAGACGCTTTGAATCAGCACAAGAAAAAGGTAATTTTGTCTATAATTTTCTGAGTATTGAGTATAATATAATATTCTGTCAACTGTAGCATCGAAATAGTTTTTATTTTTTTAATTTACGCTCTTGCTTTTCCAATTTACTTTTGACATTAGGAGAATAGTCGACATCGGCTTTACTTGCCATAAGTAAAAATATAATGGAACTAGCTTTCCGCCCGCGGCTTCGTCTGCGTGAAGTTCGGTTATATCGCGCTTTTTAGATTTCCCTCGGGAATATCAAATTTTTCCGGGATAAAAGGTAGCCTATATTCTTTCTCAGGGTCTAAAGATTGTCTGTGCCAAATTTTATCAAAATCGGTTGAGAGGTTTAAGCGGGAAAGCGTACCAGACAGGCAGACAGATAGACAGACAGACAGACAGAGTTACTTTCGCCTTTATAATATTAAGTAGGGATAGGTAGAATATTGGATTGATTGAAGAATGAGGTCAATGTTAAAAATACATAAACAAAAATTTCATTCATGTACTTAGAGACTTAAAAAACCATCAACTCAGTAAATGTAAAATAAACTAAAACCCTCCAAGAACAGAAAATCACTTCTCCAATTTATTTTTAATAACTGACTTCAACCAAAGAAATGTAAAGCAAACTTAGTGGTGGCAACCTTTTTCATTTCTCACTGAACCGAATCGTCCACCGGACTAACAAGTTTTTTCAAGAAAACTAATATTTGTTTTATGAAATAAAAAATTTTAGTATATTTAGCAGACAAGTCCTGTGGAGCAATTGTGTAATAATCTAAAAATTACAACACCTTTCGTTTTGATAATTCAACAACATTTATTGCGTAGTTTAAAAAATTGTCTATACGACCATATCCGTATAGGCAAATTGTTTTGTACATATAAATTTTGTTCAAAATCCTTCGGATAGCTTGGGAAAGTAGCTTTGTCTTTGGGATGGCAACTCATCTGCAATGCCTCTGACATTGAAGATATTCACAATAGGCTGGGTTCTCTTTACCTTAGCTTCAAATAAACAATCTTATTTTCCTTTTTTTTTGTCGGGGGAAACCTTCAAAAGGCACCCGATCTCTGGCGACAGAGGCCGGAGAGTGTGGGATTTTTATCTCCACCCCCTCCACTCCACTCCCCTTTTTAAAACCACCCTGGGGATCACCATCCACATATAGGGATGGTATCGGTTCCTCTTAAAAGACCAATTCCGGAACCGCCCCTGCGCAACGCCTGTAACGGCACATCTCTGGGGAGACTATAAAGGGACCTCCTCTAGGCCTCGCTGTGTACGGCAGTACGTGACCACTGTGCCACAGTGTTCCGTGGTGTCCCTTGATGGGTGCACAGAGTCCTCACTTTATGCACCCGCGACCCCAAAGATCCACTTACTTACTTGTTAGGTAAGCGGGTTAAGGCGTATACGCAGATGCCTCCTTTTTCGAGCAGGATCAGTCTTCTCTCGATCTCGCTCGGCTGCGACCTTTTTGACCATCACGGTATTACGGAAGGAAGCTACTTCTATCCAATTTTCTGTCGTTGCAATTGTTATCCTAACGCGACAGATTGTGAGGATAGATGTCTGTTGATCATTTTTACACAAAAAATACTGAACGGAAATTCATGAACCTACGCAGTAAGCAGATGGTGGTAAGTACTTATATCTATATAAATAAAAATGAATTGTGCTTCCTTAGTCTGATTAAATTTCGAGAACGGCTGGGCCGATTGAGCTGATTGTGGTTTTAAAATGTTTGTCGTGTTCCAGGGTAGGTCTAAACGGTGAGCAAATAAGGAAACATTGCGAGTAAGATCCATTTTCCCATATAAAAGTTGACCACTTACTTTCTGTCAAACATTTGACTCGAATTAAAACAAGACTTTTGAATCGACAACATAATATCAACTTTGCTCATAACATCGTGTATTTAAATTTCAAAATATAAAAATAATTAGGTAATGGGTTGACATGTTTGACGGGTGCCAACCTTACAGTGTTACCATCTCTCAAAAATATTTAAATACGTCCATGGATACAACGTGTAGGTGCGCGTATCAGCTATATTTATATAATATAGCATAACGTTATGCTATTAAAAATATTATAACACCCTAATATTTGCGTTCTGCTTTTTTACCATTTTCATATACCACACAGAAATACCGCTAAATTTGTTCTATTCAAAGCATAATTAATGAATAATAAAACCGTATATTATCTTAAAACAATATTTCTATAAAAACGCACCCGAAATTTACTCAGTCATACCGAAGAACACTCCTGACTAGATTAGCACTGAAGAAGAGCAAGAAATAGGCTATTTGACAGTATTCAATTTTTTTGATTTTTTGCTTTAATTGCATAAAATGAGGGTTCTTTATGTCATTTACATGAGTTTTAATAAAAAATAATAACAATTAATATATCCAAAACACAAAAATATGATTGGCTTTTTGTATATCGCGCCACACATTGTGAAACGATCCGGATTGGCTAATGTCGCTATGACGTCATACGCGCATCAACGCTTATTTTCGGCAAACTTATAAACTGTTTTTCGGGGGGTTTTAATCGATTTCTTTGTACAACCCAGTACAGCACACCACTTATAAACCATTTTATTAGATAACAAGAACAAATAATAAATAAAAACAAACACCACTGAGAACCGAAAACCGCTTGTGACGTCACTAAAGCGCGACGCAGTATATATTGCTATATATATACCGTTTTCGCAGCTTATTTGAATTTTGAATTTTTATTTGCATATTTCTTACGAAATACGTATTTAAAATTAAAATCAATACTTTCGGTGAACTTCTTAACCGCAACTAAGTAATTCAAGATAAAAATTATAAATCTGTCAACAATGGTTGACAATGCGAAATCATCGAGTTAATAGAGAGACTCCTCAGAGATTAATAGCTAGATAATTTACGAAACACAAGAAGAAATTCATCAAATACTGATTTGGTTCAGGCAGCGTTTCAATACGATTGCAGCAATGATTACTGCTTGCATACTAGCGTTTGGTGGAACTGATAAGACATTCCTTATGTCAGCCACTGTTCACGCAAGATCCAACATTTCCGTTGCAGTTGCTTCTTCTGGAATAACAGCCACACTGCTAGAAGGCATATTCTGCATTAATATTTCCGTTAAATCTTCAATCTATTGAAGAACCAACATGTAACATTACAAAGCGCTCCGCTATGGCCAAAGTTTTATCCTAATCGAAGATCATCATCTGGGACGAAAGCAAAATGGCGCATAAACGTGCATTGGAATGGCAATGTTTGGCGATTTCCGCCAACCATTGCCAGTAATTCCCAGATCGACTGCTGCCAACGCCATAAACGCTTGCCTCAAATCATCGAATCTATGGAGATTCGATGATTTGAGGCAAGTGACTGAAGTTTCTTAACATAGCGCCATCGCTATGTTAAGAAACTTCAGTTGACAACAAACATGAGAGGTGCATTGCTGAACTATACATCTGCTGAAGATTTTCTGAGAAATTGCTGAATATCGGTAATGGTTGAGTAGTCCGAATTTCTGTAACTTTGTCTTATCGAAAGACGAACTCATCAACAACTCAAAACGAAGACTTCATTACTAACCTCAATAATTAATTGTGGAGTAAGCGAGCGATATCGGCAACTGAAAATAAAGATGTAGATGACTAAAAATACATAATTCAGAATGAGATCATTGGTACACTGCATTCTTTCAAATCTATTGACTGTGTAACAAATGAAGACGATGCTACTAACAATCCAACGGAATTTTTAAACTCCTTGGATGTACCTGGCTTACCACCGCACAATTTACGACTAAAGATTGGTTCCGTAGTAATTATGATTCGAAACTTAAATCAACCATAACTGTGCAACGAAACATGTTTGGTGGTAAATAAATTGATGAACAATTTGATTTACGCCACAATACTCAAAGAAAAATTCAAAGGTAAGGATTCCGAGGATCCTGTTGTTCCCAACCGACAGGCCGATCTGTCTTACATTCGCCATGACTGTAAATAAGTCAAAAAGCCAATCGTTGAAAGTTTGTGGTCTTAATCTTGAACATCCATATTTTTCCCATGGACAATTATATTTGGCATGTTCACGAGTCGGAAGTCTACTTCATTTGTTTTCGCGCCTGATAAAAAAAAAAAACAAAAAATATAGTTTTTCACAAGGCGCAAGGTGGCAAATAAAGAATCATTGAATAATTAAATGTTTTTTATTTACAATTATCCTAATTTAAAAAGTAAAAAATGTGATCATGTGATATTGCCTTTAAGGCGGAACAAAGTTCGCCGGATCAGCTAGTAAAAAATTAATGTGAGCCGTTGAAGACCGTTTTTGTGCTCACTAGTTGGCGCCAGTGTCGAGTAAGGTCCTAGAGTATAGCTTTCAAAGTGTATTATTACGGGCATGACATTAAGTTTCTTCTTCTCAGCCTATAGAGGTCCACTGCTGGACAAAGGCTACCCCCAAGGCATTCATTCTATTGGGGGCATTGCTATAATGCCCACGCTTGGCAGGCGAGTTGGGAATCGAAGTAATTTGTTATTCTACAGGAGAAGCGCTACTACCCGCTTCCCTGGTGAAAGTTTCCTTAGTCGCCTCTTACTCACCCACGGTAGACACTAAAAATGTGTTTGTAAACAGTAAACAAATGGAGTTTTTGGCAATGATGTTATGGTGAGTGATGACAACCGTGTCTCGGAAGGCACATTCACATCCTATATGCAAAAACTTGTGAGGATGGATGGATGGATGTTTTAACTCTTTCACACAAAAATTACTTACCGGATTTTGTTGAACCGTGTTGTAGGAAATAGGTGGTATATCATAGGATACTTTTTATACTGTGGCTGTATCACGAGCCTCAACCAATTTCTGCGCATGCGCACTGCGTGCCCGCCGCACGCGTCCATAGCCGATCGCTCGGTCGCTACCGACAGTGCCAATCCTATCTCCACGGCGAATGCAAGCTCCGATTTCTCCCGTTCTAAATCGTTAATACTCACGATAATCTTAATTTTTCCAGTTAATCTTAATTTTGGTTTCTTTCTTGTGTCTATGTTTCAATTCTTCATCTTATCTCCTATCTATCTCTGTCAAGTAGAACTTTACATCTATCCTCTGTCATCTGCAATAAACATCTGAACATTCTATCTGCTGTGTCGTGATTTCTAACTCAAGCCTTACACACCAACATACCTACAATACAACATTCGACACTTCAGCGGGTAGAACCACGGGACACTGGTAGTGCGAAAAATAAAGCTACCATAAAAGTCCAAGAATTATTTCTTTCAAGATAATTAACTGGTAGTTGCTTTTGTTTATCTTCAGTATTGGATATCATACGGGTATGTCTTTCAAATCATTATATAAGCTGGAGTGTTCTTAGAAATATATATTTTCGTTATTACCTGGAAATTACTTTGCTGACTCGATGTATTACAATTCTAGTTATTTGGATCGAAGATCAAACTGAAGTGATTGTGATGTGTCTTCATTGGGAGATTACATTTTGTGATTGACTTGTGAATGAAACGAGTTTCTCATTTTATTTTGATTGTGGATCTATCCTTTATAACCCAGCGTCATTGAGGCAGGGTCATTATGACCCTGCACTTTTTTAATTTTTTTTTTTTTAGAACTGTTGCCGCATGCAATCGTCTGTCTCAGTAGCTGTAGGTCTTCAGTCATCCATCGCCCACGCATGGAGTAACACGAGTGTAATCATTATGAGAGTGGAGTCATTATGACCCAGATCAACGGCGACGTTGCTGTTTTGTTCAATACAATTTTTTCATATTCTATTAGTTCTACTTATTTACGCTATTATATTTTTAGATAACTGTCCAATAATAATAGACCCAGAGGAACTTTAGCGTCATCTAATCATAGCGATAGTTGTGGAATCCTCAGATACTGACGAAAATGGACTTCATGAAAGAATTTACTTGAGAAACATATGAGAACCTCCTGCAAAGCTCACTGGTGTTCGAAGATGTCAAGATTGTCCCTACAAAAATGATAGAAAGACAAGTCACGTATTTAATACTTGAAGATATTGTTTTTTTTTTTTTATAAAGAAAAATAGTAGAATACACAGTTACATTTTGTTTCATACTCAATCATAACACAGAAAGAATACAGAAAGTTGAAAATAAAAATTGTATCATTTATGTGTTTTATTGCTGCTACTGACTATATATACTGTAAGTATTACAAATATCAAATATAAAAAATTTAATGAAAAAAAGGGTCATAATGACCCACCTCAACGTTAGCGTTACTTTTTCCGCCACAATGACGCCGGGATGATTAGCTTTCTTGAAAACAGTTTACTCTATCTTGACTAGGTGACCCGGGGAAAGTATTCGCACATTCCCACGCTCGATGTTCACGATAGAGGATCAAAAGGTTGAGGGCGGGATTTGAAAAATTCTTGATTTTCAATCGTAAATTTTTGACGGCAGTTGAGCGAGGTGATGCAATGTTAAACCCAATAACACGACCGCTGCTGAAACGCTGCTGCACCAGAGGGAGATTAATCTGGAGACCCTCCACGATCAGACTACCGACACAATAACATTTGGCGCATCGTACCCAATCTGATCAGTGATTGTTGACATAGGTAATGCCTTTACGTAAAAGATCCCTAATTTGGGCGTAAGTACTCAGTCCATCTCTACTACCTACGGTAGGTAGGTACTTGAGATGGACTGAGTACTCGGTATTTAACTTACATCACTTTGATTCGATTTTAACACGAAAAAGTTTTTGACGGTCCTAAGCCCGTAAAAGTATGAAGGGAGAATTGGAATTAAGTTGATTTTAATTTACAAACTGACTTACGCACTGATAGTAAGAAACCTATCTTGCGCTGGTTGAATGAACTTGCCGCGCCCCGCCCCTCCACCGCGTGCCGCTACATTGATACCAGCGTGCTCGCGACATGGTGTTTTTATTGTTTTTAACCGCGTGATAATAATGAACAACATTTTTATTTTTAAATTAATGAAATCTCATAAATACCTATTTTTATTTTATGAACGTTAACTAATCATTGGATACATGGTGTGGGCTGCCGTTGTAAGACGGTTAAAAAATCATGGTGTATAATTATATAAATAAAGATACAGATGATACCTACTGCTTTTGAAGAAAAAGGTAAGACAGTCCAAATCTAATATACCTATCGAGTCTCATAGTCCAAGTTTAACATCAAAAAGGTTTTAAAACGGAACAAACAAAGTTTTCCTTTTAGAAAAAAAAAATGTGAACTCTGCATAAAAAATGATTCTGCCATTATACATGTGCTTTTTATAAATTATTTCAAAGAAATTTGTTTATTTTTGCATTTAAATATTCATGTTTTATTTTGTGTTAAGGAATAAGAATGTATAAAAGCTGTAAAGATGGATTCGCGTAGGAAGGGTTTGGTACAGCCGTACATCATCATCATCTCCGCCACATAAAGTCCACTGCTGGACATAGGCCTCCCCCAATGATTTCCAAAAAGAACGGTTGGACGCTGTCTGCATCCAGTGCTTCCCTGCCCTAAAATGGCGCCGATTCTCTTGTTTGCAAAATAAACTAATTTTAAGCTATGTGCATCTTATTATTTATATTTCGTTAAGAAGAGGATCATCATCATCATCATCATCAGCCTTTACTCGTCCACTGCTGGACATATGCCTCCTGCATGGCACGCCAACAAGCTCGATCCTGAGCAGTTCTCCGCCAGCCACTACTAGCCACCTTTTTGATGTCGTCGCTCCATCTCGCCCAAGGGCGTCCCACGCTACGTTTGCCGAGACGCGGTCTCCATTCAAGGACTCGTTTACCCCAACGGTTGTCGGTCCTGCGGCATATGTGACCAGCCCATTGCCACTTCAGCTTGCTAATCCTCTCAGCTATGTCGGTAACACTGGATAGCAAAGGATAGCAGATAACATTTAAGTTTAATCCTGTCAAATTAAGATACGCAGTTATTTATATTTATACCTTTCTTCTTTGGCTTCGCATGGCTTGTGCATTTTGCCAATATCACGTAATGAATTTTCATTCATGTCGAAAAATACGGCCACGTGAACCGTCTACGATGGAGGTTTGAGGCAAAGTTATGATGTGGCCAATATGCTGCGAAATTTCAATGTTCCTTATAAATTATTCACTGAATGCACTTTTTACTATTTAAATCACGCGCTTTTATTTAGTAAACAACACTATAAATAATTTAAAAGTACAATGAAAAATGAGCGTGACACTCAGCTTTCCCGCCAAAACCTAGATAGACAGTCGATTATAAACATGGCGACCAAAAATACGTCAATTTGCGTCAGGCGCGGATTTATTTGTCAGGTTTAAACTAACATTTTATCTTCTGTCCTTTTCTTAATGAAATAAAAAGAAAAAGACGTACTGAACTTAAATTTAGTTTAGTTTGTGAACATGGGAATCGGGGCCAATATTTAACAAGACATTTTTTCAAATATATCAAAATACATTTCTTGTGTTGTTATTAGAAATAAATATAGTTTAAAAAATTTAAAAAACATGCTTTTAAAGAATATTAAACTAAAAAGTTAAAAATAATTTTAAAAAAAGCGTGAGGCGCTTTGTGCCATAATTTTTGTATACATAAAGCGCAAATTATTTTTAAGTTTTTAGTTTCATCATCATCATCATCATTATCAACCTTTTATCGTCCCACTGCTGGGCACAGGTCTCCTCTCATACAGAGAAGGATTGAGCGTAATCACCACGCTTGCTCACTGCGGGTTGGCGATTTCAGATTTAAAGTCCAGGTTTCCTCAAGATGTTTTCCTTCACCTTCAGTCAATAGTGTCCAAGATATACTTAGAAAGTACATATAACTTTAGAAAAGTTACATTGGTACTTGCCTGACCTGGAATCGAACCCGCGCACTCATACTTGAGAGGCTGGTGTTTTAACCACTAGGGCACCACGACTATTACAATTTTTAGTTTGATATTCTTTAAAAGCATGTTTTTTTAGTTTTTTAAACTATATTTATTTTCAACTTTTTAGATCGATATTCTTAAACAAAAAAACGAACCAACGAACGTATTGAAAACGGTTGGACATTTTACAGTAATGAGCCGCTCACTCGTAGTCCAAAGACTTAGAGAAGGAAAAACAAACAAACATGCAAGCGAGCAAACATACAAGTGAAGCTAGTAAAAAGCGTGTAAAAAAGAAAGAAAGAAAAAGAAAATAATGGAATGCCCTTAAATAATGTGAACGACGCTGCTGAAGCCAACGCAGAAAGACATGGCGATATAACCAGGATGCGTACAGCGAAGGTTAGTTAGTACAAGGTGGAACGGTTAAAGAAACCTGATTTTGATCCTCCGAACTGAACCTAAGAGCCTGAAAGAACTATGTAGTTAATGGGACAGCAGTACTATATAACAAAAAAAAAGGTCGTGAGGAGTACAGTTTACATAATTATATGTATTATACACATAAATTTAAAATAATAAACATAAAAGGTATGTAAAAGTATATAAAAAGGGAAAACAATGTGAAAAATAACAAAATACCCAAAAATATAACCAACACAAACAACATTACGAAAATTCATAGAAGACCAACAAAGAGCGAACACCAATTAGACTCCCCTAAGAATACAGTATTGAATACTGTTTATCCGCTTGTGCCGATAAGGCAATTATCATAACGATTTATAATACGGACGGCATTAAAAACGGTTCTGTTGCCTCTAAAATGTGTTTTCGCCCATTTATGTTTGAGTAATGGTGGAAAATTAGATTATTTTGAAGCAAAAAGAGGATAATGTGAGGATCAAAGGGTTGATTGGGAGTTTGATATTTCAATTAAATGATATGACACACACGCTCAGATGTCAAAGTGTTTCCAAAGAGTATTCGTAATAGCTATAAATTGGGTTGTGGAGGTCAAATAGGTGACATTACGTAAAATACTGGAAATTAGTCGCTTCCGGTTATGTTGGAATATAAGTAGGAGTGTAATTGTTGAAAAGAGAACAGGAATTAGCGAGTTAGGTGCAGAGTGAGCAAACTGAAGTGACAATGGGCTGGCCAAGATGGATGAAAGACCAATGGCTGTTGGAGCAGTTAAGGAGGTGGACAGAATTTAGTGGCACAGCCTGGAAGAAACCTATGTCCACTAGTGTACTGCAATAAGTCGAGTTAATTAGTTGAGTCATAAGACAGCTATATTGTGTTATCATTGATGAACATGGATTTTTGCTACATAAACTGTAACCGAAAGGGTATATACAGGGGTCGGCACTCGAAGTGTTACCAATTCAAAATGCTGTAATTCTGTTAAACATGAGCATATTTATTTAAAAACTTCAGTATCGAAAAAAGACATATACAATAAATAAAAAAAAGAAGCTATTGTTCGATATGGCCACCTTTAGCGCGGATAACAGCATCGAGTCTGACCGAGAAGGCTTCACACGCTGCACGAATGTGGTCTGCTGGTATTTTGTTCCATTCTCGGCGAAGCGCAATCTTTAAGGCGTCGACCGTCTCATATTTTTTTGTTGACACTTTGGCTTCTAGAATTGACCATATGGAAAAATCCATTGGGTTTAAGTCCGGGGAATATGGTGGCCATTGTTGCGAAGAAATGAAGCTCGGAACATTTTCTTGTAAAAAATTTGGGTTTCACGAGCTTTGTGAGATGGTGCCGAGTCTTGTTGAAAGGTCCAATGATTTCTACCAAATTGCTTACGTGCCCAAGGTAACAAAGCATCGTTTAAAATCTTTTTACGGTAGATCTGCTGGTTTATCTTTACACCCTGGTCAATGAAAACGAGAGGTGAGCGTCCCATGGCAGTTACCGCCGCCCAAACCATCACAGATGCTGGTGCTTGCTTTCGCAAGGCAATTCGTTGGTCTAAATTGTCATTTGATTTACACTTTAACCATACGCGATCATTTTGCTTGTTCACATATTGCTGAACGGTAAAAAATTTTTCATCGGAAAATACCAAATTTTCAAGCAAGCTATCAACGTGCAAGTGCTTTAAGTTCTTAGCTCTTTCTAGACGAACTGTCTTTTGTGCAAGTGTCAGATCTTGCACTTTTTGTAATTTGTAGGGCTTCAGTTGAAGTTTATTTTTTAATATGCGCCCTATGCTCCGGGCAGATACATTAAGACTTTTCGCCAATTTAACTGCACTTTGTCGAGGATTCCGTTCAATTCTAGCCTTTACCTTTCGAACTATTGCTGATGATGTTGCTGTTGTTGGATGTCCACCTCCATGGCGTGTTTTGATGCTACCCGTATCATTGTAACGCGTGATGGTCCGATACACAAACATTTTGTTCAAATGTTTCGCCAGCCTTTCGGTGTTCTATAGGATGCATTTCGGGGAGTGTGCGAGGGAATTGCATGATTTAATTCCCCCATCTCCGTTCCACCAGCGGACGACCCGTCGTACGGTGGGTTTCCACCCTTACGTTGTTAACACCACTACGATCCGGATGAAGCGTTTCGCCTCTTCCTTTATACCGCGTACATCGAGGGACTGGAACAATTTGCCAGCGGCGGTGTTTCCTTCGGACTACAATTTGAGTGTCTTCAAGGCTAGAGTGAATAGGCTCTTAATAAACTAGTGCGTTTTACCATCAACGATTGCGTCACTGCTTACCATCAGGCAGGATTGCGGTCAAGCACTGGTTTATAATATGTAAAAAAAAAAAGTTAATGTCCTAGCTCATTTTACGATGGTCCGATACACAAACATTTTGTTCAAATGTGAATGTCCTAGCTCATTAACGATGGCTGCCTGCGATTTTCCAGCCAAATACAAAGCAATGACACTGTTTCGTTTGACTTCCATCTGCAAAACTTTTTTTAACAACGACGAAAAATAGTAGGCTTTTGTTAGTTTATTAACAACTAGCTTTCCGCCCGCGGCTTCGCCCGCGTGGAGTTCGGTTTTATCGCGCTTTTTAGATTTCTCAGTGTTTCTCTACTATATTATGCATTTATTATACATACAAACCTTCCTTAAGAATCACTCTATCTATTAAAAAAAACCGCGTCAAAATCCGTTGCGTAGTTTTAAAGATCTAAGCATACATACGGACATACAGCGAAAGCGACTTTGTTTTATACTATGTATTGATACCATACACTAAGGAATGTGAAAAAATGGGCGCACTATTGTAAACAGTTTAGTTGCTATAGCAACGTAAAATTAGTAACACTTCGAGTGCCGAACCCTGTACATACCAAGAGAATTTGATGATACTACATCATATTATTAGAAGATCTTTTAATCTTATTATTGTGTTCGGAACTTATGAGAACAATAATTGATACAATAAACCGAACTTGACAGATTGAAATAAACACATTACTTTATCGTGATATTGAAAAGTTATTGACCTACGTTGTACTGTGACACGTTTGGTATTATTGACACGTTTGGTATTATTTGAATTTGAGACATATATTAAACCGAAAATTTGGCATCAGACATGTACAGTGATGCTATACCAACTGTTATCTTTAGTGCTTAAAGATAGCAATATCATTCGTAGGCGCGGGCTTACTGTGTTTGCACTTTGTAGCTTAGCATTTCTGGTTCATCTATCTGGCGGCGCACTCTGGACGCTCTCTGCTCCATCTTGGGGACACAGGACCTTAACTAACTCAATATGGGGCTATAAATTAATACATGACACATAAACTAGCGAAGGGCTTAACTGTTTGGACATTACAAGTATACTTTCTCGTTTATAATACGTACACGCCCGTACTCCAAAATGGAGCAAACTGACTCCGCAAGCAAGGTAGCGACAAAGAAATATGCGACAAGGAATAGGGCGACATTATCATCAGTGGTGCGATAACACATTTTATTTTCCGATGAGAAATCGCCAACCCGCATTGAGCAAGCGTGGTGATTACGCTCAATCTCTGTATGAGAGGAGACCTGTGCCCAGTAATCGGACGATAAAAAAGTTGTTGATGAAGTACACCAGGGGCCACGCTCTTTTGAACAACATACTGCCCTGGCAGGGTGCGAGGTATATCAGCTCGGTGTTAGTGCGACTGATTGTTTTCACGACAAATGATGGGAAATAACATTTTCTGTATACATGTCTGCACATTTTTGATGGTCGTGAATTCAAATAATGGACGCTTTGTCACAATGGTGACACGGCCAGCAATGTCGACTTCAAAACAGAATAAAAACGTTATTTTGATGTTTTAAGCTTTTAAAGTTTAGATTAAAATTCAAAATAGATTTAGGATTCCGGTAGTATATAATCTAAATTTTAGTGCCCTGTTACACAGGCTTTTTCAAAAATCTACCTCAGGCACCAGTCTTTTGCAATGGTGAAATATAATAATATGGAAAAATTGTTAATTAAGTGAAGAGAGAGAGAAATAAATATACAGTATGTTAACTAACAGAGGGCGTTCCCGTTAACCCGAAATAGTATAGCATACATACATGCTAAAAAAAATATTTCCATTCGAAAACAAAATGTTTTAAAATTTTTTCAATATGAAAATATTCAATAAAAATTTTAAATTGACATGTAAAAGAAACACACCGTACACGCGAACATGAAAGACGGCAACGTCGCAATTTATTTATGAATGACGAGCCGCGTATGCGGCGGCGATCTAAGATCTAATTGAGTGATGTGTGTTGGTTGATGTGTGTTGGGCAATGCAACGTTAGTTGCATTGCCCAACGCGTTAGTCGTTACTATTCCGCGCTACTATTTTGATTTAAAACAGGAGGTTTCAAATTTATTTTCAATTATAATTTCTTTTTATTCGGATTATTTTATGCTTATTTTTCTATGCTGATATTTTTATTTTAATCTATTAATGATATATATTAACGAGTTTAAGGGAACGCCCTCTGTTATTTAACATACTGTATAATAATATTTAAAAAAAAATCTCACAGGAATCTAAAATGATCCATTGGCGCGCATTTTCTTGTTCATAATCTAAACTAATTCTAAGTAAAGTGCATATTTTCTTTCAATTTCTTTAAGAAAAGGATAGAAGATAACATTTTGGTATAATCCTGTCAAATTAAGATACTCCATATACAGTTTAGACGCAATTATAAACATAGCAACCAAAAATACGTCTATTTACGTCAGGGGTGGACTAATTTGACAAATGTAAATTACCATTTTATGTTCTGTCCTTTTCTTAATTAAATATGTAGCCTACAAACGCCATTGGAACAACGGGTCATACTGACGTTACACGAATTCTACATCTCGCAATCAGAGTTTACCGTGCAACTAGTATAAGAAACCAGAGATGATTGGAGCAAAGAAAACGAGCGGCGTAACGTTCTTGCTTTAATTTTACACTGAACTAACTTTTTAAGTTCACCACCGTGTCTTTTATATCATTTTTACACTTAAAAACTGTCACCAGTTGGCGCGCTAAGCAACTTCCGGAAATAAACGTTAAATATTATTTTACTCCAGTTTGTAATAAGTCTCAAATAATTTACAACATTTAATTATATTAAAACTAAAGGCTAACACTAGCATATATGTACAATATGTAAAGAAAACCCTGTCCGATTCGTGAAGGTATTGTTAGGTATCGATAACTGATTCTACTAATGCCTACAAAGCCAGTCTAAACTTTAAAAAAACAATCCCCCTAAAAAAATAAATTTTATTTCGCAAAAAGAGGTAACTTGAAACATGTGCGGTAGGCCATCCAGGCGCGGGGGAAGAGGGGCAGGTCACACGGCACGCGGCCGCATCGCTATTGGCTCAGAATTATACCGTCAAAAATAATGTTGTCACTTTTTAAAAATTACCAAATTTTGGGGAAGTTGGAATTAATTCGCGGGAAAAAAAGATAATTTCAAAATTCACTAGTATTTTTACTATGATGATTATGTAAAATTTCATATCGACGCTTGAAAGGCAATCATATCTAAGCGACAAAAAATCGTAAATTCAGTTATATACACCATTCGAATCACCAGATTTTTCTGCGTCGGTTGGTGTATATAACTAAATTTACGAATTTTTGTCGCTTAGATATGATTGCCTTTCAAGCGTCGATATGTTATTTGGTCATGTGTTTACCTAACCTTTACTATCCTTAAGGGTCGGACAGGGTTTTCTTAACATATTGTATACAACTTCCCAATTTCAACCATTGGGCAATTTCCCGTAAGACTATGGAGGATGAATGCGATGCCTTGGGCATCTTTTGTGATTTGTCTAAGGCATTCGATTGCGTTCTTCACGATACGTTAATCAGGAAACTCCGCCACTACGGGATCCGGAATTCTGCACTGGATCTTATTACATCTTACTTGAGTGGTAGGATTCAAAGCATTGACGTTAATGGAACAAGATCCTCCGGGTCTTTGGTAACAATGGGAGTCCCACAGGGGTCAATTCTTGGTCCTTTTTTGTTTCTTATTTACATCAATGACCTGCCGTACCTAATAAAGGATAACCACGATATAGTGTTGTTTGCAGATGACACTTCACTTTTATTTAAACTGAAACGTCAGCAGCAGGTTACTGATGATGTAAATAGCGCGATCTCCAAAGTAGTCCATTGGTTTAATGTTAATAATTTACTCTTAAACGAGAAAAAAACCAAATGCATTAAGTTTACTATACCTCACGTTAGGCAGGTGGAAACTAAAGTGTTGATAAAGGGCGAAGAATTGAAATCTGAAGACAGCACAGTATTCTTGGGTATAACTCTGGATGCTAAGCTTCAATGGGGTCCACATATAGAAAAATTGTCAAAAAAACTAAGTTCTGCTGCATACGCAGTTAGAACAATTCGTAATTTGACTGATGTTGAGACGGCCCGTTTAGTGTACTTTGGTTATTTCCATAGCGTAATGTCGTACGGCATTCTGTTGTGGGGAAATGCCGCCGATATTCAAACAATATTTGTTCTGCAGAAACGAGCTGTTCGTGCAATTTATAAATTAAGTCCGAGACACTCTCTCAGAGAAAAATTTAAAGAGATTAATGTACTGACCGTGCCGTCTCAATATATTTATGAAAATCTTTTGTATGCTCATAAAAATATAAAATTGTTTAAAAAATACAGTGATGTCCATAATATAAATACTAGGAACAGGCACAAATTTATTGTACCTACAACAAGGCTTAAGAAAATAGGTGGCTCTTTCAGATGCCAATGTATACATTTTTACAATGGACTTCCAGAGGTGGTTCAAGATCTGAGCCTGAATAAATTCAAATCCTTCATTAAACGTAAGTTGTGTCAGAAAGCATTTTATAGTGTGAAGGATTATATTGAGGACAAAAAGGCTTGGGCTTGAGCTGCGTCCGATTATATACACTGATTGTTCTCTGATTTTTCCTCTTGTAGTTTTAACATGTAATTGTTTATGTTATTAATTCAAAGCCTGTATTACACACTATGTAGCCAAGCATATTGTACGTTACGGAATTGTATCGCTGACAGAGGAGTTCGGCACTTGTACAGCTACAAAGGAGCTGAACTTTCCACAGATTCGGGAACACTGTTGGAGCTGCTGAACCTTGGACAAAACTATCTTAGCATTGTGTAGATTCAATTTCTTAGTATTGTATAATGGCAAACGTGTGAGCACAATGTACGAATGTGCTTTAGGGCATTTTTTTGTTGGGTTAGTCTTTTTTATTGACTTGATAGTGCTCTGGCTGTTGAGAGTATGTCATGCTCACTCAAATGTCTCGCTGATGGTGGCGTGTGTGTTGGGTCATTAGGTTCCCTTCAATATGGTTGAGCTGAATGATGCTGATCCATTCGTCATGTTCGTGAACGGACGCCGTCAGAGGGGACTGGTCATCTCTTAGCTGCCTCGGCGTATTTTAATTTCTGAACTGATTTTTGTGTGTTTTCCATAATGGACGCTCTCGGCGCACAATATATTTCTGCATCGTTCTCACACGGTTGATTTCAACATGAATGATGTAATCAAATATTTGTAAAATTAGCTTGAAAATTTAAAAGAGTGTCCATGGAGTTTCTTGCCCGTTCTTCTCCATAGGTACCTACTCTTTGGAATGGGCGACTAGCTTCATCTTATTGACTGACCGACCTTCTGACAATTCAAAAGTGCCTGTAACTGGTTTATTTGAAATAAATGCTTTGATTTTGATTTTTTTTGATTTTGAATGAACTTTAGTCTCTGTTCCTCATGCCTCCATAAAAGAGAAAGAAAAAGATGGATTGAACTTAAATTTATTTTAGTTTGCAAACAAGGGAATGGGGGCCATTGTCAGCCATATTAGAATCAGTTTCTTATCTAACAAGACTCAGCTGAATACAAGTATTATACATAGAGTGTCTGCCTATCTGACCTCCACAAAACAATAACTGGATAATATCTTACCTCTTCGTAAGATTTGTTGTCAGACTTCCGGCCTACTGACGACTCGTAACGAGTGTCAAAATCTTCAAATGACAGCTGGGACCAGCGGCTTAACGTGCTTTCTGGGGTACGGTGTATGAACATGGTCACCCATCCATGAATCAACCGTGGCAAGCATAGCTTAACCTGATCGATCGCCCAGTACGGCTGTTACTTCTTAACCACAAGCCCATTTATACTTCGTATGAAAACCGTTTTTTTTTGTTATAAATTATAAACTAGTCATCATCATTATCAACCTTTCTATTGTCCCACTGCTGGGCACAGGTCTCTTCTCATACAGAGAAGGATTGAGCGTAATCACCACGCTTGCTTAATGCGGGTTGGCGATTTCAGACTTCAAGTCCAGGTTTCCTTATGATGTTTTCCTTCTCCTTATAATCAGTCATTGGTGTCCAAGGTATACTTAGAAAGTACATACAACTTTAGAAAAGTTACATTGATACTTGCTTGACCTGGAATCGACCCCGCGCATTCATACTTGAGAGGCTGGTATTTTAACCACTAGGCCACCACGACTTATAAACTAGTGCTTAACCGCAATCCCGCCTGATATCAAGCAGTGATGCAATCGTTAATCGGAAAGCGCGCTAGTTTATGAAGAGCCTATTCACACTAGCCTTGAAGATACTTAAATTGTAGTCAGGCGGAAACACCGTCGCTGGCAACTGGTTCAGTCTTTCGATGTACGCGGTATAAAAGACGAGGCGAAATGCTTCGTCCGGATCAAATCAAATCAAATCAAATCATTTATTTCAAATAAGTAAACCAGTTACAGGCACTCTTGAATTGTCAGAAGATCGTAAACACTTGCCGAACAATATGTCGGTCGATGATGGAACGTGGATGGGGAAATTTGGTCATAAAATGCCCTCGCTCAGTCTCCAAAATGCAACCGAACATAACATGACAGGCTGGCTACTCTACGCCTGTGAGTGGGGGTTTGAGCTAAATCTGGGTCGCCAATTAGCCTCTTCGCACACCGTAAAATAGTCTTAACAAGAAATTAATAAGCAATAATGAAACAAATTAATTAACAAATTAATAATGAAAAGAATTATACTATAAATGGACCTCATAAAAAAGCTCAAGGTCGCACAGAGAGCTATGGAGAGGGCTATCTTTAGGTGGGTGGGTGGTAGGTGTTTCTCTACGTGATCGAGTTAGGAATGAGGAGATCCTTAGAAGAAATAAAGTCGACGACATAGCCCAGCGGATTAGCTCTCTGAAGTGGCAGTGGATGGGGCACATAGCTCGTAGAGCCGTTGGCCGATGGGGCAGAAAGGCTCTTGAATGGCGACCACGTACCGGCAAGCACAGCGTCGGACGCCCACCGATTAGGTGGTCGGATGATCTGACCAAAATCGCAGGGAAGCGCTGGATGAGGCCGAGTCTAACCGTTCTTTTTGGAATTCCTTGGGGGAGGCCTATGTCCAGCAGTGGACTTCACGTGGCTGAGATGATATTATAAATAACAAAAATATACTAGTAAAGATAATAATACCATTATAGTTTACCAAACAAAAATTGAAATATGCTGCTAAATATTTCGGTCTCCGATTTCGCTGATACCCTAAAAAATTCAGTATTCAAATTGTGTATTTGATTTAGCATTTAATGTATTACACTAACACACTACTGCCCTCGTTCATAACAATACGTTCTGACAGGAATATGATTACGCTCATTAATATTTATCAATAGTGCATAATTCATGAGTTTCCTATGAGTTTGCACGATAAAATTTATTGACCAAATACGTTACAACGGTTATGTAAATTATATGTATTAATTGTGGAATAGTTTAGTTATTACACGTAGTTTAAGCTTTTGTATTGTTTATGTGACTGATATATTGTGGCTGACATAGGCAGCTAGCGACCTCTGTTGTCGAAAGGAGGCGACAGCATTAATGAACGAGTTACGCATAATATTAGTAGTGCTCACTTTTCGACACTGGAGGCGCTGTATTATGAATGAAAACGGTCGCCATATTGACCTTGAGAACTGTAGTACCGCTATTGGACCCCAGAGGTGCTGGTTTTATGAATGAATCACGATTATTTGTCAATGAAAATTGTAGTTGCCCGCCTCTCGACACTTGGGGGCGGTAAGGTAGACACGTTTCGAATGTTCTAGAAACTCTCAGATCCGGAGGTTGAGTAAAAATATCGGTTTCTTCCGCCCACATACTGTGGTAACGGCCCTTTTTCTGCCCCGAGATGCCGTAGAGAGCAGGTGTGTTTAGTGTTAGTCTCGTAAAATGTAAACGTGTTCTAGATTGTAAGGCTACACTGGGGCTATCCGGGGAGCATCCGCCTGTTTTTCATTACTATTCAGTATTTATTCCTATTTTATAATAGGGCAGAGCCCGCTCTGTGCTCTATAGTTTATTTGAATTAGAGCAGTGGTAGCCTATTGGAATCGGTTGCGACCCACAAGTTGTATGTCGTAAGTTTGAACCCCGTCAGGCGTCATTCTTTGTGTGAATTACTTTACCAGCAATACTCTCAAAACGGTGAAAGAAAACATTAAGAGGAAACCGGCATGCCCAAGAGTCAAAAACTTCGAAGACATATGATATCTACCAACACGCACTGGGCCCGCGTGGTAGATTACGGCCAACTCCCTCTCGTTGAGAGGAGGCCTATGTCCCAAGAGTAGGAACAATATAGGCTGATTATGTATTTGAATTAGCAATGATAGAAATAAGAGGCACTTGACAGCCTCCCTGGCGTAGCGGTAGCGGACACGGCCGCTGCGCAAGGTGACGCGGGTTCGATCCCCGCACAGTGCAAGTGTTTGTATGCATGAATATGAATACTTGCACTGATCTGGTCGTGCCTCGGAAAGCATACAAACAGTTAGTGGCAGTCGTTACGGGTTGTTGGAACCCTCAAAAGTCCAACAATTGGTTTAACTGCAATGCTTCGATGTCGCCTTCGGGTTGTGGAGGTCAGACGGCAGTCGCTTCATGGAAAATGTCGAAGTTTAGCCATTTCAGCAGTTGGACTCGTAAAGCGGACCCCAGACTCCAAAGCTGAAAAGGCTTCGGATGCGACTGAGATTAACGCTGTGATGATGATGAGAAATAAGAGGCACTTCTCGCACTTTTTAAAAACTTTAGTCTGATCTCGTACCTTTCAAAAATAGTTCTGATTTCCTTAATCTTTCAAACTGACTTCAAAAAGAGGAGGAGGTTCTCAATTCTTCGGAATCTTTTATTATATGTTCACTGATTACTCAATAACGCCTGGACTGATTTGGAAAATTCTTTTTTATGTGATAGGAGGGATATTTCCCAGGTGGTCCCAAAGTCACTAGGTCAGAAAGTCAGAGTCTGATGATAAAACCCTTGAGAAATTGCGGGAACTTAAAAAATTTTTAGGCAACCGACTTCCAAAAAACACTACAAAATGAAAAATAACTAACTCCGGACGACGGTGGCATAAACGAATATACAAAAACCAAAGACTCTGACTTCCGAAATTAGTTATTTTTCTTTTTGTAGTGTCTTTCGGGAAGATTTGAAAGGTTTCTTAAAGATTAAAATCAATCATTTTAGCTCCCCAACAATTCATGGTAGCCATTAAGAATATTGAAGGCTATTTAAAAGTTCATTGTTTATTTAAGCTTATTAAAATTTAATATCGACCCTTAGCAACCAAGCTAAATGAAATTAGCCTAAAAGAAAAATGAAATAAGACTAAAAGATAAAAGAAAAAAAATGGGAAAACATCAAATGACCTCTCCCGCTCTGCTCTGCTCGCTCTCCTGTTCAGCGAAAATACGTGTCACATTTATACTGACTAAAATCCAACCGTGTCCTTTCGTCCGTCCGTGTTTGGCCGGGAGTTTGATGTTATCTCCTGACTAGGGCATTTCTTGCGGCGGCTAGAGGTGTGAGGGAGCAGAGATTCCCACTCCCTCACGCCCTCTGGCTCCTCCCTTGCCAGCATCACTGCTTCCCAGAAGGAGGAGCCTGCCATGCACTCTCGCTCCGAACCATGGCCTAGACTAGTCTAGCTACTAGGCTAGGGCTGGACGCGAGAGATCGCCGCTGATCGCTGCCACGAGAACACGGTGGAGCATACGGTGGAGCTGCCACACATGGACGGGATAGTTTATTAAGAGCCTGTTGTTTCTAAAGTCAACAGCAGTGAGCTTTACCATCATCGATTGAATGATCGACGACGACGAGACGAGATCGCAGACAAGCGCTAGCTTTTAACATAAAAAATAAACTAAAAAGTATCCAAACCATAAGATATCACAGACTTGTGCAAGTCTAAACTTGCATAAGTATGTCGTGATATATGGCTGCCATTACACTAAATTCAGAAATAATCTTTATCAAAATAAATTACTGAAAAAAAACGCAAATCTTGAACGCCAAACAAAAACATTAGGTTAATATCTACCAATCAAAACTCCCAAAATCGAAGCAGATAATCTCCATTGATCAATTTAGCTCCCCAACAATTCCTATATAAAACAATCCCCCATCGACAAGAACGTAAAATACACACCATTTATCGTTTTACTCTCAATTTACATAATCTTACCTTAAACTCCAGGGGTGCCGGGGAGGGGGGAACAAAATTGATAAATTCCCCTCCTTAATAAGACGAAAAATTGTTTGTTGATCGGCACCCTTACACCACGAAAGAAACAGGTACAGAAGGCTGGCTCCACACAATAGGGTATTTAATTTAAAACAATCTAATCACAGTCAGATTTCCAAAAAACAACTAGACACGTATTTTTTCTTTTTTCAAATAAACAAAAAATGAAGACTCGTGTCACGTCATTCCACGCTACACTTTTCAGCGTGGAGTGACGTCACCAGCCCCCACTCCTGATTTTTGGTGCATTTTATATTTGTAAATTTTTATTGTTTTGATTAAACAAAATATGCGTGTCCTTCTTTAATCTGAAACAAAAGTAGTGAATACAGTTCTACAATTTCAGTTTATAGGTCGCTATTTTATACCAAAAAGCGTACCAATATAATATATACCTAGTTGCATGCAAAATATAAAGAATAATAATTAATTATGCTAGAAGCCGATGGCCGATGGTGTAACACTTCTCTGTGGTTCAAATAAACTCAGGGTGGCTAACTCCACCCTTACCCGGCAGTTACAGTAAATTTAATTATGTAAATTCTTGGTAGCTAGGAGCCTTAAATAAAACAATAAATGGATACAATCACAAATTTATTTTATAATTACCCTGTGTCATAAATATATGACAAAACAATCTCCTAACTTACCTCGTCGATTTCCTGACTCACTCCGTCTCGGGTCGGAGTGGGACAGGGAATCCACATGAGACAATTCAGCAAGCTCAGGGTCGCTTGATGAAGGATTCGTGAGGTGAACCGTTGTGATCACGGCTCAGTCGTTATAAAAGTATCTCAGGTTATCACACAATATCAAGCCAATAGCCTACTTACACGCAACCTGTTGGAAACCCACTCTCACTCACTAGATATATCAAAACAAAAAAAACAAGGACAGGCAGTCTACGTTTCGGATTAGCTCTCCTGACTAACGCTTCTGGCTAACGCTTCTGACTAACGCTTCTGACTAACGCTTCTGGATTACGGTACAAAGACCCTTGGCTTCACTAACTGACGGGTGTCAGATTAATGCACGGTTGAACGCGGCCTGCGGGATTAGGTATTTCGGGAACACCCGGAGCAAAGTAATCATGACAGCTTATACCTGTCTAGTCGTCGTCGTAAGAGAATTGGATGTGCCGTACCATCAGGGTTCAGCACACTTCCACTCCAAACAAGCCTGATCCAATCGGAATCAAGGCCACCTGAGGTAAGTCATGACGCGACACCTCCACACGGGTTCCCACCCTAGGCCCGCCAAAGGAGCCAAATCTAGAACAAAATTTAACCTAAATCAGCACTATAGAACAAGAAAACACGTGGAGAAATATTCCGGGTACAGAAATGAATACTCACTGAGAGATGAGCCAAACTGCTAGGCGCACAACCCCATGGGGTTTATTGCCCACACGCCAACCTTGCGTACCAGCAACGTCTGCAAAACCCGCCACACCGAGCAAACTTCGGTCGTTCTTCTGGAAGCTTCGCCCTGCGATCGACCACTCCTAATTATCTTTTCCTGAACCATAGACTAGTGCGTTCCGCGACTTGTATTTTAATTTCTGACTCATGAGTTGGTTCCTATTTTTTTTAATATCTCTTTATCCTAGGTCTTTTTTTTATTTTATTTAACCCGGTCGTCCTTTATTTGAATTTATTTATTATATTAACGACCGTCCTTTCGCGCAACGCCATCTCTCGGCTCGATGCAAAATATGTGACCCGAATTTAGCCCGAGTCCAAGAGATGTCGCCTGCTGCTATATTTTTGCTCCGTGACAATGGCCCAGTAAGTTTCTGGAGTTGCGGCCACGTACCGAATTACGCAGCGTAGAGAGGCCCCTAGCAAGGTGAACCTATGAACTGTTGAAGATTGCGGGAAGCCGATGAATGCGGGCAACACAAGACCGGCCAGTGTGGAAAGCCTTGGGGGAGACTTTTGTCTAGCAGTGAACCTCTATAGGCTGAAGAAGAAGTAGAAGATGCTAGAAGCGTCTCATTGAAAGGAGGCTAATGTTCCTGCAGCGGCTGAATATTTGTCTTTACCTTTTCCGCTGATTGTTTGAAGTTGGTTTTCTGTACTTATCTATTTTGCGCCATCACAGTCCGGTTGAAATATGGGACGGGTATTGTTGAAAATTCAAAAGAGTGAAGATTTTTTTCCTTTTTTTTGTAATTCTGTTTTGAGTTCGGGTGGGGTGCAATAGGTAAAGGTTGATTTATTTTGTTAGAAATTTAATATTAGGTTTGGAATTTGTGAAAGTTCGTTTTGCAAGTCTAATTAAGGAGGTAAGTAGTTTGTCTACAACATGCAAAAATTGCCACCCTTTCTCTATTGTTCAATTATGTATCTTTTTAACCGTAATAAGAGGTCAAAAATTGACCTCTTGTCAATTTTTCATTTAGATAACACAGTTGGATAGTGCAGTGGTTACGATCGACTTGGATAACACGGTTGGTTAGTCCAGTGGTTCGACTTGTTCCGGGTTTGGCAGTTTGTATGTTTTTTTTTTTTATTTTTTTATATAAATTGTATACTAGCGCTTGACCGCAATCCCGCCTGATGGTAAGCAGTGACGCAGTCGATGATGGTAAAGCGCACTAGTTTATTAAGAGCCTATTCACTCTAGCCTTGAAGATACTCAAGTTGGTGTTTTAAATGTACCCACGATACAGAAGTAAATCCTAGTATGAGGCAACGCTAAAAAACAGATCAAATAAATATATATAAAGTTTGCCCCAGTAGTGAAACATTAATGGATTTATCATCAACTAGCTTTCCGCCCGCGGCCTCGCTCGCGTGGAGTACGGTTATATCGCGCTTTTTAGATTTCTCTCGGGAACATCAAATTTTTTCCGGGATAAAAGGTAGCCTATGTTCTTTCTCAGGATCTAAAGATTGTCTGTGCCAAATTTCATCAAAATCGGTTGAGAGGTTTAAGCGGGAAAGCGTAACAGACAGACAGACAGAGTTACTTTCGCATTTATAATATTAGTATGGATTTCCACAGTCTGACTTCACCCACTAATGCTCATAAGTATCTGTGTTCTTGTGCCAATTTCCACAAAACTGTGCAGCCTCATCCACATTTACTCGCTGTGGTAACAATACCGGCCGCCCATCTTGCGGATCTCTTCTGCTTCTAGTCCTTTATTATCCTCCTATATTATGTTTAATGTTAGTATAATATAAATAATAAAAAGTTGAAAGGCCACCTTAGGTACAATACCAAGTGGTACTTACATTTGGTACTTACCTTATCGTCTTATTAGAAAATGAGTTCTAACTTCAGACCTAGCCTAAACCTGTGAGACATAATTAATGTGTTTTAAACATTAACCCGACGAAAATAAAGTTCTTATTCCAAAATTGGTAATTTAGTTTAATATCAGTTTGTGTAATAGAATAAAAAAACATTAACTGTGTTCTAATTTTAAAAATGGCTTTTATAATTCGAACTTGCCTCATAAACATAATTAGAACGCCTACTTAACTTTTTTAAAAAGCCATTTTTAGAATCTAAATACAAAAGATAGAGAGAACAATAAGGCCGTACGTGATTTCTTTTGGTGTTTTAGATGGTATTGTTCGGTGGTGGCGAACGCTTGGTGTTGGTATAGAAACCCGATTAACATTTGGTAGCTTTTTACCACTGCGCATTTGTAGCAATTGGTAGTTAGATATAAGTACCTGGTGACCTATAAGGTAAAATTGCTTTAATAATGCACCAGTATAAAGGTCGCGATATACATTAGCTTTACGAGCGTTGCATTAAAGGTCACCGAAAATAAAACTGCCTTTAGAACTTTAGCTTAAAAGTGAATAATTTTTTAAGCACAATGTAAGATGCTTATTGTTCTTAGGTCATCACATCTGCCTAGCCTATCCCAAGTATTTAGTAGTTTGGGTCAGGTTCCAGTCTAACCGGGTGCAGCTGAATATCTCAGGGTCAGCTTCCAGTCTAAGCGGATGCAGCTGAATATTTCAGAATCAGCTTCCCGTCTAACCGGGTGCAGCTGAATATGTCAGGGTCAGCTTCCAGCCTAACCGGGTATAGATGAATATGTCAGGGTCAGCTTCCAATCTAAGCGGGTGCAGCTGAATATTTCAGGGTCAGCTTCTAGTCTAACCGGGTGCAGCTGAATATGTCAGGGTCTGCTTTCGTTCTAACCGGATGTAGCTGAATATATTAGGGTCAGCTTCCAGTCTAAGCGGCTGCAGCTGAATATCTCAGGGTCAGCTTCCAGTCTAACCGGGTGCAGCTGAATATGTCAGGAACAGCTTTCAGTCTAAGCGGGTGCAGCTGAATATCTCAGGGTCAGCTTCCAGTCTAACCGGGTGCAGCTGAATATGTCAGGGTCAGCTTTCAGTCTAACTGGGCGCAGCTGAAAATGCCAGAGTCAGCTTCTAGTCTAACCTGAGTGTTTTACTTAAAGCGACTACCTATCTGACCTTCACAATCTAGCTACTGGGTTATTACTTAGTACGATGCCTCTTATTAAGATGTCACAGTTACGGGCATCTGTCGACTCGTAACTACTGCAAGAGATCAATGAGTGACATCCGGGACCATGGGCTTAACGTGCTTTCGTATGTACTTTTCGAGGGTTTCGGTATGAAAATATGGTGACCCATCCTTGATCCAACCGCGGCAAGCGTAGCATAACCTGATCTAAAAAAAAATAAAAAATAAAAATGCATTTATTACAGTAAGTTTTACATATAAGTTGCCGGGGCTTCCCAGAAAGTAATCATATGATACTTGTGTTGGGAATGCCTCGCTCTACCGGTGGAAACATAAATTTAGACTTACTAGACCATGAGTAACAATAATATAACCATAAGTTCCTTAAAAATTAAAAAGATTAAAAAGAAGCGAGAAGTGTGTGTTTGTTTGTGTGAGTGTTAGTGTGGGGTGTGTGTGTGAGAGTGTGTTTGTTTTAAGTACCATTCGAGGACATCGGCATGAATACACAAGGCACATCTGAGGACATTTTCAATCCGAGGACATTTTTGTGGGTCCTCGATTTGACTTGACTACTGTATCGTATTATTCACGCAATTTTGAACATTACTGTATATATGATAAGGAAAACTCAAGAAATCCTCGGATTGGTGGTGATCATTCATGTACACATTTCGACCGTGTGTGACCACTAGACGGCGCCACTAGTGATTTTCACACACTCAATAAACACACGACTCATGTTTATAATACTATCCGAGGACCTAGTGTGTAAATGTTACACTCAAGACCTCGGAATAGTACTTGAACTAGTCAGTGTGTTGAGGTCCTCCTTTCGGGTACAATTTCAGGTTGTATCTGAAATTACAATTGCTATGAGTATAAGAAAACGTTGATTTTAAATTCGATTGTGAATGAAATAGTTATTAAATAAATCCACCAGAGAGCATTTTGTGGTGCTTGGTCGCAGAGGAAATATTATTTTCCTTCAGTTGACGTCCAACTGTAACTATCTTTAGAGAGCGTGTGCATTATGTCGTACCTAAATATCTACTCCGTTTTTTATTAGATACGTTTCTCGTAGATTATAATATTTATTTATTATAACGAGTTGTGTATTAAATATGATATTTACGAACCTTGTTTTAAGAACACAATCTATACATAATTTAATTTTTAAATATTGCTTTTTTTAAATTTGGGTGCTTCGTGCATTGATTTATGTTGAAATTTTTATCAAATTATAATTTAAAATATGAAGATCACGGAAAGACAACGGTGAATTGTCTGGCTTTGGGAGCCGTGTACGCCGTAGTTTGCGGAGAGTCTGTAGCAATTGCTGTGTCTCTGGATACCGCGGAGGTCGTGGCAGACACCGAAGCTATGGCAACCGTGGAAACCATGGCTGTCCCGGGAGCTGTAGCAGCCGCAGTGGTCCTGGCTGCTACAGACGTCATGGCAGCCGAGGCATTCGCAGAGGTCATGTAGAGGCAGTGGTACAAGTTCAAACAAGGCGAGACTGACTTACTTAAATTTGTTTCAATCTTCTCATGACTCCGCAGAATATTGACAGCATATTACTGACTTCATATTCAGCGATACAAACGAGTTGCAGTGCTTACCATAGTTGCTTATAAAGAGCTATTGATACGCAATCACCACAATGTTGTTCAGGTACTACATATTTGCTACCGTCAAATCGCGCGATGGATTCGGGTAGTTATTGAAGTGCATTAAGTTACTACTTATTACGAAGTAATAGCATCGGGTTTTTATACTTACCGATTTTCTTTTTTAGCAATCTATCTCCGGATGACGAACCGTGTATGTTGGTTGGACAACCTTTTTGTTTTCGTTCCGGGGTGGAAAATCCTCAATGAATGTCCGCCGCCCTGGGGTGGGCGACGGGGTCTGTCAGACTCCTACTGACTAAAAACCACCCCGGTGTCGCTCCAGACGCCTCCACGTGCGCGCGGATCCGCGGAAGTGATAATTCTGCCGCGGCCCCACACTCTCGTGCTGGCCCGGTCTGTCCGGGCCTCGCCTCCTGCACGGGGTCCATCAGATAGGGGACGGGGACTTCCCCACGTCCCCGCCCTTCTTCGGCGCCCGGTGCGTCTTCTGCGGCCCGGGAAGGGAGTTGAGATCTCTCTATCCCGTTCCGCAGCTTGCTTCTGCGACATCATGTCCTCACAGAAGGACACCACGGCGTCCCACGACTCTGCGCTACCGACCATCCTCCGCACTACTGCCGTCAGCGTCAGGTCGCCTCCTACTTCAATTGTGAGGACACGGCGCTGCTCCTCTCAAGCTACACACTCGCAGAGGGTGTGCTGCGCCGTGTCCTCCCCGCATTGGACACAGTGATGGCACCGAGCGTCCGGCTCCCTGCCTAGGCGACGCAGGTTCTTGCCGAAGCAGCCGTGCCCCGACAGTACCTGCGTCACCCTGAACGACAGGAAGCCGTGCCTTCTCCCGAGCCAGTCATCGAGCACTGGCCGGATCGCCTCGACGGTAGCGAGGCCGGCGGCGGTAGGTCGCATAAGCCTCTGACGCCAGTCCGCCACCAGGACCTGACGGAGCTCCTCTCGGCGCAACTCGATCTGCCGCTGTACAGGACTGTAGCCCCGTGTCCGCACTTCCTCGCGCCATCGGTACAATGACGCGAGTACTTTCGCCTCTAGGTCCCCAGGCGGGGATATGGCCAGGACGCAAGCTACCTCCTAAGTAATCATGCGTTACCCGTGGACGACCCTGACGGCCATCGCCCTCTGCGGTTTACGCAGAATGGTGGGAGTTCCGGCCGTCAGGTCCATCGCCCACACAGGGGCCCCTACAGGGTCGTGGACGGCACGATTCCCAGGTACAACCGCCTACAGGCGGCGCATTCCCATGTTGGGAAGGAACGTTGATAGCGCGCCTGCTGCACTTATCAGCATGGGCGCCAGCCGCCGGAAGTGAGGCCCGAATTCCCAACGGCTGTCGAGCACCAATCCCAAATACTTCATGGTGGGCTCGACAGCTATCCGGGCCCACCACCCAGTTGTAGCCGATGTTCCATAGGAGCGGTCCCAAGACCGATCCCTGTGGAACACCGCGCGACATTTGGTGCGGACGGGCACCGTCACGTCCCCGATAGATGACGCATCTGTCCTCCAGATAATCCTCTACTATGCGGCGGAGGTAGAGAGGCACCCGATGGTATTTCAGAGCCTCCCGAATACAGCTCCAGGGTAGCGTGTTGAATGCGTTGGAGATGTCTAATGAAACTGCGAGACGCCGTAGCATCCGCCAGGGCCCTCACGCGCATGATGGCGTCTATGGTAGAGCGCCCCCGACGAAAACCGAACTGGTTGTCGTCCAGGTTCTGTCCCTCTCTGCATAAGAGGCCGACGAGGCGATCTGCGATAATACGCTCAAAAAGTTTGCCCGCCTCGTCGAGCAGCAGTATGGGCCGATACGCGGACGGCGAGTCCGCGGGGCGCCCCTCCTTCCTGATCAGGACTAGCTTCCCCTCCTTCCACACACTGGGTTACTGACCCTGCTCGAGGCATACCCTGAAGTGGTTGAACAACCTGGCCTATCCTACAAAATTGTTAGGTTAGATATTTTTTTTAAAGTTTACTTTGTAAAGATCTAATGCGAAAATTCGTTAAAAATGTCTACAAAATTCCTTATAAATTAATCTGATGTTGCTTGTTACAGAAGAAAATCAAAAACAAAGTCCTCGGATAATACTCAAGATATGAAATGCGCATGCAGAAACTGTATTATAATTACTAAGTATATAAATATATCTGCTATTAAATGTAGAGAAAAGTTAGGTACAGAAGAAGGTACCTATAAGTCCTCGATTTAGACATTTGGGACTGGGTAAAACGTCCTCAGATTGTTCCTGGAAAGTATAACACAAGGTCCTCGCACTGTATATGGCTAAAGAAAATATGTGTGAAAGTGAGTCCTCAGTTTGTCATGTCTAGTCAGGTGATTGGGTCCTCGGAAAGTTCACACAAAAGTCCTCGGAAGGGTATCGCTAGGAGCATGAACTGTGTATATTAAGGTTCTCGCATTGGTCAAGAAGAGTTTAATAACAAAATGGTGCAATAGCAGAGCAGGAAGATAGCTGTCAACCGTAATTTCAAATTTTGTATCTTTATATCTTATTAAAAAACTGTACGATGTTGTTTTACAGGTTTTTTCGACAGTCCTCGCATAGGTGACCTAAAATTAAAGTCCTCTAATAGGACTCCCTACAAACAGGGGTGTGTGCGCGTGTGTATGTGTGGATGGTACTTTATTTTGGCCACATAACCCTATAAATTCTTTACGTGTGGTATGTGAGTACATCAAGCATGTATCAAATTCAAGCTAATGTAATATAAGCAGGATCTCCTCCACCTCCTCATAATTTAGAGTAAGGAGCCATTCAGTCAGTTTTTTCTTGCACTCATACCATTGCATGGGGTATACATTAAGGATACGGTTAATTTTATTATAATCACGGGGGGCTTGAGCAAAATTTTGCCGACTAGCAAAGACAGTACGAGTGGGGTGTGTAGGGGCAACTATATCGCACCGTCTTTTCTTAAGTTTGGCATAGTCGAAAGGTAAAGTTTTGTGATACCTAAGTGTCATGTGTAGGATATATAGTTTCCTGACAGAGAGAAGCTTAGAAATTGCATATAAGGATTTAGTAGGAAACCTAAAAGGCTTACAGTACATAACTTTAATCAAAGATCGTTGCGCCCTCTCTAGATCTATAAAATATGACTTAGCTGCACCTCCCCATACCGAAATGCAATAGATAATTACTGATTGGGCTAATGCAATGTATATTTTATTCAGTAGCTCAGTACTCATAACGTGTCTAAGACTTTTAAAAACCCATATAAGCTTTCTTACCCTCCCTATATGTGTGTGTATGTGGTTCAAGGTGAGGGTACCAGCTTAACCTTTGGTCCACGACAATTCCGAGGTATCTAGCAGAGCTAACTTTCTGAATAGGTGGACAACTGTGAGTACAATTACAGGGGCAACGACAGGAGTGAATTTTAATTTCAAAGTCAGGCGAAGGCTGCGCGTTTAAGTACGGGGCGAAGCATACGTAGTTCGTTTTTTGGGTGTTTAACGTGAGAAGATTCTCATTGAGCCAATGACTAACTCTAGCTAGACCTCCTTCAGCCACCAACCTTACGCTCTCCCATGTCTTGGCAGTAAAAATAATGGCGGTGTCAACCGCGTAAGACAGAATCCTCCCACCAACGCCGCTTAGCTTGCAGAGGTCATTTATATATATCAAAAAGAGCGTTGGGCCGAGAACACTGCCCTGCGGGACACCGAATGTGACGTTTTCTTCATCACTGAGAAAATTGCCAATCTATTATAATTCACTTCTGTTGTCTCTTTGTTTGCCAAAATTATTATAAAATAATGTAAAAGCTTAATAAACTGCCAAATTATATACGTTTTAAAATAACCGCTAGATATAAATACGAAAACGTTCTCCAAAAGCCTGGGGCACAGGCGTAGAGTAGCCAGCCTTTCGGTGTTCTATAGGATGCATTTTGGAGAGTGTGCGCAGGAATCCCCTATCACCGTTCCATCATCGGACAATCCGTCGTATGGGGATTATCCACCACGTTCTTGTCACCACTACGATCCGGACGAAGCGTTTTGCCTCGTCTTATATACCGCGTGCATCTATTGGACTGGAACAATTTGCCAGCGGCGGCGGCGTCTGACTACAATTTAAGTCTCTTCAAGGCTAGAGTGAATAGGCTCTTAATAAACTGGCGCGCTTTATCATCAAGGATTGCATCGCTGCTTACCATAGGCGGGATTGCGATCAAGCACAAGTTTATAATTTATTCTATCAAAAAATGTAATAAAAAAAAACACTCAAACACACATACACACATTTGTAATATTTATCCGCCCTTGATTCCTGGGTCGTTGTCCGCCGTCCTCTATGGCCCTACACTGTCTCCTAAGATAAAGAATTAACTAGTTTAGGAGATAGGCTGACATGATCCTGAGCGGGAGCTTGCGGGCCAGGACCAGGCCCCGGTCGACAGCGCGGTGTGTTTAACGAGCTCCTCAAAGAGATATCAGCACATCGTGACGGGGTCCACGAAGACCAATGCCTCCTGGGTCAGGAAACCGAAAGAAGAAACAGTGGCCCTGGCGCTCAGGCAAGTAAAGGAACACGGGTGGGTTTTGGTCAGTAATAGTCTGCCACGCCCTTCCGCTCCGCCCAGAGCGGGAGAGGTCATTTGATGATTTCTCATTTAAGAAAGAAAAGGATGACATGATCTTTATAGATCCGTGTAGATATTTCACGTTACACATCTGTTCTTTTGTATCATAAATCACATGTCTATTATAATAAAGATTTATTATACATTTAACTCAGTCTATAGCAGTCCACTACTAGACATAGGCCTCTCCCTTGAGGACTTGGCCACAATACCCTGTCCTCCGCGTTCCACATCCAGTCCACCCCAGCTACTGTCTAAAGTTCGTCCGTCCATTTAGCCGGGGAGCGCCCCACGTTTACAAAGTAATATTACCCTAGCCTACACCTGTAGGCCTAGGTGTTCTGGACCCAGCCTAGTCCCGGTTTGGATGTTTGTGTATGTTAGTTTGTAAACATACCATGATAGAGGATAAATTAATAGTGTGGGGCTATTCTCTTTTAAGAAAATCTTGCCGCTTGTCCCTTCGGATGTAATAGGGATGTTTCCTGGGTAAAAAAATTGATTGTATTTAGTCCGTCATTCAGATTATAGAAAAATATTAGATACGTATATTTTGTTTTATCAAATCAATAAAAATTGACAAATTTAAAAGGCATCCAAGATCAGGAATAGTGGCTACTGACGTCACCGCTCGCTAAAAAGTGTATTGTGCAGTGACGTCACACGAATTTTCAACGCACTATGTCATCTTCATTTTTTATTTATATGAAAAAAGAAAAAAACACAAGTCTAGTATTTTATGAAAATCTGACTGACGGACTAATTAGTTTTTTTAGTCAACTACCCTATTTGTGGTTACGTACGGATAAAATTATCCTTCCCATAAATTTAGCTTCTCCATAATATCTTTCTTCATTGATTTTTGCGAATATCTCATTTTAATACAATGCCCTTTTTGAAATTACCCCCTCAAAAAAAAAACGTCTTCAAATTTAAAGGACGAGGAAAAAATCTTCTAATCTCAATACTTACCTGGTGCCTGAAGCACACTTGTAAAACCATCTCCTTACTCCCCCAAAAGACGTAGCACCACATGCTTCCAAAAAATAAAAAAATGTGCCATAGTTAACAGGTTCTCTCGACCGCCCCTTTTCCAAGGGTTCTCAAGCCTACTAAAGTGGTCATTGTTCTATGGTATAATAAGGGATCATTTTACGTAGTCCACAGGTACTGTAGGCAGTTTTTGTTCCGTAATCCCGTTTTTATAGCTAGTTCCCTGATATTAACATTACGCTCATGAATGATGTATGCCTTTGTGATGTTGCTCTGATTTTATGGCCATGTAACGCGTGTGAAGGAATCTTCGTGTTTAGTTTTTATTGCGTTGAATATTTTTTGGTGGTAAAGGCGTGAATAGGTAGAATATTCTCATAGTAGTTCCCAAGATTACCAAACAAGAATACATATTGTTACGGGCTAGGGATATTAAAATGCCGGTTAAGGGTTGCTAAGTTTATTGACAACGATTTTACAGTCGATAATAGGCGATGACAAGTAGAATGTGGCTGATGTTGCACCGAAGTCTTCTCTTTTTGTCCACGAAGTCCATATAGTACACAAACAATAACACCACAGAAGTTCCTTCACGTAGTCCTTGAAGTGCTGGTTACAGTTGTCGCTGTAGATGTTCTCAATTATCACTGCTTACTTAAGTCACCGACATAGCTGAAAGGATTAGCAAGCTGAAGTGGCAATGGGCTGGTCACATATGCCGCAGGACCAACAACCGTTGGGGTAAACGAGTCCTCGAGTGGAGACCGCGTCTCGGCAAACGTAGCGTAGGACGCCCTTGGGCGAGATAGAGCGACGACATCAAAAAGGTGGCTGGTAGTGGCTGGCGGAGAACTGCTCAGAATCGAGCTTGTTGGCGTGCCATGGAGGAGGCCTATGTCCAGCAGTGGACAAGTAGAGGCTGATGATGATGATGATGACTTATCGGTTGTTTCGCTTCGATAGTCAAATGCAGACTAACTCACGAACTGAGTCACGCTGCTTTATATATGCAAGCTCATCGAACGTTCCAGATCTGACAGCCTCCGTGGCGTAGCGGTAGCGAACGCGGCCGCTGCGCAAGGAGGCGCGGGTTCGATCCCCACACAGTGCATATATTTCCACTGGTCTGGTCTTGCCTCGGAAAACACGTTAAGCCGTTGGTCCCGGTTGCCATACGAACATCTAATGGCAGTCGTTACGGGTTGTTGGAGCCCACAAAAGTCCAAAAATTGGTCTAACTGCAATGCCTCGATATCGCCTTCGGGTTGTGGAAGTCAGACCGGCAGTCGCTTCACGGAAAATATCGAAGTTAAGCCAAAATCAGCAGTTAGACTGGTAAAGCGGACCCCCGACTTCCAAAGTTCAAAAAGCTTCGAATGCGATTGGGATGATGATGACGCAGAGTGTGAAGTTGGTATTGTATGGACCCATCATTACACACAACTCCTCATAATCAGCCTATGTATAATATTTCCACTCCTGGGGCATAGGCGGTGAAAGGGAGTGGGCTGTAATCTACCACGCTGGCCCAGGGAGGGTTGGTAGATGTCAGAAGTCTTTGAAGTCTTACTTCTGAGATGCCGGTTTCCACACAATCGATGGCATGCATGGCGATGGCATAATTTAAACAAAGTAAAGCTTCTGATGGGGTTCAAAACTATGACCTACAACTTGAAAGTCGCGGCCGATACCATTACACCATCCCTGCTCTCAAAAACTCGAAGAAATTGAAAAATTAAAATACTTTTATACTCGCAAATATTTGCACAAACTTTTTCGGTGTCAACCGGCTCACTTTATGAACACAGTCGACTCTGCCTCGATTTTTCTCATATACCTATCGTATCGGTTACATACTGTTACGGGCTGGGATATCGAACCTTATGCCATCGATATAAGGTCCATTACTAGGTACAACATTGCGACCTGTGATTTATGTATAACAGTTCCGTCGCCACTGTGACCGTTATTTTGTCACTGGTATGTCCCTAGCATGCTTTTTGGATTTTAAATGCAACTTCGGTTTTTTAGTTATGGTTACCATATACTAGTTTTATGTAGAAATATTTTTTTTGGTATTATTGATTAGAACAATTCGCATTTATTTTCTAGCTACTGAGGTCTTGCTCTGTCTCGTCAATGATAGTACGGGCTCGCTTGAAGGTAGTTTAATATTTTTTTAACGAGTCCTAGTCCCGATTTATCAACCTTTTTGGAAGGGTACTACCAAATCCTAGGGGTAATTCTACGAACGTTAACAGTCAAATCTCAGTATATGCCTATAAATGTCAACATTTTTGAAACGTTTTTATCGCCGAAATGAGAATGTGACCACATTATGAACGTTGCAAATGCAAAGCTGTGTCACCTTTGGACATAACATTATTTCAAGGTACAAATCAAAAAATGAAGAAAAGCACTAGTTGAGATTTTGTCCTTACTTACTCCTGAAGGCCAATTATCGGCAAAGGTCCATACCTAATTTCGAATCATCATTATCATCAACCTTTTTATCGTCCCACTGCTGGGCACAGGTCTCCTCTCATACAGAGAAGGATTCAGCGAAATCACCACGCTTGCTCAATGCGGGTTGGCGATTTCAGATTTAAATTTCAGGTTTCCTCAAGATGTTTTCCTTCACCTTCAGTCATTGGTGTCCAAGATATACTTAGAAGGTACATATTACTTTAGAAAAGTTACATTGGTACTTGCCTGACCTGCAATCGAACCCGCGCACTCATACTTGAGAGGCTGGTGTTTTAACCACTAGGCCACCATGACTCCTATTAATTTCGATTGAAACAACGGAATCCCTTTTTAGTTGGAAGTCATAAAATAACTTCGGGCAGATCGGGACAGACTTTTACTGACTAAAACCCAATACATCCACCCGTGATCCTTCAGTTGGTTGTGCCAGGGCCTATGGTATCTCCTCCGAATAATCCATGACATTGGGGAGAGATGATTTCTTAGTTTTAGTTCGCGTTTCAGCTAAACAACTTGGTGTGACATTTATTTATTATTTTGTGGAGAATATTTTATTATAATCACCCCTATTACTATTTTATGTCGTCATCATCTTCATCATCCCAGCGTTAATCCCAGTCGCATTCGAAGCCTTTTCAGCATTGGAGTCTGGGATCCGCTTTACCAGTCCAACTGCTGATATGGCTAAACTTCGACATTTTCCGTGAAGCGACTGTCGTCTGACCTCCACAACTCGAAGGCGACATCGAAGCATTGCAGTTAGACCAATTGTTGGACTTTTGAGGGCTCCAACAACCCGTAATGCCTGCCACTAGATGTTCGTATGGCAACCGGGACCAACGGCTTAACGTGCTTTGCGAGGCACGACCAGACCAGTGCAAATATTCATATTCATGCATACAAATACTTGCACTGTGCGGGGATCGAACCCGCGCCGCCTTGCGCAGCGGCCACGTCCGCTACCGCTACGCTACGGAGGCTGTCCTTATTACTATTTTATGTATCTCTTTAAATATTCATATATGGTAAAATGGACGTAGTTATGCAAAATGGATCCCCAGCCACAAAAACCATTTTTTTGAGTTAATGTCATAAATGGCATCTACACAATATCAACTTTAGTAAATGCAAAAAATATCCAAGCCGCACGAAAGTACAGGAAAATACCCATTATTTAAAAGGAAATTTAAAACAAACTATTGTCATGTTATATTAATATACAACGTGTAACAAAAAGGGTATATACATGCCAAGGGCATGACATCTATAAATGATATCAAACGATATCGGAAGGGTTTCAACTCAAAATTAAATACTCAAAAAATTGGTACCAAATTTTCGGTTTCGTGTGTTTCTTAAAATCAAATCATAACAAACGTGGCAGCACACTACATACGTTAATAACTATTGGTTACCCGTCACGTTACTTGGCAAAATCCATTAAATGTCTTCAATATCTCTGTGCGTTTAGTATGATAGTAGCCTATCACAGGCGGTGTTTTTCCTCATAACTTCCTAACATAAAGAGATAGGATTAAAAACCCTTCCAATATCATTTGATATCATGTAAAGATGCCATGCCTTTGTTATGTATATACCCTTTATGTTACACGTTGTATAATTTTCACTTCAATCTCTACTTTCCCAAAAGCAAGTTTTTGGGGCTGGATCCATTTTGCATAACTACGTCCGAATATATAATCATAATTTGCAGAGTTGATACTTGGGAAACACAATATTTGGTTCCCGTCAACACCATGATACACTCGCATCATTCTAATCTGCTCAATCGCCAGATATCAGCCGACACTCAAGTACCAACATACAAAGCAAAAATACAACCAAATTTTCCGTAACGTGATCCTACCCCTGCAAGCAAAGCTTATTACGTAGCTTCCGCCCCATTATTTTTAACTCATACAATCCATATGACGTCACCAGGCCACACTTTGCCAGAAAAAAGCGCCTTATTAGTGTGAACGAATCTACGATTCTTCGGAGGCAGGGTAATTCCGATGCGGAAATTTTCAGAATCCAGGGTAATTCCGAGTCGGAATTTTTCAGGACGAGAGGAATTGATACCATAATTGTATTACACCGTTATTTGAATTGTTATTTTCTGAGAGGTTATGTAAGGGCGTCGATTTTTATGGACATATGAAATGCCATTCCACAATATTATTGGCAGAAAATTCAGTTTTCTTTGGTATTCAAAGTCAAAGTATTTTATTTGCTAGACATTGGCAATACGGTACATGGTATAAAATTTGTGCTGTATCACTGTGTTTTGACTTCAAAGGCGAACAAATTAATTAAGAACAAAATTAGAGATCAAAATTATAACGATTGGATATTTTCTTATTTTATGCTCTTATCATCTAAAAACTCATTGATGGAATGGTAAGCCTGATAAGGCTTCAAGAATTTCTTGAGATGTATATAAAATGATACATGTTAGTCATACTTTTAAAAGGTTTTTGGAAAATTATTAAATAGTTTTGAACCCATGCCGAGATAACTCTGTGAAAAAAGTGCAGTACCTACTGTGTCTTTTGACTTTAGTGTGCTATGGTGACGTCTAATGGACACTATTTTAGTGCTCATTTGGTGATGAAATAAACTGTGCATACCTTTTGCTTATGCTTATAAGGGTGAGGAAGAGCAGTGATGGACCAGCGGGGCAATTATGAAACACATTATCAGTCGGAATCGGTTTCAATTTGACAGGTTAACAACATGCATTGCATTATTTAAGTGTTGTGTAGACAAATTTTTCGAAGTTATGAAGGAATGGTTTCGAAATTTGCTTCAAAATTATGCAAATCCCGATGAATTGTCTGTTACGTAATTAGGGTGTAGGTTAATAGCCGCAACTTACAGGTTGCCAATAGCAGGTTAGAACCTGCTTTGCTTGCCTTTACTTTGTGTAAATTATATCATCACCACTGCTCCCAAACAGTCTAAGGAAAATCAGCATCATCATCTCAGCGTTCAGTCCCGGTTGCATCCACGCTCTTCGCTTTGGAGCCCGGGCTTCGCTATCCTGCTCATTCTCCTCTATTTCGCGCGATCTTTAGCATTCTGTGGTAAGGGATTTTTGGAAACAGGTAAAGAAAATAATAATAATTTATTTATTTCTCCTCACAATGTTTTATTTATAGCGGTACAATTACTCAGTCTAGTATCTGTTACATATGTGAGGAGCTGTCTGTGAAAGGCGTGAGATGCCTGTGTTACAGATCACGAGTGCCCCACCCGTCGGACATGTAGATTCAATTTTGACTGGGTACATTTTATATAAAGCGTGAAGGTATTTATACAAAATAGAACAAAAAAAAATGAAGAAAGATTGAACTCAAAACTAAGTATGTGTACAATTCTGGACTGATTCACTAGAACTAAACAAAGATTTAAATACAGAAAGAAATTTGTTACGCCTATAATTACCTATGAGTAATTGTGAGAGCGCAGTACACATAAAAGATCTACTCTTTATCTCCCAAATTAAACGAAGATTGTGATGATATTGGAGGATTTATTTTAACAAGTTAGTGCTCGTTTCCACAGTCAAATGGCCAATGCCGCCATTTTACCTCGATTTGAATACATCGAATAATGTCATATAGTGTTGTCATCCTAAACCTTGATTCGATACAATTAAATAATCGACTATAATTTTAATAATAATTACTATTTCAATTTGCTTCTTAAATAAATACAATTGCATTGTGTTCTTGGTTACATACTAGATAGGATATTATCAAAAATACACACATCCTAGCTAATTAAGCTTACAGCTCGGCCATCCTGTGCAAGTGAGTCCTCTCACTTGTTTGGTGTAAAATTAATAAAAAAATAATAAAAAATGTAAAATAAATAATATAATAATAAATATAAACAAAAAAATTAAGACTAAATAAAGACTATCATCAGACATATTTCTATAGCTAATTTGATTCTCAAATAATAATTCTTATGACAAGGTAATTTGACTACAATTCACTACTTACTATATATATTCTTTTCACAAACTCTGTCTGTCATAAATTCTCAACACAATCAAAATTTCAAAGTCTAAGTATATTATTATGTTACATCTGAGTTTATCTTACCTACTTCAACTTATCGTTTTTAACAATCTCATAAATCTTCATCAAATCTGAATTGTCGGTTTTGCACAGTCTGTCACGATCTTTGGTCAACTGTGCGGCACCGTTATCTTGGTACCATTCATAATCTGCACTGACCTCTGCGACAAATGTGCTCACATTGTATAATCTTACTCACTATCTTGCACAATCTGTCACGATCTTTGGTCAACTGTGCGGCACCGTTATCTTGGTACCATTCATAATCTGCACTGACCTCTGTGACAAATGTGCTCACATTGTATAATCTTACTCACTATCTTGCACAATCTGTCACGATCTTTGGTCAACTGTGCGGCACCGTTATCTTGGTACCATTCATAATCTGCACTGACCTCTGTGACATATGTGCTCACATTGTATAATCTTACTCACTATCTTGCACAATCTGTCACGATCTTTGGTCAACTGTGCGGCACCGTTATCTTGGTACCATTCATAATCTGCACTGACCTCTGTGACAAATGTGCTCACATTGTATAATCTTACTCACTATCTTGCACAATCTGTCACGATCTTTGGTCAACTGTGCGGCACCGTTATCTTGGTACCATTCATAATCTGCACTGACCTCTGTGACAAATGTGCTCACATTGTATAATCTTACTCACTATCTTGCACAATCTGTCACGATCTTTGGTCAACTGTGCGGCACCGTTATCTTGGTACCATTCATAATCTGCACTGACCTCTGCGACAAATGTGCTCACATTGTATAATCTTACTCACTATCTTGCACAATCTGTCACGATCTTTGGTCAACTGTGCGGCACCGTTATCTTGGTACCATTCATAATCTGCACTGACCTCTGTGACAAATGTGCTCACATTGTATAATCTTACTCACTATCTTGCACAATCTGTCACGATCTTTGGTCAACTGTGCGGCACCGTTATCTTGGTACCATTCATAATCTGCACTGACCTCTGTGACAAATGTGCTCACATTGTATAATCTTACTCACTATCTTGCACAATCTGTTACGATCTTTGGTCAACTGTGCGGCACCGTTATCTTGGTACCATTCATAATCTGCACTGACCTCTGCGACAGATGTGCTCACTTTGTATAATCTTACTCACTATCTTGCAATCATACGTGCGACATCAATTTCTTAATGCCATTCATTATCTGCACTGATTGCTCATATATAGACCTTAATAATGACACGCAATCCCTATTCATTTCCATCAGACAACTTGATTAATTCTTGTAATTTAGTATATTATTGCGCCCAAAATCTAATAATTATATCGTTCCTACCTAATAAGAACCTACCTAATAGATCACTCTGTCTCTACCTCTATTTCTGTTGCCCCACTATGATCACTATCAGAGCTCTCACTGGTGTAACCCTTAAAATTCATCCAGGGATGAATTTTATCTAGCGCGACAACATTTTCATACCTCTTGTTACCCTTTCTTGTTAGAGGGGTATCTTCGATAAGAAATCTATCATTAGGTAATACTTTGAAGATTCGATAGGGACCTTGAAATTTGGGGATCAGTTTGTGCAATTTTCCTATATTATCTTTGCCTATAACTGTCCTCTCTACCCTGACTAAATCACCTACATTATATATAGTACGACTCTTTCTACGCTTATCGAATTGCTTTTTAGCATAATGCTGTTGTTTTCTCTATCCTTTTCCTCTATCTTTTTGTCTATCCTTTTCCTAGCATTCGACGCATCAGTATGAATTTCGGTTTCTAAATTAGGATTGTATAAAGCTAATATAGGACGTTATCTTGCCTTCAAAACTCTAAACGACTCCGCCTCCTCCGCCGTCCATTTCCATTCGAATTTAGATTTTAACAGGTCTGTTAGTGGACGGGCAATAAAAGCGAAGTCTTTTACAAACCTCCGCAAAAAGCTAGTTAGGCCGATAAATCGCCTGATACGTTCCGGGGTATTGGGAAGTTTTCAATAGATAATGTTTTGCCTTTCCCTGGACGTATCCCCTCACCACTAACATGGAATCCTAGGAACTCTACAACTCTACAACTCTAAAGGTAATGGATAATGTTCCTTTTTTGTTTTATTATTTAATGCACGATAATCAACACATATTCTACTTTCGCCAGTCTTTTTTTTACTAATAAAACTGGGCTAGCGTAAGGCGAGTTTGACTCGCATACTATGCCTGCATCGATCATGTCCTTTACCATAGTCTGAACCTGTTTACGCTCCGGAAAGGAGAGCCTATATGGACGATAAACTACTGGCTGCGAATCACTCAATTCAATTTCCATCTGAACTACATCAGTTAATCCCAGGTATTTTAAGTTGTCCGAAAAACATGTTTCATACCTTTTGAGCATTTTTTTTCAATTGATTAATCTCACTTTCACTAAGCTGTTTGCCATAATTGAAAGCAGACTTAGTCTCAGCATTTTCAAAATCTAATAAATTGATGTCCAAAATATTACTGGTACAGATGACTCGTGTGTAACGAGCGTATCCTTACTTAAATAAACTGCACTGTCACTAAAGTTCTGCACAAGTATCCTAACCTCTCCGTCTTTTATTTCATATTCACCAGGCATCAGGTAATATTTGTTCTGCGACATGCCGCGCAAGGAGCCTCTAACGTGGACTGTACCCGAATATTTATTTTTAGACATACACGGTACTGGGTACATTTCCTTAGGGGGTATCACAATATCGGTTTTTAAACTCAATGGTAATTTAACTGGTTGTTCACGACTAAATATTAACGAGTGGATAGTTTTCGTTATAGCTATACCTGGTTTTTCTGTGAAGCTATGTCCAATTAAAACTGAATATTTAATAACGCTATCATCAACGATGTATGCGTTGACTTTCTCTACAATACCTTGAATTTCAATAATAACGCTTGAAACACCCACCTGTATTACTATACTCTCTCCTATACCTTTCATAGTCGGTAAGTTGTTATCAGTCCACGTGATTTCCCTCCTAACAGCCTCACTATGACGAATCAGCGTGCATTGGCTACCCAAATCCACGTAGCCTTGAATAACTTCACCGTTGAGTTTCAGATTAATCAGATATTTAGAATCATTAGTATTATTGCTTTCAATGCGCATCACGTCTTTTCCTTTCGGTCTATCTATTAGCAGAGTCAGAGGGTAATCTGGGACAGTTAATTGACAAATGACCTAATTTAGAACAAACGTTACACTTCAATATCTTTTTTGTGCATTTAGAACTGGAATGCCCATGTTAATTGCAGTTAAAGCATACAATTGACGCATTATTGTATGGCTTCGAAGTTTTAGCTTCGCTGCTATTGCCAATCTGCTTAGAGCTATTACTAGATTCTAGAGAAGTTGTGTTATTACGTCTATCGTAATTTACCCTAGACCTATCTGGATCACGAACATGTTGCTTGATAGATTGAAAATATGCCAGAACTTGCTCCGGCTCCTGACATTTTGCTGCTTTCGCGCCTAATCTTAATGACCGATCCTCAATCCCATATAGTAAGCAATCTACCGCACGTTTACCTTGTATTTCACATCTATTTAGCAGGTTAATTTTTTCATAATAATAATGTTCCAGAGAATCATTAAACTTCACACGTTTTGACAACATTTCGGTTAATAATTCAGCATAGTCTTCACTACTCGGGAAGGACTGCTTCAGTTTGTCCTTCCACTCTGACCATAAATACGACATTGATGGCAGAGCCTCGTACCACGTTTTGGCAATCCCTGACAGTTTAGGCAGAGCATAATGTACTATTTGATCGTCGCCCCAACCATAGAGCCTAGCACATTCTTCAACTTTATTGATCCACATTACAATAGTCTGACTCTTTACCATAGGGTCAAAATCTGGAATCACATTGCCTAGCATAGGGAATTTGTTGCCCTGAGGTCGACTTTTGGTTAAAGCTTCCACTAAAGTAGCCAAAAACGCTTGCGTGTCATTGTTAAGGACATTTGTGTTACTCACGTGACCGGAAGGTGGGGGTGTGCGTTGCTCGATGCTGGATTCTAAGCGCCCGCTGCGGCTTCGCCTACTGCGGCCTCGCCTACTGCGGCTCCCGTCCAAGTCCCAACGCTGCTCGTAGCTGCTGCTCCAACTGCGATATCCATTACGACTGCGGCTCCGGTTCCGTTGGTGACGGCGCCTCATACTCTGCTCACGGGAACTGCGATCTTCACTACGGAGAGATTCCAACGTAGAATCACGATTGCTCGAATGTTGACTTCGTTGCTTCCGTTTATGCGTAGTGCTTGTTCGTTTTTCTCTGCTTCTGTCACGGCGGCGTTTACGCATATTGCTCTTGCGATTAGATCTAGTTTTATCCCTTGTTACCAGGTAAAAGGTGAAAACGCGTGGCAACACGTGGACACGTTGTTTGAGAATATTACTTCAATATTGTAGGCGTAACTGAATAATGCCACTTCTGAGATAAAAGATCTACTCTTTATCTCCCAAATTAAACGAAGATTGTGATGATATTGGAGGATTTATTTTAACAAGTTAGTGCTCGTTTCCACAGTCAAATGGCCAATGCCGCCATTTTACCTCGATTTGAATACATCGAATAATGTCATATAGTGTTGTCATCCTAAACCTTGATTCGATACAATTAAATAATCGTCTATAATTTTAATAATAATTACTATTTCAATTTGCTTCTTAAATAAATACAATTGCATTGTGTTCTTGGTTACATACTAGATAGGATATTATCAAAAATACCCACATCCTAGCTAATTAAGCTTACACACACTATACAACATGAACAAAATATCAACTAAGTCACGCGCACTTTTTATTTCCTTACGCACTGGCTCGTCATACAAGCTTACATACCGTCATTCGGAAAGAATTGTCGCGCGGGATTACGTGCATATGGCATGACTGTGGGTAGACGGATGATCCGCCGCTCGCCGCAGGCGCAGTTGTCTAGTTATAGTTTTGTGGCTGTGATACACTGCGGTCTAAGTTTAATAAGCGGAGCGGATTTCGTTCGAAAGCGGCGCGGTGTTATAACTTAGTGTTTTTAATTTGTGTTCACTGCGCTTATGTATATGTGTGTTTTGTGTATCTAGTTGCAAAGTGTAAATTATGTGTATGAGCACCACCCCAGGAGGTAATGCAGTAGCTCAGTTGCGATTGACACAGTGCGTAATAAACAGATTTAATCACGTTCGGTTCAGTTACGTGTCTTAGAGACTTAAAGATCATCATAAGTTTGCGAACACGTGCCGAAATACGGTCTATGTGGGCATGAAATTTCAAATTACTATCTATCATTACTCCTAGATATTTGACACATGACTGGGCTTTTAGAGTAGGGCACACACAGTTAGTACTACTAAAGTTAGGGCATATATGTGATGTTATTTGAAGTGACGGATCCGGCTTATTGTTGGACCTAGTTGGGAAAGCGGCATAGTGAGTTTTATCAATATTTAGTGTGAGAAGGTTTTTGTTTAGTCACTGAGTTACCAAATTGAAACCCTGCCGTGCATTCTTAAATACTTCTGGCCAAGAGTTAGCACTAAACAGTAGAGCTGTGTCATCTGCAAATGCGATAATTTTTGAGTCGGGAATCTGAATTTGGCAAAGATCATTAATGTAGCAGAGAAACAGTGTTGGACTCAAGATACTTCCTTGAGGGACTCCAAAGGTCACTGGGACCTCTTCACTGGTCGTATTTCCTATCTGGACACATTGAATTCTATCCGATAGGTAGTCTTTTAACAGTTGCAGTTGTAAACCTCTGATTCCCAAGCATTCTAGCTTCATCAGTAGTATGGGCACAGAGACCGTGTCAAAAGCCTTTGCCAAATCCAAGAAAATTCCAATAGTTTTATTTTTATTGTCTAGGTTGCCGATTATGTAATTTATCAATTCCAACACCGCGTCCGACGTGGATTTGTTCGCTCTAAATCCGAACTGTGCATTGGATAACAGATTTTTATCTTCAAGATATCTTATGAGTCTTCTGTTAATTAGACGTTCGAGGATTTTTGATAAACTTGGTAGAATGGCAATGGGTCTATAATTTTTGACACAGCCCCCGGCACCACCCTTGTAGATAGGATGTATTCGTGATTTTTTATATATCCTGGGAAAGACACCAGTGGAAAAACAAAGATTACAGACGAATGTTATTGGCGGGGTCAGAATATCAGCATTTTCTTTTATGACTTGAGTAGGTATTCCATCTAGACCGGTGGAGCACTCACTTTTTAGCCCTGAGATAAGTGACCTAACCTCCTCCTCATCGGTGAGCAGAAGACCAAAAGAACGACAATACCGTGTTAAAGATTGTGGCGTTGTTTGTGGATGTATCAGTGATGTTGTCAGCCAGTATTTTACCTACGCATGCGAAGTAGTGATTTGCATCATTGGCTGACTTTAGTGGATTATTTGAGCATAATAATTGCAGTGAATTATCTTTAGGTTTATTAAAAAATGTTGTTTCTTTGACAAGCTGCCAAATATTTTTTGAGTTCTTTCCTGCCTTCTGAAACTGTAATTTATCAAAATTTCTTTTTAGTTTTTTATTAGCCCAGTACAAAAAATTCGATACCTTTTGTATGTAGAGTGTAGAATCTCGTTAGTAGGGTCTTTCTTAAGTTTCTTGTATAGGTTATCACGATTTTTTATGCATTTTAATATACCCGGGGTAATCCAGGGCTTTAAGATCTTTTTACGGTTACAAATTTTGCTACTTTTAGAATATTTATTAATAGCCTCAGTTAGTTTTTCATGAAGAAAATCAGCCGCTTGATTAGCGTCGGACTTCGTATACATAGGGTTGAAGTCAATATTTTTCAGTTCCAGGTTTATGTGACAGTAATCTATTCGTTTAACAAGTTTAGGGGACTTTAGTCTAGGCAGAGTAGTTATGAATAACGCTACACTATTGTGATCGGTAAGTGTAGTGTTCAGAATGAGGCAAAAAGCTGAAAGTTTAGTCCTAAGGAATACATGGTCTAGGCAAGTCTTATTATGTGTTGGTAGAGAATATTCAGTAAGCATGCCGTGGAATCCGAGTAGGTCCAGGTAAGCTGAGTAATTGTTATCTGTAGAGTGATCAGCTATATTAATATTGATGTCTCCCAATAGTATCAGATTTTGGGTTGATGAATATTTTGATAGCATACAATTAAGAGACCTGAAAATTGTCAAGATTTTTGTAACCTGGAGGCCTGTAAATAGCAAACGCGATTGTATCTTTATTAGGAACAATGACTAAGCAGTTCGCGTCCTCTAAATTGTATTCTTCCACAGTGAAAAACAAGTTGCTTTTATAGTATACCACAACTCCTTCATTTTGGATAAGGTTGATCGCTGAAGCGAAGTTGTCGTATCCATCCAAACTAGGTATGTATGAAGAAGAAGGTAGCCAACACTCAGTGAGGACGATACAGTCCCACTCTACTTTTGTAGCAGCCAAGATGGGTATTAGTCCAGTCATATTACATTTCAAACTGCGAATGTTTGGTGAAATTGAATGGTGAAATATTTTGAGGCTTTTATTTGATGCAGTCAGGAAAGACGTGCAGTCATCAACATCGCATACAGCTACATCGGCAACTTTAAAGGTGTTGATTTCATTTTGGATATCAATTAATTCATCGAATTTGTGTTAAATAGATTTTATAGTAAGGATAATATTCAATGGACATATTCATTATTGATTTCATCAGCAATTCATCATTAGAATGTAAATAACTTTTGCAAATATTAATATTTAGATTTTTTGGGTTTTGGCAGTTGATTTGTTGTTTTGGCTCAATAGGTGCATAAAAAATTCGAATCTGTAAATGTGTTATGTTTATGCGACTATGTGGTGAAAAGTGTGTGTGTGTATTATTCAGAAGAAGTGTATGGGTGTGTGTGTGAGTTTTGTGTGAATTGTGTGCATACAGGTTAGACTTACATAATTTATTTGTAAGGGAGGTATCATAGGCGCTATTGAAGCTGAAACGTGAAAACTTAAACAAAAAACATGCAAAAGTATTACTGTAGATTATAAACAAAAAACCTAGTCAGATGTTTTTTTCCAGTTTTTCTAGATCTCCTGCACAGGTGATACGAAGGCGAGGTTCGTTGTCGTTGCGTTTTAGGTACACTTTGCCGAACACACAACTACAAACCAAACACAACTTTGGTCATTGTTGGACTTCCGTCTAACAATGACCAAAGTTGTGTTTTTTTGCGAACATTCTAGTGAGATAGTGCAAGCGCCTAATCGATGACGTGAGAGATTCAGCTACATATATGGGCTCAACTGGTCCCATCATATTTATACTGGCAGTGGTCAGGCGCTTCTCATGGTTTTCTTTGTTGTATGTTCTTGTGGCTCTTATAAACTTCTCTCGCTCTAAGGTCGAGGTAAAGTCTAAAATTACTGGACCGTTTTCTTTGTTTTTATTTTTTAATCGAAACACATCTCTTTTATCTGAATGAATGATGGGAACATTAACCACTTCACCAATTTTTTTAGCAATGTCAATCAAGTTGTCCTTATCTTCTAACTTGCCGGCTGGGATGTTTCTAATTTCAATTGTGGTGGATTTTGCATTGACTTCTAATTGTTCTACTTTTGCTTCTAGGTTTTTAATTTGATTTTTGAAGTGGAGATTTTTCTGTTGTATGATTTTCATATTGATAAGAACGTCATCATATTTTGCCGACAGGAGAGCCATGGAATCTTTTATGTCAGTATTTTGACTTGTAAGCTCTTTTATGTGTGCTTCTAGTGAAGCAAATTTGGCATCGTGCTGGGTTTTTAACTCATCCATTTTGGTCAGTAAGTCAGACAAAGCAGTAGCATTTTGGGATTCGTCTAGTCGACATTTTGATCGTTTTTATATTGAGATCTGAGGGTTGCTGATTATTGGGATTATTATAAAGCATAGAATCGGAACCATAATGTATAGGGCTGACGAGTTTAGCATTACTTTTCGGTGACGTTCGTTTAACAGACATTTCATATAAATTAGTTCTTCTAGGATGATAAAGAAGTATTTACTCACTAAAACGCCGCCGCTTATGGATTGCGGCGTAAGTGACACGAAAAATATCGTGAGGAAACCGGCATCTTACCCACATTCCTCGCTACTTCTCACCAAGAGCAGGCCTCTGTCCCAAGAGTGGGAACAAGCTGGTTATGATATGGGTTTTCATAAATTGTATATGCTACATGCAACAACCAGTTTTCTGAATTAAGAAAATAAACAAATAAGTACGAAAGGACTTCCCTCCGCGCGCCCGCGCCGTGTGGTTTGAAATTAATACGCTCCGGGTATATTTACGAATATCGCGTTCCGATTGTTAGTTTCCGGCTCGTATTTTCATTCTAGACTGTGAAATTGTGTCTGGCTTGGTATAGTAAGTTTATTCTTAGTGTTTGTTTGGTATTTATTGTAAATCAAATAATTTCGGTGAGTACATTTATTTTCTTACTTGTGAGGGTAACGTAATTTATTTTTCTTTTCTCCGCGCGACGGTTTTGTTTTTTTCTTTTCGTTAACTTAGATTTGTTTTTCTTGTTAATTAATTAGCTATGTCAACTTCCAATGACCCCCCTGATCGTGGGGGGGACATTTTCCGCAGAGATAACAAGACGTTTAGGTCGCCGCCGCAAGCATCCGCTAAGCGTTTGTTTTGTGAAATGTCTCCGACCAACAATTTAATAGATGATAGGTCGAAGCGTTTACAAACTGCACCCAATTCTCCCGAAAAGTCGCCTACATTAAATATTTCCAATCGTAGCGACGGGAACAGTAATTATTGCGATTTGATGACCGAGGCGTCTGTGTACCTGGCCAAAATCAACGAGCTGGTTAATGATAACGGTTCTCGTATAAATGTCGCGAACAAATCAGCAATTATGGATATGACTCAACGAGTTACAAGTATCGTGTCTTTGTTAGCTTTAAAATCTGCGTGTAACGAGACAAAGCTTGCTAACACCGAGCGCGAATTGGAAATAATTAAATTAAAATCCTACGCTAAAACCGTTAATGAGGACAAAAACATGTCGTACGCGGATTCTTTGAAACTGCGGTTGCCTAAAGTTACCCCGGCTATTGAATCTAGAGTACCTCTTCCTTGTCTCGTCGCCTATCCGACCCAGGAGCGATCAGCTGACTATGCGTCATCTTCCGCCACTAAACAAGCTCTTATGAAGGCGATTAGACCGAGTGACGATGGTTTTCAAATAGTCGGTATTAAAAAAACCGCCAAATCAGGCGTTGTACTGCGCGTTGCAAATGAAAACCAATTGAAAAGACTAGAATCGGTAGACGCTATAAAGTCTGCGGGTCTTCGTTTAGAAAAACCAAAAGGTCGCCGACCCCGTCTATTAGTCAAGGACATTCCCGCCTCTATGGAAGACAACAATTTTTTGCAAGCCATATACCGCCAAAATATTAAAAACGAGTTGCCAATAAAAGAAGACGACTTCATTAAATCCACGAAAATAGTCCGTAGGCGTTCTACCAATAATGGTCGTAAATGGTTAGGAATAGAGATTGAACCTGAGGTACGGAAACATCTTGTGTCTACCAAGGATAAGTTATTTATTGACTGGGCCACGTGCCGTTTTGTTGATGATATCGAGGTAGTTCGTTGCGCGTATTGTCAGCAATTCGGTCACGTGAAAAAGCATTGCGCTAATAAATCACCAACCTGCGCTATATGTTCTGAGGCCCACGAAACCAATGTTTGTCCGCATAAGGACGATTTAAATTTTACCCCGGTTTGCGCGGCGTGTAAACGTTTTAAAAAACCTTTTGACCATCGCTGCGGGTCTGAACAGTGCGGTACCTATAAATTAAAACTCGAACAACTTATCCTACATACTAATTACTAATTAAGATGGATAGTCTAAGCATAGGGCAATTAAACCTTCACAACGATAAGGTGGCGACATCAGAGTTAGATAAATTAATTATTGACTACAACTTAGACCTTGTACTCATTCAAGAACAATATCAAAACTCAAGTTTACGTCACAGGGTAGTGCAGCTGGATTGTAGGGCGCGAGCCGGAATTTATGTTGCGCGGTCTTCTAACTTTACGGTAACGTCTATACGTGACCTCATGACGCCACACTGTGCGGTTGCTGAAGTCTCATCAGCTTCTTTTAAAGTATTCGTTGTAAGCTGTTACTTTCAATATTCAGATCCTGTTACTCCTCATATACATAATCTCCGTCATGTCTTGCGGTCACTCGCGGACTGCAAAGTGATCGTTGGCGCGGATGTCAACGCGTCATCGTCTCTGTGGTATGGCAAGGTTCGGGCAACCGATACCGAACGACGCTGCGCTGTTGAGGATTTCATTGCTGAGATGAACCTATCGATTCATAATACCCCCGATGCACCACCTACTTTTTGCAGCCAAATAGGCGAATCTTGTATTGACGTCACACTTTCTAGTGCCGACGTACGTTTGGATAGGTGGCGTGTCCTACCGGACGCGTCTTGTAGTGATCATCGCCTGATCGTGTACGAATTTGTTCCTGGTTATATTCAGGGTCCGTCTCATATTCCTGGTAATTTCAGATATAGATGTAAAGGTGCGAACTGGGAATTTTTTGGCTCGCTTTTTGCGTGTCACGCCAAGGAGTTCACTCGGGACGGGCTGTCAGCCGAAGAAAGTGCTGACATTATGTCAGAAACCTTTACCTACTGTGCTGACATCGCCATTGGTCGTGGATCTATGACCAATATTCGTAGATGTGACTGGTGGAGTGATTATTTAGTTGAACAGCGCAAAAGATATCGCAGAGCGCGTAGACAGTTAAATAAACTCAAGAGCCGAAAGATTACTGGAGATCTTCTTACGTCCGCTTTAAATGCTTTTAGAGTTGCCAAGTCACGCTACAAAGCATCGGTGGAAAAATCTAAGGGTAACTTGTTGCGGAAAATCGTTGACAAACTTGACAGGGAGGGTCCGTGGTCTCCCTTATATCACGAATTTAAAGCTAACAGATCGGTCGACCTTGCATACGTTCAAAACATTAAGGTCAATGATAAGCATACCACGGGCATAGAGGAAACAACAAAAGTACTAATTAATACACTTATCCCTGATGATTCACCGGCTAACGATAGCGACTACCACCTACAGATTCGAGCGTGGGCTCCTGTGCCACCTGAATCACCAATGTCAGACGTACCATCTAATGACGAATTTATAAATATTGTTAGAAAACTACCGGTCAACAAATCATCAGGGGAAGATAAAATATCTAATAGGATGATTAAAGAAGCGTGTAAATCAGCGGGTGATGCCATCTTAACTGTATATAACCGATGCATTGCTGAAGGCGTTTTTCCTCGTAAATGGCGACGCGGTTTCATACGAATAATACCAAAGTGTGGTGATAAACCACCGGATGATCCGAAGTCATATCGGCCTATCACGCTTCTACCATCTTTGGGGAAACTTCTTGAGCGCCTCATCGTTCCACGTTTACTACCGAACGGTCCAAAATTTCATAGTAATCAATATGGCTTCACCATCGGTAAATCAACAGTCGACGCGGCGCTTTCTGTCAGAAGAACCGTTAACCAGTCGGAACACAAGTACGTGATTGGTATCTTTTTGGATATTTCTGGGGCTTTTGATAACGCTTGGTGGCCTATGCTGTTGTTAAAATTAAAAAACCGCGGTTGCTATAGAAACATATATAATCTCGTTTACTCGTACTTTATAAACGGTTCCGCGGTACTTAAGCTCGGTCATTTTTCTAGTACTAAAGCACTAACCATGGGATGTCCTGAGGGTTCAGTTGTCGGTCCTTATTTATGGAATTTGGGTTTTGATGATTTTCTCGCGATCCCGCTTCCTTGCGGCTGTTCACTTACTGGTTACGCGGACGATGGCCTACTGCTCATTCAATCAAGTACCCGAGCCGGACTTGAGAACTTGGCCCATACTTGCCTAAATCTAATATCTCAGTGGGGTGATCGTAACCGCCTAGCGTTTGCGCCGCATAAAACCTATCAACTTCTACTAAAAGGTAATCTTAAATCATTGCCTACTATTAAATTTAATAACGTTCCCGTTAAAAAACAGCAATCCGTATGCTACCTTGGTGTGGTCTTAGAAAGGAATTTTTCATTTATCGAACATATAAAAATAGTTGGCGAAAAAGCTAAAAGGAACTTTTATGCCCTAACTAGAATATCCAAAGCAACTTGGGGTCTATCATTCCTAACTTTAAAAACTATATATGGAGCTACCTACTTAGGATGTATGTGCTACGGTGCACCTGTTTGGGCCGATAGGGCCAGCATAGGGGCGGCGCGACGTAAACTGCTTCAAAGCCAACGTTTGGCATTGATATTTTTATGCAAGGCGTATAGAACAGTCAGTACTGAAGCCTTACCCGTTCTGGCAGGTGTACTTCCAGTCGATCTTGAAGTACAGCGACGTGCTTCAATGTACTACTCCGCGAGGGGGGAGGCCATGGACACTAACTTTGTTACACAACGCGACCTCAATAGAATTTCTAGATTATTTAAACCTCAGACTGACGTCTGGGAGGACCTCTTATCCGAATGGCAAAGTAGGTGGGATAATTCCATCAAGGGCCGGCACCTCCATCTGTTCTTTCCATCCGTTGGCGATCGGCTGGCTAAGACATGGCTGGAGGTTGACCACTGCGTTGCCCAATTTCTCACAGGTCATGGCAACTTTAAAAGTAAACTGTATTCTTTTAAACTTGTTCCTTCGCCTTTGTGTCAGTGTTCTACATCGAACTGTGAATTTGAACAGTCCGCACATCACATCTTGTGGGAGTGTATTCTTTGGCAGAATGAACGCAATATTATGTTGGATAGTGTACAAGTTACATCCGGAGTTGTTTATTATACGGACCTTGTTGAAACTAGAACTAATTTCCGTGCGTTCAGGCGCTTTTGCCATACCTATTATTGGAATCAATTGTAACAGCAAATACCTACTTAGGACCCATTAACTTGATCAAATGTTATTCCGTGGTGCTTGGCAATCTGGGCTTCTCCCAGTTGCAATAATGTCCCTTTGTGCCGATTGGCCTAGTTCTATTCTGTCTCCTGCTTATTATGGAGGGAAGTGGAAAAAATATCTTTTTTCTTACTCCTCCGCTATTCTTTTCTGATTAATTTCGTTGCGGGACCCAAGACAGTTGAATCGTTTCTCCGGGACTCGTCGAGCTTCATTGCTCGGCGTTTTTCTGGCGGTCTCCACTGTTGATTCTGGCTTTCAGGAGTTGCAGTGGGTTGGGAACAGTGTGGCGGGTTTTGCCCAAAAAAAAAAAAAAAGTACGAAAGGAAATAAAAATGAACGAACGAACGAAGTTAGTTAATCGATAAAGCTGTAGAAGAAATTTTTGCAAAAATCATTGTACATTTTTGTAAAAGGTGCATTTTTAGGTATTTTCCACGAACGTTTCGTTATTTTTTCATTGCACTGAGCTTTTCCTTTGAATTTGATACTCAAAAGAGTATTACCAGGTGCGTTGGTAACGTCGAATTTTATTCAGAATTTCTCTTATAAAATCATATTTTAAGCGCCGGAATAGTTTGCAGTTTTAAATAACTTAGAAGACTTTTAGGTGAAATATATTTGAAATTTGGTGTAACATAAACACGAATAATCTAATTACTTGATTATGAAAAGAGTAAGCAAGGAGTTTCTCGTCCGTTCTCTTTGGGTTCCGTACCTTAAAAGTAAAAACGGATCCGCGAAACTGTAAATTTAATACCGAATTAAAGTTCCGTATATGACTCGTTCGTTGTTGTCAGAGGTAAAATATCTGTTACATAATTCCATACTCAACTTCTTCGCAAAACATAGACAAGAATTCTCTAGCTAATAAACTTTTTGCCTAAAAATATCAATAAAGCAGTGATTCAAATCAAATACAGGGGATTCCTTACGCCACCAGGAGCCCATGAAAGATGAATTCCCCTTTTTGACAGTTACTTGGAACGTGATTCGCAGTTATTAAATAACATTTTTCCCGTTGGGAGTGACTTTTTTGTAGTGAATTCTGCGAGGAAAAGTTAATATTATTCCGTTACCTACCATACAATCTGTCTGGGAACACAGATTTATGAAGACTGTTCTACAGTGAATGAGAAGATATTCGAATAATTTCTTTTGAATTTTTTTTTTATATAGCAAATTACGCAATTATGCACTTGATGAAAGTAGTTTGTGCAAAGTCATTACTTAATCGATGTCAATTTGTAACCGACTTTAAAAAAGAGGAGGTTACATTATTGTTATTTTTTCTAGTCATAACTCCGTCGTATATACAAATCCGCATTATCTAGTGTAGCGTTATTAACAAACGCCACATACAATCAACACGTCACAATGACGTCAAATGAATTCTACATCTCGCAAGTAGAGTTTACCGTACAACTTCCCAACATCAACCGTTGGCCAATTGCCCGCCAGGCGTAACACCCTTCTCCGTCGCAGTCTCGAAAGCAGTGTTTAACTTGCGATTAGCATACACAACTTCTTAACATAAACCATTGGGCAAGTGCCCGTCAGACATAAGACCCGTCTGGTCGGAGGATCCTCTCTTTTCCATAAAGGATGAGTGAACTTTACTCCCTATTCTTCATGCCTCCACATTCAATAAGTATAATATGTAGTACCTATGAATAATATTCTACATAGAGTGTTTGGTGGTATGCGTTAGTTCCAGTTTAAGTTCCCAGCCAGCGGTGCCAGCGGCGGTGTTTCCGTCGGACTACAATTTGAGTGTCTTCAAGGCTAGAGTGAATAGGCTCTTAATAAACTAGTGCGCTTTACCATCAACGATTGCGTCACTGCTTACCATCAGGCAGGATTGCGGTCAAGCGCTGGTTTATAACATGTAAAAAAAAAAAGTTGTATATTATACCTTCGGTTTAGTTATCACATGTGAGCTTCGATAACCAGATCGGATAAAGTATAATTGTGTTTTCCCAGCAGGAAAGTTTTCAGTTGCTGTATGGAATCCAGATTCCCTATTTCTTGAGACTTAAAACTAGTGAAATGTGGATTGGAAAAAAAGACTTGATGTTGTTTTTAAGCTGTTGTTTTTCGCATTAAAACCTTTTTGTAAATACACTGGGACGCAAAAATAATGGGTCACTTAGAGATAAATATTATAAATACATGTATAAATATGTTTTAGGCAGTTAATGTTTCATTTGAATAAGCCATAGCTTAAATAGAAAGAAATTCAGGATTTTGAAAAATATCAGACTTGGATTTTTTTATAAAACAATATTTTTAGCTTTTGTTTCAAACCGAGCTGTCCTTATAAACAGCTTTTTAATAATAGATCACAGTATCTTCTGCACAAACGTGTTATTATCTCCTGAATTATACATGAATTATCACCATGGTACAAGAACGAAGGAGTCAGCGGAGTATTGCTAGAACAGTAGGTGTATCTTTTTCCACTGTTCAAAGCATGCCATTGTCAGTATGCAGTGCCATTTCAAGAGACTGAATGAACATCAGTAGACCGGGAAATGGCAGGCTAAGGTGCACAACTGTACGATAAGATTGATTAGTTGTGAGCACTTTGTTAAGAAATCGATATAACACGGCTGTTCAGGTCCGAAATAGAATTCAAGAAGTTTACCACAACAATGTGAGTTCTGACATGATCCTGCGACGATTTCGTGAAGCTGATATAAAGCCCTATAGGCCAGAAAATGACCCTAAACTGCTCAGAGAAACTCGAAATGCCATGTTGCGATTTGCTCGTAATATGGTTCCCGATGAGTCTAGATTTTGTTTATTCATACACGATGGGATACGAAGAGTATATATGCCAGGTGAACGTTGTCGTCAAGCGTGTTTTGAAGAAAAGATGCCATTCGGTAGAGGATCAATAATGGTATGGGCTGGGATTGCTTCAGAGAGTTGTACGGAGTTAGTGATTATAGAAAACGTTCTTTAACGGATGCCAGATACGTAGAGGAGATTTTTAATGAGCATTTTGTGGTTTCCTGGTGAATATGTGCAAAAATTCCATTCTTATGCACGATAATGCGCGACCATATTATAGTGCACATTTGGTCAACGCCTATATTCAAGACGTCGGTATTACCCGCATGGATGGCCAGCTCGTAGCCCCGACTTAAATCCCATAGAGCATTTATGGGACGAGCTCGGGACATGCGTTAAGCAACGCTCTCCAGCTACTTGAGTTAAGGAAGCGCTAGTGAAACAATGGTCAAACATAGACCAAAACCGTTTTAGAAATTTGGTATACAGTATGCCACATCGTCTTAATGAAATGATACGGGAGGAAATACAAGGTATTAAAATGCCAGAAAAGCTTTCTTTTTGTAGATTAACTGCATTGTTCATTAAATTGTTGTCAAAAGAATGACGTGGTATTTTTTATTTCTTGTTATTAAAATAATATTATTGAGTTTATATATTGTTTATAAGGCAGTCATCTATAACATATTACAGTTTCACGGACTAGTATTGTCTATGTAAGAAACTATCACAGTTTTTATAAGTGACCCGGAATTTTGCGGCCCAGTGTAATATACAATACATATGCTATGGAGTGTCGTTTTAAGAGAAATTCCCCGAATTTCGTAGCAGCACCGCGTAGGGGCCACGCGTAGCCGTAGCTCGTGCGTGTAGAATCGTAGACGGCTACGCCTACGTAGCTACACGCATGAAATACACTTTTTTATTCCAAAACATACCACCGTTTCGCATTAAAGGCGGAATTAATGGATACACCACAAATATGTACGAAAATGTTTGAAAAATAGTAAGACAGTGAAATATCACTTGTTCTTTTCAAACCCTTACAAAGGTGGAAAGCTTAAACGAATGACAAAAAGTACCATCAAACCTTTTTAACATCCATTATGCGAGTTAACCCTGCCGACGCGAGACATCTGTCCTTGGACATGCGCGACCACTCCCCTCGAGTGGCGGCGGAAGGGTTAAGTTCGCGTCACGGGAATCGTTATACTTCTCACTTTTATGAAGTTCCTTTTTGTACAAAGAAATTGTACGTTTTGGGAATTTTAATGAGGAAGGTTGATGAAGATGGTCTAAGGTCCGTATTACAGAACGTCACTCAAGCATTGATCTCTGCTTAAGCATTACTTAAAACTAGTTTCAACCAATCACAAGGCTTGAAACGAGACTTAAGTAGAGCTTGAGTTTGAGTGACGTTCTGTAATACGGACCTAATGGCTTAAGTTTATTTTGGTTTTAACCTGAGAACAGGCTTTAATGACAGGGTTATTTTTAGAATGTTACTTAACACTTGTTTTAAAAATAGGTACGTACGGCTACACGTCAAACTATACACAACCAGTATAAGCTTGTTATTTTGTTTTGTTTGGGATGGGAAATCATCAAATGACCCTCCCGCTCTGGGCGAAGCGGAAGGGCGTGTCAGACTTTTTCTGACTAAAAACCACCCGCAACCCTGACGCAGGAGGCATCGGTCTTCGTGGACCCCGTAAAACCAGTATAAGCTGACTTCTGATTGATACGAAAACCTGAACAGTGCAAGATCTGCTTAAACTGGAAATTAAAATAGTTTTATGTGTAGCGCCTGTGCTGCGCGATAGTAGCTAGTTTCTCCACCACGGGTTTGAGCCGTTCTTGTACTGCATGGCTCATGAGGTTAGCTACTTCAGGAGTGGATTCCTCCATGTTGTGCTTAGATGCTATCACTTTGAGGCGCGCCTGCATCAAACAGCACCCCGTTGACTTTTCCAAAATTTTCTGATTATTTTTGATACTTTGTTATTGGGTATTAGTCATTTGGGATGCTCCGCCAGTTTTCAGTTATGTTAATATAATATACTATATGTAAAGAAAACCCTGTCCGATCCGTGAAGGTATTGTACTGATTCTATTAATGCCCACAAAACAGACAAAACTTTGAAAAAAATCCTCCCTTAAAATTATATATGTAGAGGAAAACCGTCAGGAAGGCATGGCCAAAGGTTCCGGATAATTGAGTTGTCTTCTCATCCGCATCAGCATCCATCGTGGGCGGTATTTCGAGAAAACGTTGAACAATAACTATAGTGTCATGTTCGATTCTCATTATTTTAACTGTACTTAGATCCCTTTAATATTAAGGGATTACAATGATAATCTCAGATTAAAACAGATAAGAGCCAATAGGTTAGAGCGCGTGCTTTTCCGTCGGCAGCTGTCAATGATATGATAGTCGCCACCCCTTCAAATCACGCCTACAACTCTATTCGGGGTTGCCCGCTCATAACAAAAATCATAATTTAGCCGAATACCGACCGATTAATCGATTTAAAAAAATAATAGAGTAATATTTACGGTCAATTGATACTGATACGATAAAACAGATCCTGATATCCAAAATTAACCAGTCACGCCTCGTCATATATTATTTCACAAAAGGAGGTAACTTAATACATGTGCGGTAGGCAATACATGCGCGAGCGAAGAGGTACGCGGTCGCGTCGTTATTCGCTGATAATAATGCCGTCAAAATGATTTTGTCACTTTTAAAAAAAAAAATATTTTGGGGTAAGTTGGAATTAATTCGTGGAAGAAAAAGATTATTTCAACATTTATTTGGTCAAGTGTTTACCTAACCGTTATTATCCTTATGGATAGGACTGGATTTTCTTTACATATTGTATATATATAAGTATATAGTACTTAATACCTATACCTATAGTGGCAGTCGTTACGGGTTGTTGGAGCCCTCAAAAGTCCAACAATTGGTCTAACTGCAATGCTTCGATGTCGCCTTCGGGTTGTGGAGGTCAGACGGCAGTCGCTTCACGGAAAATGTCGAAGTTTAGCCATATCAGCAGTTGGACTGGTAAAGCGGACCCCACCCTCCAAAGCTGAAAAGGCTTCGGATGCGACTGGGATGATGATGAGTACTTAATACCTATACAATAATTTTCCAAAATTTTCTGATTTGTTTTGATACTTACTTTTATTATTATTGATAATCTGTATGAAGATGGACAACAAGTAAACCGATACATAGTAGTAAACTTCCATTTCTAATCCTTTTATGCAACACTAGCGGCCGCCAGCGACTTCGTTCGCGTAAAGTTAGTTATGCTCCGCTTCTATTAGTCGCAGTGTGATTTTATATAGCCTTAAGCCTTCCTGGATTAATGGGCTATCCAACGCAAATAGAATTTTTCAAATCGGACTCGTAGATTCTGAGATAAGCGCGAACAAACAAACATACAAACTCTTCAGCTTTATACAGTATGTTAACTAACAGAGGGCGTTCCCGTTAACCCGAAATAGTATAGCATACATACATGCTAAAAAAAAATATTTCCATTCGAAAACAAAATGTTTTAAATTTTTTCCAATAAGAAAATATTCAATAAAAATTTTAAATTGACATGTAAAAGAAACACACTGTACACGCGAACATGAAAGACGACAACGTCGCAATTTATTTATACATGACGACTACTATTTTGATTTAAAACAGGAGGTTTCAAATTTATTTCCAATTAGATTTTTTTTTATTCGGATTTTTTTATGCTTATTTTTCTATGCTGATATTTTTATTTTAATCTATTAATGATATATATTAACGAGTTTAAGGGAACGCCCTCTGTTATTTAACATACTGTATATTAGTATAGATTTAATAATTATTTCAGTTTGATTCATCAAAGGAAAATGTGTTCGTGAACAAAATTGTAGGTAGAGAGAAGCAAAAGGCTTTTCGATCATCTTTTATGTATCATAGTGAGTGCCATCTGTTGCGAGAGCTAACTGCAAGCGATACAGAATGCCTTACACGTGAGGTTCTTCCTAATACCCTTTTGAGGAAGCGTTAGTCGCTGTTGGAGAGGTGCAATGGGTAACGGGATACATAAATGTAGGTATTATTATTTTTGTCATAAGCAACGTACCTTTAACCTTACATACAATATTTTAGAAACACTTAAATTTATTGTGACACCTATCACTAAATACTTTTCGTAGTAAATAAAATTCTAATAAATATCTTCAATGGATGGAGAGAAACAAACCGATGTCATTTGTCAGTCTTTGGTCGTATAGAATGATGTTTTAAATGTATTATTTATAGAGCTCGTGATGACAGCCTCCGTGGCGTAGCGGTAGCGGACGCGGCCGCTGCGCAAGGGGGCGCGGGTTCGATCCCCGCACAGTGCAAATATTTGTATGCATGAATATGAATATTTGCACTGGTCTGGTCGTGCCTCGGAAAGCACGTTAAGCCGTTGGTCCCGGTTGCCATACGAACATCTAGTGGCAGTCGTTAAAGGGTTGTTGGAACCCTCAAAAAGTCCAACAATTGGTCAGCTGCAACGCTTTGATGTCGCCTTCGGGTTGTGGAGGTCAGAAGGCAGTCGCTTCACGGAAAATGTCGAAGTTTAGCCATATCAGCAGTTAGACTGGTAAAAGCGGACCTCAGACTCCAAAGCTGAAAAAGCTTTGGATGCGATTGGGATAAACGCTGAGATGATGATGATTTATAGAGCTCGTGGTGGCCTAGTGGTTAAAACATCAGCCTCTCAAGTACGTGTGCACGGGTTCGATTCCAGGTCATGCAAGTACCAATGTAACTTTTCTAAAGTTATATGTATTTTCTAAGTATGTCTAGGACATCAATGACTGAAGGTGAAGGAAAACATCTTGAGGAAACCTGGACTTAAGTCTGAAATTGCCAACACGCATTGAGCATGCGTTGTGATTAAGCTCAATCCTTCTTTGTATGAGAGGAGACCTACGCCCAGCAGTGAGACGATAAAAGGTTGATGATGATTTGAATCTTTTACTAAGTTTTTTTTTTTGTCATAAACAACGTTCCTTTAACCTTACTTAAAATATTTTAGAAACACTTATATATCCTGCTTTTTCTTTTTTATCTTCCTGTTTGTCTTTATTTAAACTGTTCTCTCACCATGTACATTCAGATTTACTTTTTTATGTTTTTATTATTACGTTTTTTTTATTTTTATTGCACTACCGTTTCGGTGTCTTCTTCTTCTTTTTTCAAGGTGAGATTCAACCTCAACTCTTGATACATAGCCTCTGTGGAATAGATATCACAATTTTGCAAATAACACGTGTAACAAATTAAAGAAATTCTATGAAAATTTTATTCCACAGTAATGGCGGATATCGCCAATGACAGTTGAAAATGACGGCCGCGTGAACCGTCTATGAGGGTCATAGACGGTTCACGCGTCCGTCCTTTTATTTCATAGGTTTGAGGAAAAGTCACGATGTGGCCATATTATGCTGCGATATTTCAATGTTCTTTATGAATTATTTACTGAATGCGCTTTTTACTACATAAAACTCGCGCTTTTATTTAGTAAACGACACTGTAAATAATTTTAAAATTCTAATGAAAAATGACACTCAGCTTTCCCGTCTAAACTCCCCGTTTCGGTGTCACTTGGAATTGTTTGCTGCACCGGGTGACGTCTTTACTTTGGCGCCGGCTGTCACTGAAAGCCAGCACTGGGCTCTGTTTTGCATAGGGTCGCAGCATAATGCTGAGCGACAGCCATTTTGCGTGGATGTGACGCATGTTTCCTCAACTTTTTCTTATTTTTTTGTGTTTTTGTAAACTTTTGCATCATATTTACCGCAAATAAATGTATTTTTCTTTCTTCTACTTAAATTTATTGTGCTACAAGCCACGGAATACTTTTAGCGGTAAATAAAATTTTAGTAAATATCTTCAAAGGATGGAGAGAAACAGAACGATGTCATTCGTTCTGTCTCTGTCCATCTTCTGAATAATGTTTCAATATTGTATTATTTATAGAGCTAAATATGTTAAGAAAGATATAAATTGTGTTTATTTGCGCTAAACAAGCCGCATAAAAAGAACGCAAACACAAAAAAGAAACATTTTAATTGGTCACATTTACGCAAAACGGATACGTACGTTTAGTGATTACTAAAGATGTCATCATCATCCCAGCGTTAATCCCAGTCGCATCCGAAGCTTTTTCAGCTTTGGAGTCTGGAGTCCGCTTTACCAGTCCAACTTCTGATATGGCTAAACTTCGACATTTTCCGTGAAGTGACTGCCGTCTGACCTCCACAACCCGAAGGCGACATCGAAGCATTGCAGTTAGACCAATTGCTCGACTTTTGAGGGCTCCAAGAACGCTTAACGACTGCCACTAGATGTTCGTATGGCAACCGGGACCAACGGCTTAACGTGCTTTCCGAGGCACGATCAGACCAGTGCAAATATTCACATTCATGTATACAAATACTTGCACTGTGCGGGGATCGAACCCGCGCCACCTTGCGCAGCGGCCGCGTCCGCTACCGCTACGCCACGGAGGCTGTCATTGTAAAGATGTAGGTAGGCTTAAATAGTACAGAACTAGTGCCTTTCAGCATACTAAATACAAGATGGCAATAAAGAAGGAAGACGCGTAGACCCTCGAAAGATGGAATTAGTATATAGTGCCTTTACCGAAAACTGGAGTAGCGTAATAAAAAAGTTAGCTTTTAAGCCTTCTTCTTCTTCTTCAGCCTATAGAGACCCACTGCTGGACAAAGGTCCCCCCCAAGGCTTTCCACGATGACCGGCCTTGTGATGCCCACATCCATAGGCTTCCCGCGACCTTCGACAGGTCGTCGGTCCACATTGTTAGTCCACCCCTACGCTGCGTCTTCCGGTACCTACGTGGCCGCCATTTTAGAACCTTACTGCCCCATCGGCCATCGGTTCTACGAGCAATGTGCCCTGCCCACTGCCACTTAGTTTCAGCGACTCGAACTTTGGTTCTTCTGCGGATCTCCTCATTTCATTTCGGCTTTTAAGCCCACTTAGTTGAAATTTCAATTCAACCACAATAGCAATCTTATTATAACGAGAATAGTGATCATTATGGTATTGACAGACTTATTAGTGGCAGCGATTCTGACTACCAGTCTTACTAAAGGGTATCCTATTATCCAGTAACTGGGCTGTAAAGGTCAGATAGGCACTCGTTCTGTGTAAAATACTGGTGTTGAGCTGAATTCGGTTCGACTGGAAGCTGACCCGATCAAATTTGGGACACTGCGTGGCATATGATAATGTTATTGGTAGCAAGCAACCATATTTGAATGAAAATAAAGATCACTATAATATTAACAGGCTCGTTAGCAACAGCAAGCCAAAGGCAACCTTATTATAACAACAATAAAGATGACTTTGACACAGACAGATTTGTTAGTAACAGTGAGATAAAACAACCATATTGTAATAAAAATAATAGTCACTGTGATATTAATAGACTCGTTAGCGGCAGCAAGCCAAATGCATCCATACTGAATTCAGAATAAGGGTCACTGTGATATTGATATACTTTTAAGTGGCAGCAAGCCAAAGTCAACCATATTTTAATGACAATGAAGGTCACCGATATTGATAAACTTGTTGGTACAAGCTTGTTGCGGGCACATTGCCACTTTATTTTTGACAGTGATGCAACATCTGAAGTCATTATCATCATGATCATTTCAGCCGAAAGACGTCTACTGCTGAACCTTTACAAGAGTGTCAGTCCAACTTACTGGGCACCTACCCACGCTACGTCTTAAAGTGCCTGGTCGACACTCGAGAACCCGTCGGCTCTATCGGGCATCAGTCCTACGGGCAATGTGCCCGGCCCACAGCCACATAAGTGTTGCAATTCTTCGGGCTATGTCGGTTACTCTCGTTCTTCTGCAGATCTCCTCATTTCTGATTTGATCATGCAGTGAAACTTCAAGCATAGCCCTCTCTATTGGCATTTGAGTGACGTTGAGCTTTCTTATAAGGCCTATTATTTGCGACCACGTCTCAGTTCCATATTTTATCACTGGCAACACACACCATAGACATATTTGAAGTAAAATAACTTATTCTAAAGTTTATACGTACTGTCAATACTTAGAATGAAAACAACATTTCAAAAAGGTGAAATGTGTAAGACATCTGTTTGAAAAAGTTTAACCCTTTGCTCGGATACATGTACACTAATATGCATTTAAAGTAAGATGGTGCATAACTTAGATTAAATACAATTTTTTCCACAACTTTTTCCAACACACTTCTATTTCCAGCTCACACAGGAACTGCCTTACTTGAGCGGATATTACCGACACACTCACGAGGCACGTGGAAACCGTTCTGTATAGTGAACTTATAATATGCAGTTATAGCCAGGAAATGTAACCATAAACGTTTTGCAGCGACTGGTTTTTATGCACTACCGTCTACAGAATATTATGTGCTATTATACATAACTAGAACTAAAAAAAAGCAAAACATTTTGAGGTAACCTGGGCTTTCCAAGTCTGAAATCGCCAACCCGCATTGAGCAAGCGTGGTGATTACGCTCAATCCTTCTCTGATGAGAGGAGACCTGTGTCCACTAGTGGGACGATAAAAGGCTAATGATGATGCTGATACAATATAACTAGCGGCCGCCCGTGACTTCGTTCGCGTGTATTTAGTTATGTGAACTTTTTATTTTAACTCCAAAAGAGTCGATTTCTATAAAACTATATTACACTTCTAGGTGATAATATACTGCGTACATTTAAAATTTTTATATGCTCCGATTCCTGGATTAATGGGCTATCCAAAGCAAAAATATTCTTTCAATTCGTACCAGTAGTTCCTGAGAATAGCGCCTTTAAACAAAGAAACAAAATCTTCAGTTTTATATATTAGTATATAGATACTCCAGAAAGCCACCCTTTTGATTGAAGATGTGCTGTCTAGGATAACGCTTTTCCCATTTTTTTTTATGAAATGAACAAAAAAGAAAAATTAAATGGATCCATTGCTTTATGTTTGAGAACAATGACTGCTTAGCAAAAGTTAATAACGCAATGATTGTTGTTGAGCCTTTTGGCCACTTTTCCTATTGACAGTGATGCGGATGAAATATTCAATTTCCTTTGATATTTGATTATTTCCGCTCCGTTTTAGATAGGTACTTGTATATTTGGGAGGTTTGAGAGGTTGAGACATAACTTGTCGTTACTGATCCGTCATCTACAGGTCTTCCGCGATGGGCGTATATAAGCAGCTGTTTGGAAAATAATATTTGGAAATTAAGGCACTTAAATTACTACCAAATATTACAATGAATTTTTACCATAAAATTGAATAATCTCAATGATTATCACTGATTAAATTAAATTACAAATTGTTAAACTTGCATTTTGGGCCAATGCATTTGTGCGTGTGCACCGCGTGGCGATCACATTCGCTACCGCCGCCATGACACAATTTTTTTTTATTTGAGAATTTCTGGCTCGTTACTAGACCTTTAAGCCAACTCATTATTTTGAATGCACTCTTATTTACAACCATGAGACTCTTAAACCCAATCAGTGTTACCCCCTCTAATTTAAAAATACCACTGAAAAAATAAATTCTAAACGTAGTGTAAAAATAATCGATTACAATTTTTAGAAGTGTTAGAGTCATCATCATCATCAACCAATTATCGTCCCACTGCTGGGCACATGTCTCCTCTCATGCAGAAAAGGATTGAGCGTAATCACCACGCTTGCTCAATTAAATCAAGAAACACCAGCCTCTCAAGTAGTGTGCGGGTTCGATTCCAGGTCAGGCAAGTACCAATGTAACTTTTCTAAAGTTATATGTACTTTCTAAGTATATCTTGGACACCAATGACTGAAGGTGAAGGAAAACATCTTGAGGAAATCTGGAAGTGTTACAATAAATCGACTAAAACATCTCGCGCAACCTTACTTATTATTTTAAAAGTAGAGCAGGACGTGGCTAACTAACAGCAGCCGGAAAAACCGATCAGGTAAAGCTACGCTTACCGCGGTTAGTTTGTGGATGGGTGACTTACATAACGGGACCACTCCATGTCTTTGAATGCACGTTAAACCGTCGGTCTTGGTTGTCATGTGTAGATTTTTGACAGTCGTTATGGGTCGTCAGAAGCCCGATAGCTTGACAACTAACTACGTTTACCATTTTTTTTTTGTTTTTGATGAAAATCATCAAATTACCTCGCCCGGTCTGAGCGGAACAGAAGGGCATATCAGACTTTTACTGACTAAAACCCACCAGTGTTTTTTCACTTGCCTGTGCGCCAGGGCCATGATTTCTTTTCTAGCCAGCCCGCAACCCTGACCCAGGAGGCATCGGTCTTCGTGGACCTCCGTCACGAGGAGCTGACATCTCTTCAAGGCGCGCGTAAAACACAAGGAGCCGTCGACTCGAACGTGGTCCTTACCCGGTGGCGAGCTGTCCACTGCTCAGCGCCCGCAAGCCCTCGCCTAAGGTGCCCGGGAGTTCGATTTTGTCTCCCTACCAGGGCGTCTCCTGCGAAACTACTCTTACCATGGGGTATCATATTAACCTATAACTGGGTTGTGGAGGTCAGATAGGAAGTCACTCCATGTAAAATACTAGAACTACAATTTAGCTGAATCCGGTCAGACTAGAAGTCGAATTCAACATGTTAGGCAAAAGCTAGGCAGACGTGTTAGCTTTTGAAGTGACGTAATTTTTTTTTTATAACTATAAACTAGTGCTTCACCGCAATCCCGCCCGATGGTAAGCAGTGATGCAATTGTTGATTGTAAAGCACGCTAGTTTATTAAGAGCCTATTTACTAAAAAAAAAACTGAGTGAATAGGAAGAAAGACGGCAGTTGAGTGAGGTGAAGCAATGTTAAACCCAACAACACGACCAACGATGCTGCTCCAGAGGGAGATTGATCAGGAGACCCTCCACGCATCGTACCCGGTACACATCGCAACACAACTGCTCTGACCCGTCTTCCATACACTTCACCAGGCATCATGCCAGAACACGACGAATCGCTTGACGGCAAGATTTTGTCTGATGGGTGGTAACTTTTGCTACTTGGAATGAATTACTTATTTATTCCACTGTTCTGGCTAAATTCTTATATAATGGATCACTCATGAAAATTAGTAACATGTTTATTTCATTCCACTTGTTTTTATATTATTATAATTGTTAAAATTACATCATAAATTTTTATTTATTCTTTCGCACATAAGTTGTATAGAGGCGCACTTAATGCCTTAGGCATTCCTTACCAGTCAACCATAGATGGTGAAGAGATTAGTAGCAGGTGCTTTAATTAAAAACATAATGAAAACATACTCTTAACACTATTTAAATAAATACTTTAGTAAGCTATATACACATACATACTATTACCAAAATATATACTAATAATATACAGTATGTTAAATAACAGAGGGCGTTCCCTTAAACTCGTTAATATATATCATTAATAGATTAAAATAAAAATAGCAGCATAGAAAAATAAGCATAAAATAATCCGAATAAAAAAAATTATAATTGAAAATAAATTTGAAACCTCCTGTTTTAAATCAAAATAATAGTCGTCATGTATAAATAAATTGCGACGTTGCCGTCTTTCAAGTTCGCGTGTACAGTGTGTTTCTTTTACATGTCAATTTAAAAGTTTTTATTGAATATTTTCATATTGAAAAAAATTTAAAACATTTTGTTTTCGAATGGAAATATTTTTTTAGCATGTTATGTATGCTATACTATTTCGGGTTAACGGGAATGCCCTCTGTTAGTTAACATACTGTATACATACAAACTAGAAATTTGGGTGAGAGGTGTTGAAATGACTCTACCCTAATTGTTGCGAAAATAACTCTGCAATTTCCGCTTAAATGCAAACCGACTGGCAGCCATCCTGATGTCAAGAGGAAGCGCATTCCACAGAAGAATAAATTGAATATGAAATGAAGAGTGTGATATGTGAAGGACAGAGTAAGAGAAGATTCTTAGAAGATCGCAGATTCTTAGTGTGTGAAGAACATAAATATTGGAAGTGAGTCTCAAGATAACCAGGAGGAGTGGGTGAGTTAAGAAGGGAGAAAAGCGTGATTTTTTTTTTCATTTTACAAATTATTTTTTAAAAAAAGTACACTCAGTATTAGATGATTTAAAATCATAAGCACTTTTGATTAATCAAATCAAATTATTCAATTTGTAAGTGACAATACAATTTGCCGGGCACAGTCACGTTTTCGGATCCCTTTGTTTACAATTTCATCAAATTGTTTTGATACAAAGAATGGCACTGTTGTTTGTCAAAAGTTAATAATTAAAATCTTTCATGAAAGGAAAATGTTTTTAGCAAACTGAGAAATCGGAATGAATAAATAAATCTTTTTCCTTTTTTTCTTGGGTCGATAAAAGCTCTTCAAGTCGCTAAAATTAAGTGGCAGTGGGTGAAGCACATTGCTCGTAGAACCGATGGCCGTTAGGGCAGTAAGGTTCTGGAGTAGCGGCCAGCGTAGGGAGGCCCCCAACAAGGTGGAGCAATGACCTGGTGAAGGTCGCGGGAAGTCGATGGATGTGGGCAGCACAAGACCGGTCATCGTGGAAAGCCTTGGGGGAGACCTTTATTCAGCAGTGGACCTCTATAGGCTGAAGAAGAGGATGATAAAAGTAAACAATATTTTATTATGAAAGATAAATTAGCTGTCTAATTTTACGAAATTAGACATGTTATATTAACTTTTACAAGACGATGACCCCGAGGACTGAACTAACATTTTATGTTCGTCCATTTCAGAATGAAAAAGAGAGAAATAGCACTGTACTTTAATTTAGTTTCATTTAATTAGGCTTAAAGTAGCGAGCTTATCGATATTCTATAGGATGCATTTTACAAAACGCCGGCACAACAACAATAGAGAATAGAGGGAGCCACCACCTGGCCACCTTGGATTCAGTGGAGAGGCGTGCGAAGAGGCTGATTGGTGACCCTGATTTAACTCGAGATGGTCTCCAAGGCCATGAGCACAGGCGTAGAATAGCCAGCCTTTCGGTGTTCTATAGGATGCATTTTGGGGCGTGTGCGAGGGAATTGCATGATTTAATTCCCCCATCTCCGTTCCATCATCGGACGACCCGTCGTACGGCTAGTTTTCACCCTTACCTTGTTAACACCACTACGATCCGGACGAAGCGTTTCGCCTCCTCCTTTATACTGCGTACATCGAGGGACTGGAACAATTAGCCAGCTGCGGTGTTTCCGTCGGACTACAATTTGAGTGTATTCAAGGCTAGAGTGAATAGGCTCTTAATAAACTAGTGCGCTTTACCATCAACGATTGCGTCACTGCTTACCATCAGGCAGGATTGCGGTCAACCGCTGGTTTATAATATGTAAAAAAAA